>CAIGQQ010040079.1:75681-127128 GCA_903798035.1 Danio albolineatus
ATATATAAGACGTGTATGGCAAGTGCATTCCTTATCAGAGTGGCAGAATTACATTTCAGTGACTTTGAAATATCAGTAATTAAATGGCTATGGATGACAGTGCATCAATAAACGTCATTACAAGGTTAATAATGCCATTGTCATTGACGAGTATTGGCACTTTCTTACATTGAATTGTCCATATGCTGTGCATTGATGGCCCACCCTGATCGCTACATTGGCTGACAAACCACATTTGTTCTGTTTGTCAGAGCTTCAATACAAGGCTTTCCCCTTCAGAGGTAATCTTACCCACAATAACGCTGGCTTCCAGATCATGTGTTTCACAGCACTCAACACAAAGAGCTCCCTGATTTAATGGCTGCAGTTTGGGTTCAAATGGATAAACCACTGATGTGATATGAAAACAAATTCTGGACAAAAGACTCTTTTGTACTATTACAGAAAGGTAATCATGTCCATTTGTTAAGAGGAATTCTTGTTTCAGACCATCTTTGTAAAGACACTGTAAATAAACACAGTGGAGATGCATTCCATCCACTCCTGTGTTATTTTAAACAATGGTCATGATGTTTGTGTTTTAACCATGCTGAGAGTCGTTTACCCAGATTAGATGTGAAATGAAAAGATGATGAAAAGAAAGAGCACCCGTGCTTTACTCCAGTGTTTTGGTTTTCTTCTCATCGTCCTCCTTTCTCGAGCCCACACTGTTGTAATCATTGATTGTGGGTTTTTACACCTCAGTGGCGACTCTCTTTGATAGACACTCTCACTGGGTGTGTGATCCTGGAGATTTTTAACCCAGAAGATGTTGTCACTCTTCAGCTGAACAGTGAGAACAATTTAAAATCACCTAAGTGTGTTGCTAGATCTACATGAGGCATTAAGCCTAAAAGAACAACACTAACATTAATATCTGTTTAAATGTTAAGACTGAAGTGTCAGTGTGATGTAAACATATTAGTATTCGATTCTAAGGCCCCGTTTACACTAGTGCGTTTTTGTTTTAAAACGCATAAGTTTTGCTACCGCTACGTCATCCGTCCACACAACGCTGGAGTTTTCGAACCCCGAAAACGGAGCGTTTTGGAAACGCTGGAAAGGCCGTTTTCATTCTAAAACGCTGCTGCTCCGTCTCAGTGTGGATGGGGGAAACGGAGACATCTGAAAACGGAGGCATGGATGCTGAGATTCGCTACGTGATTGGGGCTTTTGGGTCATTGTGTATCCTTCCCTTATTCGTCAAGCCCCTATCACATGACTATAACGCTACCGGAAGACGGCAGACCAGCCTTCACTGTAAACAACAACATGGACACAGAAATTGGAGAAATGGGACATTTTTATTACAACAGCTGCATATACAGTATTCGCAAGAGGCAAGCTACTGTTCAAGCACTCGCTAATTTTTCAAGCGTTTCAAGCAGCGTAAGCCCTATTTAGGACGCCGGTTTTGGGTTAGCGTTTGTTAACCAAATGCCGAGCGAGACACAAGCTTCCTGTTTATACTTGAACGCGCATGAATGGAGAGTGAGATGTCCATGTTTCACATTAAAATGTTTCAATACAATCCCAGTAACCTGAGAAAGACAACTTAAGAGAACTTAGACAACAGAACACAGACATTTTCCCCATACAGTACATGTAAATATCAATACTCCTGCTTCTTTAAAATACAGCTAGTTATGTCTGTTAGTTTTCCCCTTGCATTTGAATAAGTTTTGCTACATACCAACCGCAATGAATTGAAACCAGATAAAAAAGAAAAGGAAAAGAATTTGTAATATGTAAGCAATGATAGCCCCATCATCATTTTTGAAAGTTTACACTGGATGATAACAGTGTAAATAATAATAATAGTTACAAAAAAAAAAAAACTTTTGCACAAGGCTACCAAAACGTTGTAGTTTAAATGTCTCAATGTGTTTTGGGCAGGTCTTATGGTGCATTCACACCAGACACGGAAGACGCATCAAGCGCGAGTGATTTACATGTTAAGTCAATGCAAAGGTGCGAATAGGCATCCTGCGGCGGGATACGCGCGAATGACACGGCGCGAATGACGCGAATGGCGCCGCGCGAATTGACCATTTTGTGCGTTTGACTCGCTTAACGCGCAATTTGCTCACATCGCTCCATCCAATCGCTGAAAATCTGAACTTCATCAGACTTTTGCGCCGCGTTAACCAATCAGGAACTTGCTCTTGTGGGGGTGTGATTATGACGTAGCGCCTGTTGTTGGTGTCTTTGCGAAAAATTCTGACAAAAACCGACAACAGTTCATCATACTGGGCTCGGCTCAGTCAGAAGCACCGCTGAAAGCTTCCATGATCCAGGTTCAGTTTCTGGAGGGGTTTATGAGCTCACAGAGCTCTGTGCACCTCTGAAATAATCTAGTGGACTCAGATACAGCTCCAAATGAATCGACGCTGTTTTTCAGTGTTCATAAAGAACATTAACACAGTTATTCTCTCTATAAAACCCCTGTTAGCCATTTAGCAATAAAGCTACAGTCACCAAGCCATAGACAGAAGCCCTGCCCATCACGCGAATCCGCGTCTTTTCTCAAGTGAATTTGACGTGCGAATGAAGCGGATTTGTACACGTGAATGAAGCGAGTAAATTCAAATGTTCACGCGTCTATTTATGCGTGAATAGCGCAATTTTGCATCAAGCGCGAGTGATTTACATGTTAAGTCAATGCAAAGGCGCGAATAGGCATCCTGAACCGCAATACGCGCGAATGACGCAAATTGTGCGAATTGAGTGTTTGACGGGTGAATTGCTCCAGTTTGGAAATCTGAACATCAGCGGACATCGCGCTGCGTTAACAATCAGGAGCTTGTTCTTGTGGGGGTGTGATTATGACGTAGCGCCTGTTGTTGGTGTCCTGGGGTAAGATCCTCCTGCCGAAACCGACAACAGTTCATCAAACTGGGCTTGGTTCAGTCAGAAGCACCGCCCTGCCCATCACACGAATCCGCGTCTTTTCTCAAGTCAATTTGACGCGCGAAAGAAGCGAGTAAACTCAAATGTTCACGCATCTGTTTATTTTGCCGCGCTTGGCGTGTCTGGTGTGAATACAGCATTAAAGTGAACTCCGTGTAATAGACATATTGGCTATATACATACAGGCCCACACGGAATCTGCACATGCAGAAATCCACAGATTTCCACATTTTTTCAGCCCATCATTGAGTCTATTTTTTCACTTGTGTAAAATTTTGTTCATTCAATTTTTCAATTAATTTCAGTAATATTATTGACTAATATGAAAAATGTCCAAATTATTAATTTACAATACAGTTTGTAAAGTCTGTAATGTTTTTTATTAGATATATAAGAAACATGCTTTATTTGCCAAATAATTGGATCTAAAAGGATTTGAATTGTAGATATTAAATAAAAGTTTTAAAAGTATTCTTTTTTTATTACATATATTAAGTTTTAGTCATGATACTCCCAAAATCATTCCGCATAAATATGCAGATTTTATCACAAAATTCTGCGGAGAAATAGCAAAAAGTGTCCGCAGATTCTGTCTGGCCCTAGTAATAACAAGTAAATAAATAGTAAAGTATATTAAATGAATATAGTATATATAAAGGACATTTAATTTATACTCTGAGGACTTTGTAATGTCGTACATCATTTCTAATTGCTTTTTAAAAATAAATATTCCTAAGATAACGGATCACCTCCATCCCACCTCGGCAAAACAGTGCTTTTGCTGTATCGCAAAAAAGCTTACACATACACTACTCCTCCTTTCTCTTACACACCCACGTTTATACGGAATACATTCACACTGTTCCTGAAACATGTCTCAAAGATAAAAGCGCTGAATTATGTTTCCTCGCTGGTTAAAACAACCCTGTGACTCTGAATAAGGAATGAGCGAATCACTGCGAATACACATTGTATCTCTGAAATGACACACTCAGAAAGCTGAATTATTTAGTGCATCCCTGCAGAAGCCTCGCAGTTCAAGTGAGCTTACACTGCACAACCTGAAGCGCTACACCTCAGGTGATTGGTCAGTTTTACTGCCTCCCCGGACGCTCTGAGGTGCAGTTCCTCCCTCCACATGTCCTCGTTCCCCCATTTCCACACACGGACAGCCTGTAATGTAGTATATTCCTGCCTCTTTGTTTACTGCGCTTCTGCTGCCTTTCTTCCCAGAGAGCGTCTGGGGATCTCATTCGGCTGCCGATCGGAGACAAAAGCTTTGCCACTAGGTGTAGCTCAAGGACTCAGGTACCAGCTGCTTGAGAGATTCTGCAAGAAATACAAGTGTGAAAACAATGAAAGCGGTTACTGTATGTTCAATCATGGCAATGAACAGCTAATGCTACAGTGCACAATTGTCCTTGCCTGTCGTTATGTGTTTATTTGGCTTGTAAAAGTACTCATTAAAGAATTTACTTTACTTAAATTGTATTATATTCTACTAAAATAGGAAAATATGTCTCATTTGTTCTCCCATAATGAAAAATAATAACACAAAATATAATAATCTATTTTTAAAACGGATGTGCTGCAGTTTGTTGACCTGGGCTGACATTATTCTGTGCCCCATGGTCTTCTGTGGACGATGTATTATCTCAGTGTCACCATTCCAGCACTGGAGAAGGTCTTCGCATGGGTGTGCATGGGCACCCATTATGGAAATATTTGCAGCCGGCCCCTCGATCATTTGGCTTTCTCTCCGCTCCTGACAGTTGTGAGTAGAGGGGAGGACACTCAGCGCTTGACCTGATTTCTCATAGATCAGTGACCGTTCGTCTGGTTCCAGGATCCGCGGTGCACGTAAGTTAAAGTGACATTTGCCTGAAGCTGCCTTGGAGCTCTAAGCCCTGTTCGTTCTCCAAAACCATATATGACAAGCAGGGCAGAGCTTGCTGGGAAGCGTCTGGTATTTCACTGACAGAGAATGAGAAAAAAAAAAGTGGTAGTTTTCTGTTGCTGTGTTTTTTTTTTTTTTTGAGAGCATAACACTCATGGTGTGGACAAGAGCAAGGCCTCCTGGGATCCAGGAAAGAGAAGATTGTGTTCTGTCCGCTTGTGTGACTGCGCCACCAGCTCAAAGGTGAAATTACCCATGGCTGGATAGTTGGAGAGAGGTGTGAATACTTGCCTGCCTCCAGTTCCTGCATCACCGCTGCCCTTTTCCCACACAATGAACGAGTGGAGACAACCAACAAATCATGACAACACTATCAGGTCCAAACTGTGTCTCACCACTGGGCTTGGCCTGTCAGTGCTGTAGTCAAAATGCTACATTCTCTCACTGCCCTCCAACTTGGATTACCTAGGTTACCTTTGAATAAAACCAGAAATAAAATGGTTTGTTGACTGTGACCACATTTATTTTAGCTAATATTTTGGATACATAAATGATTCTTCTATGCATCTATCCATCCATCTCTATCCATTTAAAGTGGGAGTGGAAAGTAAATTTAATTTTTAAACTTAGAATTTTTAAAGACTTTTAAAGTTCATTTTTCCCTCATTAATGTACACACAGCACCCCATATTGGCAGAGAAGCACAGAATTGTTGACATTTTTGCAGATTTATTAAAAGGGAAAAACTGAAATATCACATGATCATATGTATTCAGACCCTTTGCTCAGTATTTAGCAGAAGCATCCTTTTGATCTAATGCAGCCATGAGCCTTTTTGGGAAAGCCATTCTTCCTTGCAGATCCTCTCCAGTTCTTTCAGGTTGTTTGGTAAACATTGGTGGACAGCCATATTTAGGTCTCTCCAGAGATGCTCAATTTGGTTTAAGTCGGTGTTCTGGCTGGGCCATTCAAAAATAGTCATGCAGTTATTCTAAAGCCACTCCTTTGTTAGTTTAGCTGTGTGCTTAGGGTAATTGTTTTGTTGGAAGGTAAACCTTCAGTCCAGTCTGGGGTCCTTAGCACCTTTGAGAAGGTTTTTGTCCAGGATATCCGTGTACTTGGCCACATTCATCTTTACCTTGATTGCAACAAGTCGTCCTGTCCCTGCAGCACAAAAACACACCCACAGCATGATGCTCCCACCCCTACGCTTCACTCCTGGGATTGTATTGGAAAGTTGATAAGCAGCGCCTGGTTTTCTCCACACATATTGCTTAGAATTTAGTCCAAAAAGTTCCATCTTGGTCTCATTAGGCCAGAGAATCTTGTTTCTCACCATCTCGCAGTCCTTCGTTTTTTTGTTTGTTTGTTTTAAGCAAAGTTTTTAAGCAAACTCCACCTATATATACATACCCTGGCTGCAGTCTTATGTTAAATGGGTGCATTAATTCTAAAATTCTTACATAGGGTTCATGACATGTGCAGACACAACGATACAGCTTTAAATTAATCACATTTTGTATGTGACTACAAATTGTGATATCTAATAGATTGAGTTGCTGTTTTCTTCCAGTTTAACCCATTCAAGCTGATTTTAGGATTGAGAAGGTATTCAGACTATCACAGGGATTATGAGAGGTAGACATTACAGGGTTATTATTATTTTACACAGTGGGTTATTTATTATTTTATCATCCACATTTTATTATTTATTTATTTTTTAGGTTCTGGTGCCCGTTGTTTAACCTCATTACGAGAGATATTGCATGCATATATCACGTAAGTCAAACAGAGTTCTTGCTCGCTCTTTAATCTTTAACAAACTGGCTAAATTAAGCTGCCTTTGAAAAAGTTTTCATTAAGGCCGAAGTAGGGTTCGTTGACGGTGTTGAATTGGCTCAAAATATGCACGCTGGGAAAATGGGCAAGTCGGGTGATAAAAGATTTTTGAATGCCCTGCTGTCACATTTTATGGAAGGACCTCTGATGTTTCGCCACTCTCCTATTATACATTTTGACAGCAGGTTCAATGAATTTTAAATAATATTCACATTAAAAAGAGTCATCTTACATCATCCTGCTCCCTCTACGCCAGCATGTCTAATAAATGATCTTCTTTTTCAATTTAAGGCATGTCATGGCAACTAAAGTCATCAGATGTATATTTCGTCAGCAGGACTTCTCACAGTCTTTTCTGCTAAATTAATCAGACCCATGAAAGTAGATCTCAAAATCAAGAAAAGTGAGAATGGCATTAATTAAAATATGACACACGGATGTTTCATTCTCAAAACCCTCATCGATAACTAATGAGAATTTCTTCAACATTTCAAAGGTTTTGCATGATTCAGTGAACGTTACGAAAATATGCGTTCAGTTCAAATTAATTTTGTACATGCAGAATACAGAAACCCTTGGTATTAGCGACACTGTTGGCTGAAAAGGGCATCACAGTGGTGCAGTACGTAGCGCTGTTGCCTCTCAGTAAGAAGGTCATTGGTTCAAGCCTCGGCTGGGTCAGTTGGCATTTCTGTGTGGAGTTTGCTTGTTCTTCCCGGGTTGGCATGGGTTTCCTCCGGGTGCTCCGTTTTCCCCCACAAGTCCAAAGACATGTGGTACAGGTGAATCGGGTAAGCTAAATTGTCCGTAGGTGAGTTTGTATGGATGTTTCCTAGTGATGGACTGTGGCTGGAAGGGCATCTGCTGCATAAAACATATGCTGGATAAGTTGGCGGTTCATTCCGCTGTAGAGACCCCAGATTAATAAAGAGACTAAGCCAAAAAGAAAATGAATGAATGAATGAATGAATGAATGAATGAATATTGGCTGTAAAGTGATTTGACAGATATTTAGATATGGGTATTTATATATTTAATTATTAATATTATTATTATTATTATTATTATTATTATTATTTGTATGACAGACATTGCAGAATAAGCGTTGTAAGCATTCAATTCATGTGTATTGAAGTCCTCTGAAAAACTTATTCATTGGATTCACTCTTTTTTTTTTTTGAAGGTAAGTGGTTACTAATAATTGATATGGGCTGAATTTAAACAAATAACTTAAATTTAGTAATGTTCAACTTAATTTGTTTGTTTAAATTCAGCTCATATCAATTATTAGTAACCACTTACCTTCAAAAAAAAGTGCAAACTTGTGCAAACTTATATTTCAATACACATGAGTTGAATGCTTACAAAACTTATTCTGCAACGTCTGTCATACCAAAAAATAAAAATAAATAAATAAATAATAATAATTCAATATATAAATAATATATAAATACCCATATCTAAATATCTGTCAATTTACTTTACAGCCAACATTCATTCATTCATTCATTCTTTTTTTTTTTTGGCTTAGTCCAGGGACGTCCAAGCTCGGTCCTGGAGGGCCGGTGTCCTGCAAAGTTTAGTTCCAACCCCAATCAGACACACCTGGGCTAGCTAATCAAGCTCTTACTGGGCTTTCTAGAAACATCCTTGCAGGTGTGTTGAGGCAAGTTGGAACTAAAATCTGCAGGACACCGGCCCTTCAGGACCGAGTTTGGACACCCCTGGCTTAGTCCCTTTATTAATCTGGGGTCACCACAGCGGAATGAACTGCCATTTATAACCAGCCCATATACTGTAAATATTTGCATAAATAAATAAATCCAATGAATATTTTTTCACTGTACAAAAAAGAAAATTCATACATAGACTAAACAAATTATATGATTTATAATGATTTTTTGTTATGTTGAATTGTTTAAACAAGTTCATTATTTTCAACTAGATTTTTTTAAAGTGATTTAACATTAAACAAGATGTTTTAAGTCAGTTAAATGTAAGCTTAAAAATATATTTTAAATTTAACTTAAAAAATATAAAGGGAGTTAAACATTTTACAGCATATTATACAGTACCTGTACATGATACATCTAAATTAGCTGTTGGCAGCTAAAACATATCACCTTTATAAGACGTTCCAGAATAAATAAATAATATCAATTCATAATAAAAAGTGAACTGTTAAAATAACCGGCAGTGTCCCAAAAGACATTTCCCTAAAAGCAGCAATGTGTTTAATTTACCTGATATTAGATCTCAAAGCTGGCAGGATCTTCCCCTAACAATCAACAGCTGGATAGATTTTCAGCTACATTAATCGTGCAGTAATACGCTGATTTGTTCACATCCACAGGGTATTTCATCGCTGAAACATCTCTGCATCACAAAGTCTGACAGATAGAACTGTCATAAGACACAAATTCATTCTCAGCTCTCCACTATATTTAAGAACTTTACTCCCATCCAGTGGAATGGCAGAGAGACTTGTGTAGAAGAGACAAGCAGCGTTATGATGTTGTAATCATTTGTCCCCTAATATTTGGGAACAAACATCAGTGTCAATGAAGCTTTCCTTGGAAGTGCTAATTGGATCTGGGATTTCAGTTTTCTACACTCAAATTAACTGATGCATCAAAATGATACTGAAGTTGAAACATTTCTGCCTCATGAGAGAAATGTCTTTCAAAAACAGTCAAGAAAAAGACTTTTAAAGTCAAATTTCAAAGACTTGTTGTCAAAGGTTTTAAATTAACATAGCAATCAGACAAATTCAAAACCGTGCACATTTCAGAACATTAGATCAGAAGTGTGAGGCGACTAAAGATGATTCATATTAACAGGATGTGAACTGCGGGGGAACAAGAGGGAGCTTCGGAGCCTCTTAATAAGACATGGGCTCCCCTGAAAACGTGATGCTCAGGTTCACACATACAGATAGTTTGAATGAATATGCATATTTGGTATAGAGAGGGCTCTGAGCTCAGAAAGACACCCTAACTACAGTAGTGTTATTGCCCTTGTCAGGAGGGTGAAAGAGATAGGGGACCAAATGTAGTGTATATCCAAACCTCATAATTCTCCCCTGCTCTTACAGTATTTAAGTAGGAATCGGGTTTAACCCTTCTACTGATAATTAGTTGGAATGTAGTTGCAATATAATTTATAGTCAACAAGATGTGACCCTCAATATAATAGTGTTCAAACTGACTACCCTTTCGTTATGTTTGTGACGGTTTCGGTTTTGGCTTTTTTTTTTTTGATTGCCAATTCATGACACCAAATAATTATGCATGCTTTATTGTTGGAGTTTTTCCCTGTTGGGAAGAGGTACAATCTGTCACTTTCACTGTTGATCATCAGTTGGCATCATTAACCCTTTAGATAAGCCTGTGCAAAAATGTGTCTGGCTTTTATATGGAATTCTAAGGAGTAAAACTTCAAATTGTAGCAGATTATTTTAGCGTGTCCTTACTATGTTTACTATGTTCTGAGAGCTGAGGTGCTTATTTTTTATTTTCTCAAACATATCAAGGTAAGTGTACAAATGTCTCTCTTATACTCCCACTCACTCTCACACAAAGACACACGGTCACACTCACTCACACACACACATGGTGCAAATTATTCCTGTGTATAAGTTAACTCAAAGCCTGATGTGCTGTTTTATATATTTGTGAGTGGCTGTTTGATTAACATCCTATCAATTTGTGTATAATAGTATACGGGTGCCACTTCATTTTCATGATCCCTTTAACACATTTTTGTTAATCTTGACAAGATGTAAGATAAGCCTCTGGTGCCTCCAGAATGTGTCTGTAAAGATTCAGCTCAAAATACCCATCAGATTACTTGTTATAGCCTTCTAAATCTGCCCATTTTGGTGTCTGAGCACATTGTTGCTGTTTTTGTAGCCTGTAGCTTTAAATCCAAATGAGCTGCTTCTCCCCACCCACCGTTCCTACGTGCAAGTCTGCTTCTCCTGGTTACATCAGATAAACAGCACAGTGACAGAGACAGACTCGGGTGAAGCTGAAATACCAACGCTATCTCACGGCCAATTCGTAACTTTTTAAAAAGTGGCTAATTTGTATGAATTCGTACGATCTAATTCGTACTATTCAGTACGAATTGCTCATCAACCAATGACGGTTGTGTTTAGGGGTGGGGTTAGGTGCCACGCCTCGTTTTTTAAATCGTACATTTTCGTACGACTGAACTCGTACGAATTCGTACGAATTAGCCACTAAACTGCCAAAACGTAAAATACTTACGTTTTCTCGTGAGATCAGGCTCGAAATACAGCTTATTAGTCAAAAATACCAAGTAATTTTATTTCATGTATTTGTGGTGGAGTTTATTCAAGCCTTTCTGAAATGATGAGTCACACACAAACGTTTGCAGTACACACACACAAACACACACACACACACACACACACATTAGCATTTACAGACACCATGCAGCCGTGGTGATTATAGCGGTTATATTTAAATAGCGGTTTTACTGTCTTGATTACAAACATGCTCTGTTTTAAAAACATTTGAAACTTATAAAACTCATAAAAATCACAGAGAGTTGCAACAAATATTTTAATCCCAGTTTATTTGGCAAAAAAAATCTTCTGTCAACATGTGCATACATGCTATTATAGAAACATGGTGGCTGTCAATCAATTCAGTGGGCAGGGAAAACCGCACTCCTACGTCATGCTGCGGTGGCGGGCCTCAAAATCACTAGGATTTGGGTCCTATTCCTATTTTTAACATCTGAAAAAAAAGTATAAAATAGACTCATTGTGTTTCTATCACTCCAATATGACAGTGGACACACCATACTGACACACAGTTCTGTTCACACAGCCTACAAAAGTTTATTTTCATCATAGGTGCCGTTACATTCTCCTTAGAATATAAGTAGACTGTAAGGTTAGGGTTAGTGTGTTGACGTACTTGCGAAGTTTTTTAGTCAGGAGAACATGTTGGTGCAGCAGTGTCAGCAGATTTTAAACACAGAGTCTACTGAGAATAGTTGCCATGTGGTTGCAATGTAATTTATAGTTAAGAAAATGTGCAAACAGGAGCATCAAAATAAAGTGATAGCATAAATCCTGTATGGTATAATAATAAATTGCTTGCAAAAGGAAGTAGTGCGTACACCCGAAGCTGTTATGTATCATTGTGTGGCACGCGTAAGTGCACAAACCCCCAAAGAAAAGTGAGCTCCACCAAAATCCAAGGCATAGATCGAACACTGATTAATATTATAGTTACTCGGATCTGGATAAAGAGTCAATTTTTAAGAATGCCATCAGCTTGTCATTGACTTGAATGCCGAGCGCTCCAAAGCCTTGTAGACCGAAAACACAAGAGGTAATCTGTGCTAACTTTTTTTCTCACCACCTTTTCTGCCTGTCTCTGTGATGGCTTTTAAAAATTGCTCATCTATTAAGTGGATTGGGTGCGGGGGTAACAGATCAATCAACCAGCAGATGATAAGAATAGATGAGCAGAGATAACCTTGGGCGCAGCTGAGAGAATAAAGGCAGGCAGGAGCTATGATCACTAGGGTTCTCTTGCATAATGGGTAAAAATGGATGTCTTAGAACACAGCAAGATGTGCTCTGTAGACTGAAGATGGCTGAATAAAGCCACAGCTTTTCTTTTGAAGCGCCTTTTCTGAGCACCTGACCTCCACTAACCTACCTGCACAATTACACCTCAGATTTGCTAAATGTGTTTGAAATCTAATACTAAGAAGAAATTATGCCTCAGTCTACATTGTATTCACCTAAGGCAGAGTGAAAAAACAAAACATCATATTAAATCTTGCAGTAATTCATATCGAGGCACAGTATATTGCATATTTAACTTAATTTGTCCTGAGCTCGATGATATACACCAGTATTAAAACCTTTCAATGCAGTCCTAAAGAAGATTTTATTTCTGTTTGCATGTTGTCCTCGTCTAGACATCAGCAGAACACACACTGCACTTATTTACACCGAGCTGTCGCATTGGTCATAAATGGCACATGTAATGACACATAATGTCTGCTGTGATGGTGCATAAATCTTTGAGCCATAAATTGCTTATCTAACATTTACTTTCAGCAAATTGCTTATATAACAGTGTTTTGCTTGTACAAAATAACTTCATCATTTGGTTTGTGGGTAAGTACGACAGCAACTTTCTTCATTTTGTGAAGTGAAATAAAATGTGATGGTTTAAAACTGCAAAACAACATGAGGCATTCCACCAGAAACTGCACGGAAATTGTCAGCGGTACACCTCAGAAATTGCCAGCTATATGGTAATTCTAGTAGCTGAATAAATGATCTGTTTTTCAATATTTATTCATTTGGGTGTGAAAGACAAAAACAAAAAGCAACTCTACTCAAAAACAATGCATTTATAAAAATAGTGTTGAATATTATATGAACCTTTTAGTGTTGATGTTATAGAAATTATCTATAGTTACACTGGTAAATGCTAACTAAGCTTGATAACATATGTATCCCAATACTTAAACTGCTGACAATCTGTTTAGTAGAAGGCTCCACGTTTATAGCAGTGTTTTAAATGCTTTTCATTCTTTGGTGGATTTGTTAAAGGATTCCAAAACTCAGTGAATGGTCACTCATGACCTCTCAGACATGATCCATTATCTTTTTAAGAACAAGCCTTTTAAAACACAAGATACCAGCAAATGTCAGCAGCAAATGTTATACAATTTAAAGGCGTTGGTGTCCTCAATATGGTGCAATAGCAGGATGGGAAAATCTGATGCAAGAGGAGAGTGAAATGAACTCAGTTAAAAAGCTTTTTTCACCTCCTTCTACAACTCAAATTAATTTAATTACTTGAAAGATAAAGTGATTAATTGATTTCTGATGAGCACTGACTCTCTGGGATTTCTTAAAGGGAATAGTTCACCCAAAACGGAATATTCTGTCATCGTTTTACACACCCTTTAGTTGTTTCAAACCAGTTTGAGTTTCTTTCTTCAGTTGAACACATAAGAAGATATTTTGAAGAAAGTTGGAAACCTGTAACCATCGACTTCCAAACCATTTGTTTTTTTCTACTATGGAAGTCAATGGTTGCAGGTATTCAGCTTTTTTAATGTTCAACAGAAGAAAGACTTTATAATATTATGTATTGTATAATATTTTTCACTTACTGGCCACTTTTATAGGTACACCTGTTCAACTGCTCGTTAACACAAATTTCTAATCAGCCAATCACAAAGCAGCAACTCAATGCATTTAGGCATGTGGACATGGTCAAGACGACCTGCTGCAGTTCAGACATTGAACGTGGCATGGTTGTTGGTGTCAGATAGGCTGGTCTGAGTATTTCAGTAACTGCTGATCTACTGGGATTTTCACACACAACCATTTCGAGGGTTTACAGAGAATGGTCTGAAAAAGAGAAAATAGCCAGTAAGCAGCAGTTCTGTGGGCGCAAATGCCTTGTTGATGCCAGAGGTTAGAGGAGAATGGCCAGACTGGTTCAAGCTGATAGAAAGGCAACAGCAACTCAAATAACCCATCTCTGAACGCATAACACGTCGAACCTTGAGGCGGATGGGCTACAGCAGCAAACCACATCAGGTGCCACTCTACAATTCACACAGGCTTACCAAAATCCCACAATAGAGGATTGGAAAAACATTGCCTTGTCTGATGAGTCTCCATTTCTGCTGTGACATTCGAATGGTATATTTCCAGTACCTTGATCAATCTATGCCACAAAGGATCAAGGCAGTTCTGAAGGCAAAAGGGGGTCCAAACCAGTACTGGTAGGGTGTACCTAATAAAGTGGCCGGTGAGCGTATATCAATATTGTACATTATAGTATGTAATCTAATGAAATTTTAAATAAATTAATTAATAAATGGACAAAAAATGTTTTTTTTTAACAATTATATATAATAATAATAGCAATAATAATAATAATAATAATAATAATAATAATAATAATAATAATAATAATAATAATAATAACTTCGGATTTATGTATGTACATACTGTACTAATTTTACTTGTTTGCACCAAAGTGCACCATCAAACATGAACTGCTTAAAAAATATTTTTTTTTATCACACAGTTTTGCTAAAGTTCTAGGTTAAATTTTTAACATAACAACAGATCATCCTTTCATTGGAACTCATCAAAAATGCAGGCTCTGTTCCATTCTGAAGGTTTCATCCTTGTAAAGGGTTTCCAAATTAACCACTTTTGTATGGGAAACATACATTTACTATAAAGTAGCCTCAATAAAGTCTAACTGCTAATTGTTAGTACGATTAGTAATTGTGAGCTGTTGTTATTGCCACAGTTAAGCAGAATATGGTCATGCTGAATAAGGCATTAATATGTGCTTTATACAGTAAGTGTTAATAGAAATATAGTGTGCAATATAATAAGAAACAAGTTATTGTAAAAGAGAGCATCGGTTCCTTTACTAAAGTGTTACCAAAACAGTTCTTTGGGATGCATTATCCTGCATATCTGAAATTACAAATTAAACATGCACAAAGAATGACAAGTGTTTATCACTTGTACCCTGCAGAATCCTTTATCCTCTAAGCCTTTATTCATTCTTTATTCTTACTCAGAGCCTGTTTTTTAGCATTTCTGTTTGAAACGACTCTTGAAAAGCTATGATTTATCCTTTTTTTAAAAGTGGTCTTTGATGGTGGATTTATTATGCTTGACATAATATCTTAATTTATAAATTGCCATGATGCACAACACAACTTGTAACAAAAATAAAAAGATATACCATCATGTAATTTGTGCTGAAATTTTGCTGCAAGCATGCTGTTTTGTTTAAAAATATGAAAAAATATGAAATTCTTAATTTTTTTGTATAAAAAGTTACAACTTTCACAAATCAATAAAATAATTATAAATATTAAATGTTACGATTTCAGTTTTAAAAATGCAACAACAGCAGTTCATTCCAACACAGGCTCATTTTGAAAACGTAGCCCTATATACACTTCTGGAGATTAACAAATATGTAGCCAGAGGAACATATGGCTGCATTTCGTTTTCAGAACGAACGCTATGGGGCGATATGCAAAAGCCAAAAAGTAAAACAAACAAGTAAATAACAGGGAGAGAATGTGGATCTGAAAACATAAAATCTAAAAACGTGATAAAACACTGTCGGTTGGGTTTAGTGAAGTGGGTGGGCTGGTCAATTGGTGCTTTTAAAAACACTATTGTGTTGAGGAAGGGAGTGGGTGGGGGATCGGTCGGTGGATTTACACAAGAAGAGCAGGCGCGAATGGCACTCCCTATAGAGAAATTTGAGATCTCAAAAAGCTTACACAGCGTCCTCTGGCGGAGTCGCAAAAACTCCTGGTACTTATTTGCCACTCTCCAGAAATGTATATAGCGTGTAGTAATGTAGTAATCAGAATGAGCCTCGGTTCATACATTCATTCATATAAATAACTCAATCCACACATACATACACACACGCAGTGGGAAAGTATTCAGACGCCCCTAAATTTTTTCACTCTTTATTAAATTGAAGCCATTTGCTAAAAACATTTAAGTTCATTTTTTCCTCATTAATGTAAAAAAAAAACAAAATTGTTCAAAAACTGAAATATCACATGGTCCTAAGTATTGCTGTGACACTCATATATTTAAGTGAGGTGCTGTCCATTATCTTCTGATCATCTTTGAGATGGTTCCACACCTTCATTTGAGTCCTGCTGTGTTGGATTATACTGAATGGACTTGATTAGGAAAGCCACACACCAGTCTATATAAGACCTTACAGCTCACAATGCATGACAGAAATTAACATTAATAGAACTTAAATGATTTTAGCAAAGGCGGCACAGTGGCTTAGTGGTTAGCTGGTTCGAGTCACAGCTGGGCCAGAAGGCATTTCTGTGTGGTGTTTGCATGTTCTCCCTGTCTTGTATGGTTTCCTCCGGGTTCACTGGTTTCCCCCACAGTCCAAAGACATGTGCTACAGGTGAATTGGGTAAACAAAATTGGCCTTAGTGGATGAGTGTGTGTGTGTGGGGGGGTGTTTCTCAGTAATGGGTTGCGGCTGGTAAGGCATTCGCTATGTAAAACATATACTGGAATAGTTGGCAGTTCATTCTGCTGTGGGCACCCCTGGCATATTAGGCACTAAGCCGAGGGAAAGGGAATGAATAACATTAGCAAATGACTGTGATATAAAAAAAAGAGCGAAGAATTTAAGGGGGTCTGAATACTTCCCGTAGTCAGTGTATATCCCCCTTGAAAGTTTGAAGGTCTATTTGGAGTTTTCAGCTGTTGTAGCACTGATCCTGGTAATTTCAGGGCCAGTGTGCCTGGGCTGTCAGGTACATCAGGCCACATCAGAGACGCACTCAAATAGTGAGGAGTCTGTGGGCCGTTTGCCGATAATTAGAATGCCATGTGTTCATCCCTACAAGCTAAAACAGCACTTGTTAAATGAAAAGCTGTCACACTTTAATTGTCTCCACTGAGACACGTTGAGGAAGAAGGGGGGGAGTCAAGTAATCCCGCAAACACAGGGCAAATCATGAGGAAGCAAGGTCTGAAAAATTACTGCACCCTTAGAGATGCATCAGCATATCATTTCCTTGTTGGAAGACATCATGGCTCATGGCAGTTTGGATTAAATGAGTGCTGATCGTTTGCAAGTCATTCTTCTCGTGTCACACTGGGACACTGACGGAGAGAAAAAAAAATCAATTTCTATTTACCCAAGTTGCATGTATTTACCTCAATTTCAGCCCGCATTGCTTTAATGAGGACTTCAGGTCAATACAGAAATTAAGAAATGACATTGTATGAAAACTGCACACTTACACCCTAACCTTGAGGGGAAAAGTAGCGTTTGTGTTATATTCAGAATGCAGATTAAATGGATTGTTCACTCACAAAGTAAATAAAATAAAATTCATATTTTACTCATCTCCCTTTGTTCTGAACTTGTTTGCTTAGTGGTTTTATTTTTTAATGTTTGTTTATGCTTTTGATTTGCATTATGGGACCTTGATTCTCTATATATTGTATATCATTCATTCATTAATTCATTTTCTTTTTGGCTTAGTCCCTTTATTAATCTGGGGTCGCCACAGCGGAATGAACCGCCAATTTATGCAGCAGATGCCCTTCCAGCTGCAACCCATCTCTGGGAAACACCCATACATACTCATTCACAAACATAAACTACGAACAATTTAGCCTACCCAATTCACCTGTACCACATGTGTTTGGACTGTGGGGGAAACCAGAGCACCCGGAGGAAACGCACGCAACCACGGGGAGAACATGCAAACTCCACACAGAAATGCCAACTGACCCAGCCGAGGCTCTTTGCTGTGAGGCGATTGTGCTACCCACTACGCCACCGTGGCACCTATATAGAGACCCATCTTCCTATATACAGACTAACTTCTCTCTATATTTCAGTATTTTGATTATATTATATTATTTCAAAATCTATTAAAGTATCAATAAAGTCACTTTATTCAACTGTCGAGTTGAATTTTCAACATCAAAAGTCAACAGAGCAGAGGTTAAGCTCCCATAATGCAATTCACAACCGTAAATAAATGAAAAACACAAAGCACAGAAACAATTAACAGATATTCTTGTATGCGAGTTTATTTTAAATAATGCTGGGAACTTTTTTCCTGCTATGGATGTCATTGGCTTCTGGTTTCCAGTGATCTTCCTAATATATATTTTTAGTGTTCAACAGAAAAAGTAAACCCACAAAAGTTTGAAGCCACACCTGAGTAAAAGGTGTAGCTTTTTGGGTAAACTATTAATAAAAATCGAATCAGTTCTTATTAGCTTCAGCATGCTTAGATTGTTTATGAATGTGACATGGTACAGTAGAACACACTGTCAATGTATTTATCTGTTAAAATGACATAGGACTTTCAGTTGCAACATAGGTCGGCATACTGTCTAAAGAGTTTTCCTCTTTAAAATCCCATGATTAGATTAGATTAGATTAGATTAGATTCAACTTTATTGTCATTACACATGTACAAGTACAAAGCAATGAAATGCAGTTTAGGTCTAACCAGAAGTGCAATAGCAGCAAGTGCAGAATACAGGTATAAATTATAAGGTGCAGTTATAGAAAAACTATGGTGATATTTACAGATGGATGTACTATGAACATTATATACAGGTTGCCTTAGTTATGAGCCCAGATTTACAATAAATGATTGTACGTACAGGTTGATATTAATAATAAGTGTGCAGATAGATAAACAATTACAAATGTATGTACAGTGGGTATGTACATAATTACAAATGTACATGTACAGTGGGTATGTACAGTTTAAATAAGGGATCTAAAGGAAAGATTATCATAACATTAATAAAGTAATGCACTCAAATACTGTAATATTAATATTTCAATCGTAAATTAAACATATTGGATCAATAATTATGAATTGTGTAATAAGCTTTGGAATTATCACTGACAGCATTCGACAGCATGTTTTAAAGGTTAAACTGTAAACGAAAGCATTTGCTACCGATGGTTTGAAGGTTTGCCAGAGATCGCCATAAAACAGAAATATGCTTTTAACTCTGAAAAATCATTTCTGTTTTGTTATGACCTTGAATGTTAGGAACTGAAACACTGAGCATTTCAAACACTCTAAAGGCCTTAGAATTAGGATCCATATTTTGGTTGCGTCTTTCTGAATTGATAATGCCTGCATTTGATTTGGATGCAATATATGATTTGGATGCAATATATGAATGTAACATGAATCAGAATTAAAAAGAACTGAACTCATAAATCAAATATAATGAGGGATTCATTTGTGCAGGGTATTTCTAGAGCAGGAACCTGGAAATCTCAGTTTGTGATCCGGTACTTGTGTTTCTCACCAAAAGATGTGTTATTGGCACTTCGGATGAGAATTAAGTTAAACAGACATCTTTAAACAGCATATTGGTTGTGATGATGGAAAGAATACAGATAAAAAAAAACTGTGAGGATAGTTATCATCACCAGTGATGTTATCTTGATGATTCCTGGAGTAAAGATTAGAGTACAGTTGTTATTAAGAAATCATTCATTAATTTTCCTTCGGTTTAATCCTGTATTTGTTAGGGATCACCACAGCAAGGTTGAACGCCAACTATTCCAGCATATGTTTTATGCAGTTTTAGCCTTCTAGCCACAACCCAATACTTGCATATGTAAACATACACCACTTGCTAAACACAGAGGACTGAACGCGAGACACAAGCACACGATAAAATGAAAACATCTTACCCTACGCTCACACACGCAGCGTGCATGTTTCATCCCAGCGCCAACCGAAAACGAAACCAATTAGACTTAGACGCTGGGAATGAAGCCACATGCTGCGAACACACAAACATGAGGATGAGAGCGCGCAATTGCGAACACGCCCAGACCCCACACACCCGTATCAAGCGAGAACGCGCACGGTCCAAGTGTGCCCACAATTGGCACTCATACAGAGACAGAATGACAACACACAGGACTAGACAGAGCTAGTGTCCAGACTCTGCCACCAAAACAAGAATTAACAAGACTGGAGTGGCAGAACCCTGACAATACTGGGAAATATAAAGAAATCAACTGTTCATAAATTGTTCTTTCCAGAACACAATATCAAAAGACAATGAGAATAATACTCTAGTATTTGCTATTTCTTTGTTGTGCTTCTCTCTAATAATCTGTGCTCTTTGTATTTTGAGGATGACAAACATATTTTATTTTATAGGCTGGTCTGCCTCAGTGCATTCAAACAGCACTTGCCAGAGCCGAAATGATTGAGAAGGCCAGTCAAATTAAAGACTGCGAATACATGAATTATAGTGTCATGCTTCAGTTCTAGCAGAGAAAGATCACTAGGGCATTGTAAGATGCTAAACATTGCTGTAAATCATAACTGTAATTTAACTGTGAAACATTTGATGTTAGACATCAGATACAGTATATAGATAGACAGAGGGTTTAAAATGCCATCTACTCATTTTGTTTTGAAATCAATTGCAACTTGTTCCCTTTAATCTCCACTGAAGAATTATCTGTGAGACTTTCGACTGCAAGGGTTGCATGCACGAATGCAAAGGATCGCTTCAAGCTGCTTGTGCTCAGCAGCACCATGTTGCGGGAAGATTGAAATGACTTTGGAAAAGACCATCTCACACTGAGTACAATATTTCGTTTTATTACTTTCACTGTAAGGCACCAGGTGAGACGTTCTCACATATTGTCTTGTCTTGAGTGGATGGGACTGGATTTCTGAGGCACAGAAACTTTTTTTTATTCAAATAAGCAGTCTGCTT
The DNA here is from genome assembly GCA_903798035.1 of Danio albolineatus. Lineage (NCBI taxonomy): Eukaryota > Metazoa > Chordata > Actinopteri > Cypriniformes > Danionidae > Danio > Danio albolineatus. Next base: position 96,708 of record CAIGQQ010040079.1, read on the forward strand.
TTATGCGACCTATTAATTCCCGCTATTGTTCTCCGAGTTGTTCGTGTCATCTCTAAACAAGATCATCTCAGCATCTTCCATGGCTCCAGCAGGAGGGGGAATCAGAAGGCAGATGGCCCCGAAAGAAAACAATCATAATTGAGTCTTTATTACCTCAGCAGTTGAGCTGCATGCTCGACTTCGCTCAAGTTTGAGGTCGGTGCGATGTGGGCGACATTGTACCCAAGCTGTGCTGTTTGAGTGCCATCCCTTCACATTTGTACAGGGAATAGCGTTTCAAGTCAAATAAAGAAGTTCATGTTCCCTTTTGGGATCAAGATGGGAGGCCTTTTTACACCAGTAAAGCTACTGATCCTCAAATGATACTGACAAAGAAAAGCGTAGCGTAGCGTGCTTGAGACTCTTTGGCTCCTGTGGGCTCTATTATAATGTGATGTGTCTATTTCAGAACAACAAACCTCATCATTTTTTTCTAGAGACCATTTTGCTAACTGCTTGTTTCTTTCCAGAGCCATGTGAAGTACGTCTAAGCCCCCTGCTTCCTCTCGCGCAGAAGATTTGTAGCAATCATCGCCGAAGACATGTGCTGCATGGACGTTCTACAACCTTATCACAACCCCTGCAATGTTTCCTGTCTGTACATCTTATCTGCATTGCTCAGGGAGGCAGGCTGCTCTTATAAATCAAGGTAAAAAAGCAAACACATCAAAACGTCAAAGCCTTCCGGTGTTTTCTTTGGAGGTGTTTGTGTTCTTGTGATTTTCAACAGAGAGGCTAGAGAGGATTCACATCTATATTTAGATCTCCAGGATGCTCTTATAAATGTTTTGCACAATTTTCCACTAGACCTTTATGATGGAATGAAGAGGTGTCCTGAATAGATTGTGACATCAGGGAGACATAAACCTCTGAACAGAGGCAGACTGATCCATGACAATGTGAACACTTAAAAGCCATTAGGCACTGTGAGTGCTGGCTCTCTCCTCACCATTTGTGCTGAATTATGTGTTACAAATTTCAGCAAAATATTAGCCCTGTGAGGAACATAAAATCCACTTGGAAAATATAAATACACTAAAACATATACAGCAGGACCACCCCTTTGTTTACTTAAAGAGATAGTTCACCCAACAATTTTAATTCTGCCATCATTAACTCACCCTTGACTTGTTCCAAACTTGTTTACGTTTATTTCATCTGATGAAGGTATTTTAAAGATTGTTAGAAAACCTTTAACCATTGACATATATAGTAGGAAAACAAATGATACGTATGTCTATGTTTGTTTCCAACACTCTTCAAAATACAGTATCTTATTTTGTGTTCAACTGAACCAATAATTAAATAATAAATAGATAAAACAAACTGGCTTGGAAATGGTCTAGGGCAGTGATTCTCAAACTTTTTTTAACCAAGTACCACCTCAGAAAACAATTGTCTCTCCAAGTACCACCATAATGACCAGTATTGAAATACAGTATCATAGTAGGCCTAATTAAGCAGCTACAGCACTGCACAGTTCAAAAACAAGGTAGATTAAATCTTATTATTATGAGTATTTATTATTGTCAGCCACTTTAAACATTCGAAATAGTTTGAATATTAACACAGTGCTGTGCTTACAGGTAAACAAATAAATAAGTGTTAACATTCAAATTAAAATGTGCTTTTTAAGTTAATTAAAAATGGCACCTTACTTAAGTAAAAAGAAAACTAAAAAGGATGATCATAAAGTAGCCTATTCATTAAGTTCCTCATAAATATAGGCTATATGTCATCATATTTCACAAAGAGTTTATATATGAATATATATTGCATTTATATATGACTTATTTGTATCTTTTTAAAATCTAAACTGGTATTTTAAATATATGAGTTGGATTTAAATATTTAAATTAGAAATTAGATCTGAGTACTGCACGTTAGAGTAGGCTTCGTGTGTCAGAAAAGCGAACGATTAAACTGTTGCTGTCAACAGTGGGATGTAAAAATGCGAGATACGCCCCAACAACCGTCACAAATATAGGGGAGAAATTTGCTTTAAATGATAGAATACCTAACAAACATTAGAAAATGTTAAACAAGATCAAAGGTGTAGCCTATTAAAATCAATTTACTGATCAAATTGGTGTTATCTTATGCTTCATATGGTTAAAAGTGTGTTCTTTTTTTTAACTTTCAGCGACTATTCTGCGATTCCTCCGCGTACCACTAGAAGGAAGCCTGCGTACCACTAGTGGTACACGTATCACAGTTTAAGAACCGCTGGTCTAGGGTGCGTAAATGATGGCAGAATTATGATTTTGGGTCAACTATCCCTTTCAGCTTTATTTATGCATTTGTCATTTAGTACAACAATAACAATAGCATTATAGATTAAAATAACTATTTGAAGACATTTTATAGAGTCATTACTCCATTCTTGGCGCCACGGTGGCCTAGTGGGTAGCACGATTACCTCACAGCAAGAAGGTCGCTGGTTCGAGCCTCGGCTGGGTCAGTTGGCACTTCTGTGTGGAGTTTGCATGTTCTCCCCGTGGTTGCGTGGGTTTCCTCCGGGTGCTCCGGTTTCCCCCACAGTCCAAAGACATGTGGTATGAGTGAATTGGGTGAGCTAAATTGTCCATAGTGTGTATTTGTGAGTGAGTGTGTATGGATGTTTCCCAGAGATGGGTTGCAGCTGGAAGGGCATCCGCTGCGTAAAAAAAATGCTGGATAAGTTGGCGGTTCATTCCGCTGTGGCGACCCCAGATTAATAAAGGGACTAAGCCGACAAGAAAATGAATACTCCACTCTTGAGTGTCAAACAATATTTCAGAAATCATTCTACAGTAGTGTGCTGATTAATGTTAAAAATGAATGTGCTGTTCAATATTCATTCATTCATTTTCCTTCAGCTTTGTCCTTTTATTTATTAGGGGATGACATAGCGGAAAGAACCGCCAACTTGTCCAGCATATGTTTTATGCAGCGAATGCCCTTCTTGCTGCAACCCAGTACTCGGAAGCACCCATACACTCTCCCTTTCACACACATACAACGGCCAAATTTTAGCCTTTTCATTTTACCTATACTGCATGTCTTTGGACTGTGGGGGAAACCGGAGCACCCGGAGGAAACCCATGCGGACACGGGGAAAACATGCAAACTCCACATAGAAACGCCAACTGACCAGCTGGGACTCGAACCAACAACCTACTTGCTATAAGGTGACAGTGCTAACCACTGTGCCACTGTGCCACCCCGTTCATCATTTTCTTACCTTTTTTTTTTTTGTGAAAACTATGATACATACTCTGATATGTGAAAACACAGTAAATGTGCATGCTCTTTATACTGCATTATCAACTGGGAATCACACGCCTTTGAGGGTGTTTTTACTATTTCATTCTCTTTCATTGAGTGAGGTTTTTATGCTGGAACTCCCGGACCCACATTTGCTAGTGGCTAACAATTTAAGGGCCATGAGTGGCCACAAGACCAAGTGACTTTTTGTCCTTGTAGCTGTTATTTTTTAAAAAGGACACTGTCAGAGTTTTGCTTCGGGGCCGTGTTCCCAGTCTCTTTTTCTATCGCTCAAGTTCAGTGTGGCTAGATCTGTTGGGAATAGAAATGTGTATTTACACATTTATACATTGGTGAGCCATTGCAAGGAAGAGCCTGTGGAGAAGCTTTGCTGTGTAACTCTGCTTATTGATCGAGAATGGCAGTAATTTCATTAACGTTTTTGTTTAAACTACAAAACGAATAAAAGCATCGTGATGTAAAACCCAATACTTTCACTTTGTGGAACCCAATTAGATCTTTATTTTTAATAAACAAATGAATTAACAAAGCAATTGACACAATTTGCCTGCATAAACATGACTAACTCAAAGCTTCATGGTTGTCATAATTATCAGCAGATTTGCATTTACTAATGTGACTATACATTTCTAAAAATTAGTAAATGCAAATCTGCTGATAAACGATATATATACAAACTCACTCACCGGCCACTTTATTAGGTACACCTTACTAGTACCAGGTTACCAAGGCAGGATAGATCCATGGTTTCATGTTGTTGATGCCAAATTCTGACCCTACATCCAAATGTCGCAGCAGAAATGGAGACTCTTTAGAGCAGGCAACGTTTTTCCAATCTTCTATTGTCCAATATTGGTGACCCTGTGCAAATTGTAGCCTTAGTTTCCTGTAATTGGCTGACAGGAGCGGCACCCGGTGTGGTGTTCTGCTGCTGTAGCCCTTCCACCTCAAGGTTGTATATGTTGTGCATTTAGAGATGTTCTTCTGCATACCTGCATACCAGCGAGTGGTTATTTGAGTAGCTGTTGCTTTTCAATCAGCTCGAACCAGTCTGGCCATTCTCCTCTGAACTCTGGCTTCAACAAGGCATTTGCGCCCTAAAGATGAGTGTGCGTGAAAATCCTAGTAGATCAGCAGTTTCTGAAATACTAAGACCAGCCTATCCGCACCATCAATCATGCCACGTTCAAAGTCCTCCACATTCTGATGCTTGATTTTAATTTCCACTAATGAGGAGTTGGACAGGTGTACCTAAAAAAGTGGCCGGTATGTGTCTATATCATACTTACCAACACTCCCGTTTTTCTCGGGAGTCTCCCGTATTTCACATGCATCTCCCTCCACCCTCCTGGTTTGTTATTTCTCCCGGGAAACTCCCATGATTTGTATGTCCCAATGCAGTTTTAAAAAAAGCACTTTGTTCATATTTGTCAAGTTGCCAGATCTTGAATGAAGTTCATTACCTCACACAATTAACGCAATATTCAAATCTTGTAACATATTTTACCTCAATCTGGCAACATACGTTACAACTCAGGTGCGCTGTTGATTTCTGCGCAGGAGGTAGATGCGGTCCTTCAATGGTGCCAGTAGCAACAAGCAGCTGTGTCAGTAGTAGTACACTTGATGGAAGGAAAAGAAAAAAAATATATACATGTAAATTTACCAACAGCTGAACGGAAGAATTCAAGTTTTTATCTAGAAGCCACCTTGACGACGCCCACACTTTCTGCAAGGTGTGTCGTATATATATAATTAGCAGCAGATTTATATATATTCTCAGCCTCAGTCTAACTTCACACTTTACTCTTCACAAAACATAAACACCTATAAATATATGAAAGAGAATTAAATACTAACATATATCTTACAGTACTGTATGAATCCTGTGCATACATGCATATATACAGTAGATGGCCACAACTCACTCAATTTAAGTTCTGCTTCATTCAATTAGATTTTTAGTTCACTTTTTAATCTTCAATAAACTCACAATACATACAATAAATAAGCACATTAAACTTTATTTATTAGCTTACTTTTAAGTAAAGTAGTTTAATCTACAGTGTTTGATTTTATACTGTGTGCAATGGTAAAAATTATGTTCAGTAGGCATGCACAAGCTTGAACAATGGTGGACAATAGGTTGCAGCTTAATTTGTCATCTCTCTCTCTCGCGCTCTCTATAAGTTTAATCAATTATGTAAGTCATATGTTGCTACCCAGTGGCTTCATAATGTATCCTGATAAACACTTTTTTATAATGTTTTTTTTTTAAATATTTTCTTTTGCTATATATTCATGTTGCCACAATTATGTATCTTTTTATTTATTTATTTATTTATTTTTAAACAGTTTGGAAAAGTTAAATGTAATCCTAACCCTAAAATGTATTAATAAATGCCTTGTAATATTGTTAATTGTGTTATTGCAGTTTAAATCCTTGTATATGATGTATAATTGTATAAATGTATAATATGTATAATTCATCCAAGTTGTCTTGGAAATATGAAGGACTGAAAAGACAAAGTAATTGATTAATTTACTGCTAATCTGTCTGTTGTTCCTCCCTTTCCAGACCCACAAACATCATAAACTACATCAGACTTCATCCACATGAACTGAAATACCTCCTAGGACTGCTGTGCACGGCTAAGAACTTGCTGTGTCAGTCGATTCAGAAATTAAATTTCCAATGACCCAAAATAAATACTCATTGAAAACAACATTTTATTAAATAATTCAATGCTGCACCATAGAGGACAAATCCAGTGTAATTTAACAAGGGTAAGGAGGCAGAGGAGAAAAAAAAATGTGTGTCAATACAAAACCCTGCTGCTCAATGAAAACCAATTTTACATCCCTGGCCCAAAACAACAGCATTAATCTTCTGCCTATTTCAGATATTTCTTTCCCCCGATGATCGCATATCACACTCTTTTGTGAGAATTTATAAGTTAATTATAGCTGCAAATAAATGGGCACTCTGGGTGGAAATGATCAAGTAATTTTTGCATTCATTAAGGGGCAGAGATGAGTTGTAAAATATTTCCTAACAGGCGGTGTAAGCAGGGCTTTATTTTTTTTTTAACATGCTCTTGCAATAATATGCAAATCAAAGCACTCTGTTTTCGCTTCTCTATAGTTTTTGAAGAATAATCCTCTTCTTGTGTGGTTAGCCATTAGTAAATAGTCTTGAGTTTAGGGTTTTCTTTGTTAAATTGACTGTTGGCCCGACTGATGCAGAACCTTCATCAGAATACACTTCAGCGGAATAGCTGAAATTCATTTCTTTCTCTGCTATTGCACTAGCCCAAAAATTATTCCGGTGAATTGTTGCCGCATGCTCCTCCTTTACCTGTCAAGTCCACTTCTGAATCCCATTCATTTGAGAAGGGGAATTATTTGTGTGTTATTATCTTTATTTTTTTTTTTTCCCCCTGAATTTTAAAATGCACAGGAAATCTCTTCCGCAGATTTCAGCATTCAGTCAACATCACATTGGCGTAGGAGCTATTCTCCCTTTCTGCATTTGGAATTACCCTCCGCAGCTACATTCGCATGAAGGGTGCAGTGGGGATTGTGCATCGCAATGCAACGGCAGGCAGGAAAAATAGCGCGACCATTTTTGTCTCCCACGTGAACGTATTAATTTGTAGCCCGGACTGATTCTCTCTTCCTCTGCCGGTGGCCCCTGGGTTTAGCAGAACTGGAGCCTCATCCCAGCCGCGGTGCACCTGATTCCTCTTCCTCTCCCCAAAGACCCCGGCGCCGTCCCCCATTTGTCATTGGTAAGCATGCCGACAAGCCATGCTTCACTCGACGGGGGAAGGGGACCTGAAGCGAGCAAAACAAAGGGACAACAAAATCAGCATAATTCCTCTCAAAATGAAAACACATTCTTCACGAAGGGGGGTAAAATAATGCAATTATCCTGGCGAAGACTGTCACTGGCAGGATGATGAATTTTGGGATGCAGACATGCAATGTGACACTGTTCTTTGTGGAAAAAAAACATAAAAAATGTTTTACTCAAAAGATAAAGAGGAGCGTTTTAGAACCCAGGGCTTCCACCTCACTTCTTGAAAGCAACATTTGGAAACACTGTAGATAATCGTCACGCTTCACCTCTGAAAAAAGACATTTCTTGTGTGGAGGAGCAAGTGGAGGACCGATTGCTGAGTGTGCAATCAAACTTTTGTGATGAATGATTATTCGCTGTCATTACACATCCTTCGACTGCTCCGTGTGCTACCCCCTTGTGGAGAGCAGTCGATGCCTTTTCCGAAGTGTTTTTAAATACCTACGCTTAATATCCTTGATGATGAATGGGTGGACTTGCATATGGTGGAGGCGGGGTGGAGGGAAGCCTGACGAAATTACAATGCGAGCTGATTGATCTATGCAGAGCTGGCATGCAGCCGGGGAGCAGGTTAAACTGATGAATGGAGATTTGTGTCAGAGGCCAATGCGGAGATTGTCAGGAGACCTGACCTTCACAACCGCTCTGGAATCCCCGCATGGGCCCAGATCCACGGCACCCGACCAAAACCCGTCCATCATTTCCAGGGTGAAATCTGTCTTCACTGGGGAAACTGGTGTGAGTCAGTACAGCTTACTCACTTGAAGATGCTTGTATCGGCATAGTCGTTATGATTTACAGCGCCGCTGAGGTGTGGATGTGTGATCATTTCCTGCACATCCTGAAAGAGATGACAGCACTAGCAACATAAATGAGAGGCTTTCACAGAGGAGTGAACTGCTTAATGTTGTCGAGCTGCTAGTTGTCATGACAATATCTAATCAGTGTAGCCGATAAGGAAGGAAGAGTTCCAATACATTTCGTATCGTATCAAATCTTTTCAAATCACACAGAAATTAGATCATTTATCTGTTGGTTATACTGATGCTATCTTTCGTCAACAATCAGAAACAGCTTTTTCTTCAGCTTCTTCTTCTTCCTTTTTTCCCAGGAGCCAAATGAGTCCATCAATCGAGCGTAGATGGAAGTTTCTGCCCTGTTTTTATTAAACACACACACACACACACACACAAAGTCACACACTTCAAGAAAATCAGTACTGCAAGAGGAAACAGCAGGGGGTCGCTACTGGAAGACGCTTTGTGCCCATCATGCAAATTTAACCTTTGAACTGTAAAAATGGGTTTGAGTCTTTTTTTCCACCACCATCAAACACTTCTGTGTGAGGAGCACTTTTATTACAAACAAGGAATACGTTTTATTTTTATTTTTTTAGATAGAAATTGTTGATTACAATTTTGTGTCTTATTTTTACCATGGCACAGTATAAAGATAAATGCCTAGCCTTTGCGTTTAGTGCTGCAGATTACTGTGAAGAGTGACATTTAACAAGTAACACTAGAGTAGAAAAGTTAATAGTTTTTAACTGTTAAACAGGAATTAATAAATAAAATTAAACCTACATTATTAAAAGCTAATAAAAACTTATACTCACCGGCCACTTTATTAAGTACACTAGTCTAACTGCTCGTTAACACATATTTCTAATCAGCCAATCACATGGAAGCAACTCGATGCATTTAGGCATGTAGACATGGTCAAGATGATCTACTGCAGTTCAAACTGAGCATCAGAATGGGGAAGTAAGCTGATTTAAGTGACTTTGAATGTGGCATGGTTATTGGTGCCAGACGGGCTGGTCGGAGTATTTCAGAAACAATTTTCATGCACAATTTTCCCTAGTTTAACGAGAATGGTCCGAAAAAGATAAAATATCCAGTGAGCGGCACTTCTGTGGGTGCAAAATGCCTTGTTGATGCCAGAGGTCAGAGGAGAATAGCCAGACTGTTTAAGCTGATAGAAAGGCAACAGTAACAAAGGTATGCAGAAGAGCATCTCTGAGTGCACAACACCTCGAACCTTGAGGCGGATGGGTTACAGCAGCAGAAGACCACACTGAGTGCCGTTCCGGTAAGCTAAGAACAGGAAACTGAGGCTTTAATTTGCACAGTATCACCAAATCTGGACAGCAGAAGATTAGAAAAAACGTTGCCTGCTCTGATGAGTCTCCATTTTTGCCATAACATTTGGATGAACATGAAACCATGGATCCATCCTGCCTTCGTGTGGAGGATATTTTCTTGGCACACTTTGGGCCCATTAGTACCGATTGAACAGTGTGTCAACACCACAGCCTAACCATGCTAACCATGACCATCCCTTTATGACCACAGTGTATCTTCTCATAGCTGCTTCAAGCAGGATAAAAAGGCATGCCATAAAGCATGAATCATCTCAGACTGGTTCCTTGAACATGACAATGAGTTCACTGTACTCAAATGGCCTTTGCAGTCACCAGAACTCAATCCAACTGAGCACCTTTGGGATGAGGTGGAATGGGAGATTCGCTTCATGGATGTGCAGCCAACAAATCTGTAGCAACTGCATGATGCTATCATGTCAATATGGACCAAAATCTCAGAGGAATATTAAGGCAGTTCTGAAGGCAAAAGAGGGTCCAACCCTGTAATAGTAAGGTGTACCTAATAAAGTGGCCAAGAAGTGTATGTTAATCCTTATTGTAAACCGTTACCTGATGCATTTTTACATACATTGAAATGCACAAAATATTTGTACATACATCAAAATACACAGAATAATTCATTTAAAGATCTGAATTGAAATATGCTTAAATCATAATGGATCATAAAAAGATAGTATAGGTGAGGAGTATAGGTGAACAACCAAGAAACAAACAGGCAAGAGCTGCATTTTAAATTTCCAAAATCTTTTTACTTTATTTTATTTATTTAACTACTGCATGTCAAGAACAGTTTGATTGTGATTGTGATTGCTGTTGTCACTTAACGCTAGGAAAGTGCTGCAGAACTCTGTTTGTGTGGAGATTGTAGTTTGGAGCTCTTTGAATTGTGGAGAGACCTGGAAGAAGTCTCAGTTGTCTGCATGCTCGACCCTCTATTCTCACCACTGTTGTTTTGGATGAGGAGGTTTATTATTATACCCAGTGGAGAAATGCCTTTCCTCTAAATGCCACTTTAATCTTTTCTCTGGTGGCAGTGAGAGTTACTCATTTCCATTCAGAGTGGAACACTCCATCTGACCTGTGCTCAAGGAGAAATCTCAGAAAACCTTGCTTTTGAAGGCCTGGCTATTGGCAGGTGTTTATGTGTGTATGTGTGTGTGGCAGTGAAGAAGAGAAAGACAGCTGTGCAGGCAACTGGACAGTTAGACAAAAAAGCATAAAATGCTGTCAGTTCAAGACTACAGATGTATGTTTGAAGAGGGGTAAAACTAGATGCATTATGCAGTGCGTTCTACGTCTTTATACAGTAGTATACTGTAGGACTCATTCCAGAATTGCGTGTACATTTCAAGCATTTTCCTCAAACTGAAATAACACACAATGAATGTATCATTTACAGTAAACACAATTCTTTATCAATTAAACATGAACGTGCTATTAATTATTGTTGATTAACTTTTTAACCCATAACATTGTTGACATTTTTCAACCTTGTTGTGCTTTGGCTCAAGAATGATACCACATGGCATGCATAAAACATTTTATGTTAATGTTTTAAGTAATGTACTGAAATAGGGCTGCACAATGTATCATTTCAGTAACGATATCGCAATATGCACATCTGCATTAGTCACTTCACAAGATATGAAATGTTATGTCTGAATTGTAGTTGACCAGGAGCTACAGAATTGCATTTCATTATTATATCTACATGGAATTTATACAGTTTAATCAACTGTATTTCTTACTTAGAAACATTTTTTTTGTCTTGTTTCTAGTGCAAATATCTATATTTCAAAGTGAAAACAATGTTTTTTTTTTTACTTACCCCACTGGCAGATAATTTAGCTTATGTTTTTATTTTTATTTTTAAGGGAAAACTCTTAATTTTGACATATTTCGAATTATTTTGTGAAATAAATAAAATAATCAGTTTATTTAGACTGTTCAGTGTGTTGTTATAATTTAATAATTTATTTTAAACTAATAATCATGATAACTTCACTCTTAAAAATGATGTGTTAAAAATTAACACAAAATATGTGTTAAACAATTTGTAACACATCTTGTGTTGCTACAGACACATTGTGTGTTAATTTTGTGCTTAGCTGTTTACACAATGGCTGTGTTAAACCAAAATCCCTTTCTATAGTGTTTGGTTTTACTACATTTAAGCAGTACACATACTGTATAAATGCACATTTATTTTACCTGTAGTCAAAGGGCGATGTCTACTGTATTTATGTAATTTAATTATCATGTTGGCAATATAAAATAAGTATTTGAGTATACCTGGGTGAAATGTACGCGCTGTGAACGTGTGCGCGCGCTAAGTGCATGCGCAGTGACGTTCATTTTCAACCATCGCTCCCACGGCCCTGTCGGATATGAAGCTCTCTGCCTCAGGTGAGTGAAATTAATTACAATTAGTCTACGACTGTCAATATTGTTTCCACCTTGCTTAAGAATGTTTTGTGTTTGTTGTCCTAGAAGTTGTTTTTTCTACTATGTTGTCTGTGTATCGTACTACACGGGTGACCTATTAACTTTGTCGCAAGCTAAGTTAACAGTTAACCCATTTGGCGCGATTTTTGTAAACTTGTGTTTGCAGAATTGTTAATAACACGTATCAAGCGGAAAACTTAGCATAGGTTTGTTGTGATTTCGGTAGGAAAGTTAGCGTCACTTTATAATTAACGTGAACGTGAATGTTTTGTATTCGACAGCGCTAACGTAAAGCCTCGGCATCTCTGAACTCGAGGTAGCGTTATCTCACGCCGGAGACATTCTATATTAACGTTACGTAATCATAATGCTATTTAATGATGATGCCCTTTGACAGTAATTTGTATATCAGCCCCGAGACTTAAGCTTAGCTGGGTGCTGCGGACAGACAACAAATGGCGCCTTGGTGTGAGCAAATTCATAAAAAAAATGTCTAAATATGAAAACCTTTATTATAATCAACCTTGCGCGCCATTTTGGGCCACCCGTCTAGTCACATAATATTTAAAATTTACTTTTTATTGTTGTACACTGTTACATGTATTTGTTTTTTCACTGTGCTGTGTATATATGGATTTCTTTCCCTTTTACTTAGATAAAGGAAGTCGAGGAACAAATTACAGTTACTCTAACACTTCTACACCGAGCTCTTGCAACTGCTCATAGACGGAAAGGAAACATGGAGAAAACTATTCACAGTTGGCATGGAGCATGACAAATTTTAAATATAATATATTACAAGCAACATCCCTGATTCATCAGAAAGAAGTGTGCATTCAATATGGGTAAATGAATAATGTCTTTCAATTTTAATATTATATAATAGTAAATATTTAAATAAATAAAATGTTTTTGTCATTTCTTAATGTCATTGAACAGATGAAACTCAGACTGGCACCACAAATAGATTGCTGACACTGCTTGAAGAAAATACAATCCTGAGAGAACATGAAGAGACAAAGACGCTGTCTATTTCCTTAAGAAAGGTTATTGATAAAGTTGCTGTCAATGACCTCGTAAAGAAACATGTGAGTATGTTTTTTTTTAAGTCAATGTAAGCTGTATTTGTTTGCAAATTAATTACATTAATTTAAATAAGTTATACATTTAAAGAAATGACACATTTAACAAAAATATTTTAAATAAATTTAACAACAGTCTATAGTGGTATCAGTGTTTATTTTATGTTTGTCAATTTGTAAGAGCCATTTGCAACTATTTTTTTATATAACTTTTTTTTCAGCTATCCATCGGGTACAGAAAAGCTGGCACTAACAAAGGAAATTGTGTCATTGTTGTCCTCGTTATGGATTCAGGAGCCAATTGGTGAAAATGAGGAACATGTAAGGATGTTTTTACATTATAAAAGGAATGCAATGTGTATATAAGCTGCTCAAGTGTACTTGACATTAACTTATTTTTGTTTTTGCATCACTAATGTCAGGAGCATTTTTTTGATGAGCCATCACCTACTCATGTACAGTTTGAAATGTTGTCACACAGTGGACACTTCGCTAAGTCCAGATGAAACTGTGCTAAGTGAGTGGTTTACTCTGATTAAGTGGATGCAACCATCACCAGAAAATTCATCAATAAATTGGTAATAGAGATGCTCAACTAAAACAGAACTTTACACTGACATTTGTTTTATAATTGTTACATTAATATGTCTTTGTTATTGTTTTTTTTTTTTAGACATTGAATTTTCCAAGCTTGCAGATGGGAAAGAGGATTTGTCTATCCGGAAACGGGAAAGGAACATAATTCCAAATCTCAAGGGAATGGTGTCCTTGAAGAGGAAAAATGACATCAGATACTTGCTGGAGAAGTCTGTCAATCAGCATGATGGTATGAACTTCAGCCAAAATGTCTGTTGCCTGTGCACACTTTTGTAAACATAGTTTAAACAAGAAAACTTAATGTAAATTTTAATTTTAAATTTATGATAAAGTAATTATTACAAATACATATTAATTCATTTTAATAAATTTAATTCTTATTTTGCATGTGACCTGCATCTTCACTTCTTCAAGATGAGCTGTGTTACTCTATGTTGAAGATCCTCATTCATCTTCTTCCACCCACGGCATCTGGGAGAACTGTTGCTAGAAGTAAGTGCTGTGTGAAATCTGCTTTACTGTATCATACCTATGGTATGGTTTTTACTGTGTTAGCTTGTGATAAACAAAATTGTTTCTAATGCAGCAACATTTTCTAATGGTTTTCATTGTTTCATTTCTAAAGGCTGGTACCAATGTTCCATCTTTGCTCACTGAATCCATGAAGGGGACTCTGAAGTCAGCTCAGCCACAGTTTGTTTCCATCAGTTCTTTAGGACATGGATGCCGGTATGTAATTGTCAAAGAATGACTCTTTTGCCTCTCCTCCTAATGTTGAAACCATGACCTCTGCTATGGACAAACTTTTTACATTTTCTGGATGTGTAATTTTCAGTATCTATCCTCTTTTTTTAAATTTTTTGAGTATGTGACCTATCTTTGACCCAGTCCCCCTGCAAATGATCAAATTATTTCTTAATTGATGGGTAAATTGCGGTCTCTCACCTAAATGAAATAAGCATGCATAAGTGACTAACATGTTTTTAAAAGGATTTTGTCGAAACATTGGAGTTAATTTGATATTTAAGGGAAGTACATGCACTCTGATAGTCACAACACTTGAGAATAAGTTTGATAATTAATATGTTGATGGCAAGTTCAGTTCAATACAGTTTATGTCAAAGGTAGATTAATTCTGTGATATAAATTCATATTTACACACTCTACAATTCTGTCTTCCTACCTCAGATTGTGATGGACCTGGAATGCGACATCAGATACTCATAAGTCAAGAAACACCCTTTTCCAGAGTACAGATTATGGAGGGGTTTGCAGAACTAATGGAGCAGTTTTCTTCTTCTTGGAGTGCCACAGCTTGTGAGTAAACACTGTTACATTGTGTGCCAAATCGTTTTGAGTTCAATTTTAATGAACAAGTTTAATGAACTTGTATTGCTGAAAATGTGTTATTTGGAAACTTACACATGAAGTAAACAAAATGTTTTTTTGCATTTAGGATGCTGAAAACTTGGTGAAGTACACAGAAACATCATTAAAACAAATGGCCCAAAAAAGGGAAGGAAAGAAGGAAGTGCTCCATGACAGTCTCATTGGACCAGCAGAGGAAACTGCAGAAGGTAACTACTCCCTATATTACATCCCATATCCTCCAAACACACTCACACACACTTTAATTTTATTGATTATAACTGTAATTCTATTTGATGACATGTTAATTGGTTAAAAGTACTCAACATTAAAATATTGTTTTACAGAAATCCAAAGGTCCTACACCAACCAGGATTCAGCAGCTCTCCTGATTCCACCTACTGTAGGCTTGAAGTGTCAGTATTACATTGGACAACACTCACTCGCTACCCTTCGACTTCCTCATTTATCAGAGGCACCACAGTGGAGTGAATCACCAATTCATCTGCCCTTTCCAGCCACAACCCAGCACTTGGAAACACCCATATTCTCTTACATCTACACACATTCACTCACTGGCCAATTCACCTATACCGTACACATGCTTTTGGACTGTGGGGTCAACCGAAGCACCCAGAAGAAACCCACAAGAAAACTGGGAGAACTTGGAAACTCCACACAGAAAATGCCAACTGGCCCAGTCGGGACTCAAACAGTGACCTGCTTGCTGTGAGGATAAAAATTATGTATAAAAATGGATGTTGTGATGACCAATACATGCAGGTACCATCCGCTTTTTGAAATTGTAGTGTTATTTAATAGATGTTTTGATTGTTTGTGTATTGTTTCTATGTGCATTGTGATATATTTCTCTTCAGTTTAGAGATGTGTGAAAGTGAGTACTGTATTTGCTCAAACAGTAAAAAAGCGTATAAAAGTGAAATCATTACAATTACGTTGTTGAATGCCATTAAACTGTTAGGGTAGATCTGCTGTCCAATGCAAAGTATGCAGAGGTGCAATTTTAAGTATTATTTAAAAAATATTTTGTATAATGGATTGAATAAATTTAAACAATTTGAATTGTCTGGACTGGTTTTATTTTTTTTTATTCATTAATAAGTAGCAATAATACATTAATAAATAAAAAGAACCCTTAAATGGTTCTAAATAGAACCATCTAACTTGAATTCAAAGAACCATTTGGGGTTCTATTTAATGAACCCTTAAAATGGTTCTTTATAGAACCTTTTTGGGGTTCCATATATGAAGCGCTTGATAGAACCATTTTTGGTTCTATATAGAACCGTTTGTTTTAAGAGTGTAGGAATTTGTAGATATTTTGACTAGAAAGGAGACTAAGCAAAGTAAGAAAAGCATTGTGATTGTTACATTTCTTTACCTGAATACTGTTAGACTCCCCAGAAAACCGTCAAATAGTGCTGTTCAAACTATTTTGTTAAACTGTATTTAAATCTCAATATGTATCGTAGAAAAATAAAATATTGCTATATCAAATTTATCCAACATTGTACAGCCCTGTACACACATATTGCAATAGCTGAGTTGAAAAATATTTAATCTGGTGTCGATGTATTCTTAAACTTTTTGTACAAATTAAATGCAGAATATTAAATGATATGCCTTCTAGAATTTCCCTCCAGAAGACGTGACATCACTTAGAGCTAGTCTTATGTTTTTTATATTAGTGCTTTACAGTGTGTTATGCCTTTTAATGACAGATGTAACAGAGTTGACCAGAATGTAGGAAGAGATACTTTTTTTTTCAATTGGTATTACAAATAATAGGGAAATATATAAAAAAAATGAAAATGAAACATTATTTTATGATAATTTATGCTGAATGTATGATTCAAGAGGCAGAGACAGTCAAAATAGGTATATACACTGTTAATATTTTCATCCACAAATACATATATTGTATTTGAGATAAAAAATAGAGATAAATTGATATAAGCTGCGTCCCAAATCGCATACTTGTGCACTTTTCTACGCCATTTTGTAGTATAAATAGTGTAATAAGTGCGTTCACACGGAAAACTCTAACAATAATAAGTGCACTTTAATTACCCGGATGATGCACTCATTCAGCCGGTAATATGAAGTGTGTAATGATGGACACTTCACACACTCAACGACCGGAGCTTCGTGCACGTAGTGGAAGGGGCGGAGCTATCGGGCGCACATGTTGGATAACTTTATTTATATTTCTCCTATGAGAGTGATTATAGCGCCTCCCGATGGTGAATGCGGTTATACTCATGCCAGGTATTATTTGGTAGTTTGGTCATTTATTTAATTAGTTTAGCAACCGTCAAACGTCATCAGGGAAACGGTTTGAATTTCCGCTTAGTAAAAAAGCCATTAGTGTTCCATTTGGCACAACACTACATACATATACTATGCTGTTGAGTGTGCAAGTGCATAAGTACATAGTGCATAAGTGCATAGTGTATAGTGTGTCATTTGGGACGCAGCTATAGTTTGTGTTATCTTCCAATACTTTTTTATTAAAGTTTTTCTGTTTATCTTGGACACAATATGTACCAATATGTACCCACAATTCTAGAATAGCCCAGTTCTAAAATAAATACAGTACGTGCACTTTTAATACACAGAAGATGCACTGTCACAGGTTTAATTTGGTAGTGGAGGAGGCTGGCTTGACAACTTTGAACTTTATAAAGTTCAGATACTAGAGGGTTGAGTGCCTAATTTGCCACACAACTCATGATTCACTCCATAAAATGTTGCAATAGAAAGAAGCTTCCTTATTTCATTATTTGAAGCATCAGTGCCTGGATGAATGCAGCCAGTTTTATTGAGTTTTTCCCTGAATGGACCTATGCAACTATAAAGGTATGAATGACACAGTTGTCTGTCACCATGCGACATTTTTCTTATCAAATATGGAACATGCTGCTTATATTGTCACTGCACACATGTATATGAATATGAGTCAAATAAATTGGTTGTCCTTTATTAAACATCTAGCTATAACATAAAGCTCAAATGGCTTGAGATGAGTTTTACATTCAGAGGAAGAGGTTAAGTGCTCTACAGTAGCTTCTCAGTGGTTTAGTCCTGTTCAAATGTGCCACCCCAGTAATCTTTACAGACATTGTCAGCAAAATATCCAAAATATTGGCAATTTATACCTATTCTAAAAGGTAACAATAGTCTCAGACAAATAGTCCAGCAGTAAATACATTCTTAAATATTCCATAATTTCCTCTTTAAAATAATTTTTCCATAGTATTACAAGAAAGAAAATGCTTGAAGAAGCATTCAGTAGTGTTCTAGACAGAAGGACAAGTCTGCGGCAAACCTTACATGGTATCAGCATACAATGACATACCATTCCAGTCAAAAAACATGTTTAAAGCACTGGTTAAAGACTCGAAAGCTGTTGGTAAGGGTTCAACAAAATCCAAGTCATATTGAATGATTAATTAATTCATTTAATTAACGGGCGACACTGTGGCTCAGCGGTTAGCATTGTCGTCTCACAACAAGAAGTTTGCTGGTTTGAGTGCTTGCTGAGCCAGTTGGCATTTCTGTGTGGAATGCTCAAGTTTTCTCCACAGTCCAAAGACATGCGGTATAGGTGAGTTGAATAAACTAAATTGGTCGTAGTGTATGAGTGTGTTTAGGTGTTTCCCAGTACTGGGTTGCAGCTGGAAGGGTTTCCACTGTGTAAAACGTATGTTGGATAAGTTAGCGGTTCCTTTGCGATGTGGCAACCCCAGATTAATAAAGGGACTAAGCCAAAAAAAAATAAACGAATGAAATAAATTTAATTAACACATTACTTACTTATAGTAAGTAATTCAATATCATAATTATGATATTGAATTACATTTATTGATGAGTATTAGTGGTGGTGGGGAGGATGGTGGGGGAACATCTGCGTTAGTACTTGCAACCAAATGAATGGAATTAATGGAGAGCTTATATATTCCTTGTGTCTTTTGCCTATTGGTTAGAAATAATTGTGATGAGTGACGTGGCATTATGTATTCCTTGTGTCTCGTGGCTATTGGTTGGAACTGATTTTGATGAGTGACGTGACATAAGGTCTTCCTGGTAGATCTAGCGCTAAAAGCTACATATCCATCAAATATCCATTCAGGACCTAACGCCTTTCGATATCTCCATTATCGTCTGTGCTGAACTGCTCCAACTATGTTTATGGTATCTGTTCATCATTGTGGTCAAAAATTTTTTTTTCACAAAATTGCTTAGTCCATCTTTAATATTGCAAGTGTCATGTGGTAAAATTACATTGCTCATCAGACCATTACATTAGCATGACGGTAACGTGGTTAAGTGCAGTGTACAAATCCTTACAGTATAAAGAGTTTTGTTGTTGTTGTTTCTGGATGAATCAACCTTTTTAAATAAATTACTTGAATCAATGAATCTATGATTTATTTGTGCCCAATACTGCTCTTCACATTTCATATGTTTCTCTTTTTACGTCAGAATTTTTTTTTTTTTCTAAATCGACAACAAATGCCTTTTAAAGTGCACTCTACAGGATATTTGCCATAAATTTTAGGTTGAAGGGAGCATGTTTTGTTCAAAGTTTATTTTAGTGTGTGATATTTTCATTCATATTGTATTTATTTGCGTATGTATATTATGTCACACATCACACTTCTCACTGCAGGCAGTGCCGTTGTATAAATCAAAATGAACATTTTGAAGTGAAATAAGAGTAAGAGAGCAATGAAGAAGAAGGGACTAAAGAATGCACACTGCATATGGACGTGTCAGTCAGAACACAGTTCATCGATGGAGCTCTTCCAACAAGCTAGTCACCTAAATATGCAAAATATGTTGCACATGAGGACCAGTGTGAAGCCTGATTTATACTTTCGCCTGGTGGCACATCACGCACCTCACGAAACAGACGAGGCTATTGTTTTTGACGCATTCGCTATTGTGATATTCTTTAAAACAACAAAGGACGGTCAAAAGAAACCCACCGTAAAATCAGACGGATAAACAGAGAAGTAGGAAGTTTCCAGAACTACGTCATATTATTACTACCGTTCAAGATTATAAAGACTTTTATAACCATTCAAGATTTTTTTTTTTAAATCAAACTTTGTTGCATCACTTTCTTTTGTTCATTTCTCGGACAGTTCCACCTTTTAAAGTTTATTAAAATATCAATGACAACAGAACATGGGTTGCTCTACAAATATATTGCTTTATTATGGAAAGAATAAACCATTATCACCAATAAAGCCTAGTAAAACAGGGCATAGGTATATTGTAAACCGATTGGTTCAAATATTCTTTTCCAGTTATCAAAGAAATAATTTGTTACTTCATTTTAATTTTGCCATTATTAAATTAAAACCTATGAATGGTGGAAAAACATATTCTGTAATATTAAAACCACCTGGGTCTCCAATTTTGTCATGACCTCTCTTTTTGGTTTTACCAAACTTATCCCCAAGTTTTTCCTAAACCTTTTAACAAAAACTGTCCTCTTTTTCCACTATTGCAATTTTTAACAATTTTATTGTCCATCTGGTTATCCTTATAATCACGCATGGGCGGATCATATAGATGTGTGTACAGTCATACCTGTTTCAGACAAAATCTCTTCAAAGTGTTTCATATTCAACTCAAATCAAATTTGGCGCCGTGCAAACTGTTAACTCGAGTCTCAAAAAAAATTGTGTGCTCCGCAGGCTGAAATCATATCACACGCACCCAAAGCAAACCTCCGCAAACACAGTGATGATGTCACATTCACCGCTTGCACTCAAGTGAACTAGAGGATGCGTCGAGTATACACCAGGCTTTATTGGGAAACACTGACTCTCTCATAATGTTGCCATCTACTGGTGGAACAATGAAACCTATCCCACCACTTACACACATACTGACAAGGTCACACACAAACACACATCTCAGAGCTTAGACAAACAGATTTGAAGGGAATTAAGTGTATAACAGGACCTGAGATTAAACCCACATCTTAAACATACTGTGTAATAATGACCAAGCATGATGCATTATTTATAGCACAGTGATCACTTAGACTATGTTACTGTGATAGAACAACGTTAAGGGAAGTTGAGCAAAATACAGAATGTGAATAATCAAGCAGTGGTGTTATTGAGCTGATGAAATCTGCTGAAATGAAAGTAAGAAAACAGTCATGTGAAAATACTTGATAATCCTGTAAAAACCACATTGGGTAATGTAAATATGTTCTCTTATCTATAAGGGCCTGCAGCTACAATACACTTCTATATTCTCATGTTCCGTCTGAAAATAAGCCGATAAAGTAATTGAGCGTGAATGCGGCACCGCGAACAAGATCAAGACTTGCAACTACTGCAGTGTAAAAGTCTGTTTATGGAAGAGTGAGACTGAAAGTATGTAAATTTAATCATAGCATTTCATATAATGGGATGCTTGAGGCACTGTAGTAATTTCTGCTTAGAATAGCAGTTGTACTGACAGCGAGAGGCGCTGATTAAACCCCATTAAAGGAGTTTAAGAATATCTTGATAGTAAACTGCTCACATGACATTGATTTCATCAAGAGCTTCGCCCATTAAGACTTCAAATAGGGCCTGGAAAATGGCATCTCTTTTTTTCCTTAAGTGTGAGATCAGTCGGAGTAGAGGGTTTGACTTTAATCTGTTCAGCAGAGGTGCTCTG
Source organism: Danio albolineatus (assembly GCA_903798035.1). Taxonomy (NCBI): domain Eukaryota; kingdom Metazoa; phylum Chordata; class Actinopteri; order Cypriniformes; family Danionidae; genus Danio; species Danio albolineatus. The sequence continues at coordinate 118,243 of CAIGQQ010040079.1, forward strand.
ATTTCATAATGATTAAACCTGTGCCAGTCGACCCTGCTTCTCTGTTCTGTGACCAGTGTTGCTTTATAGCTGTTACTTTGTGCATAAATCCTCCAAAGACATGCCTCTGGGGGACTACCCACCGTGCCCATAGCCTCTGCGCATTTCTTTCCTCTCATTTGGGCTGATATTTCATCAAAGTAACTGCACGCTCAGCTCAGAATATATATGCGTTTAGCTGGTTAAATTATGTCGTTTTCCCCTCGCACACAATGCACAGTATATGATCGGTATATGGGGAAAAAAAAATGAAGCCCACCCATACTCTGCCTAATTCTCTTCTTTCCTTTTTTTCCAGAGCGACTACTCTTAAGATAGTCTGTGTAATTATATCAGTATACGGTCAATGAGTAATTTGCTGTGAGGGAAAATGTAAGGTAAAATGCTCATTATAGCAATTCAGTGCTTATTATTGCTGATAGTCTACAGATAGTCGGACATATTTCAGACATTTTTGCCTCTCCTTTTGTCTGGGTGTACATTGCCATACCTGATGGCTTTGATAGATGAGGTAATCTGAGCAAGTTGTGTTGAGAGATCCATCAGGAAACAGACAGGCCCATAGCAAAATCTAGACCCTCGCTGTCATCCACTGGCAGGCCTGTGGTTCTATAGTGGTTCCCCAAGGGCCAATGTCACATGCATATGCAAAGAGACAAAAAAGAGTTTGCCCGCCTTAGCACATCAGAATTATTCACCCTAATCCTCTTTTATACCTCCCATCACACCATAGTCCTTAAGCCATTAAAACAGCAGTGAATTGTTTTCAGTTGGTGTTCATTTAATGATATTATATATCACCCATTGTAATATAATTATTTTTGGCTAAGCCAATGAGAAAAGTTTAATGTCCAAAGTTGGCTTGTCGCTCCAAAGTCATTTTCCTTCAGCTTAGTCTTTAATAATTTATTAGCGGTCACCACAGCGGAATGAACCGCCTTCTATTCCAGCAGTATGTATTAGGCACCGGATGCCTTTCCAGCCAATTTAGTAAATCCAATTCACTTAAAGCGCATGTCTTTGGACTGTGGTGGACACGGAGCACCCGGAGGGAACATATGCGAACATGAGGAGAACATGCAAACTCCACACAGAAACGCCAACTGACCCAGACGGGACTCGAACCAGTGACTATCTTGCTGTGAGGCTAACCACTGAGCCAAGCTTGCCAAATTTGCATAATCAGCTTTAATGTATGGCTGAAAATACTTGTTTACTACTAAAATTTAAAACATCTGATCGATGGACTTTTTTTTTCCTCAAATATATAGACTGTAAATTAAATAATATTTATATCGTCTTGATGTTGGGCAATTTTTGTGAAGATTTGTTTGAACAGTAACCAAAAATATTTTAACCAACCAGTCCCTACCACTATTAAGTGCCTGTTTTAAAACTAAGCAGGGACTACTGTATTGAACTTATTCTCCAATGTGGATGTGCACTTGTTTCTACAATATTTTTTTATTTAATATATTTTGTTTTTTTAATTGAAAGTGAGAGAGACCAGAAGTCTTGGGCCAAAAAGATTCCAATGGCTGCCCCTGATTGTACATGAAGAATAAAAGGAATTCTATAGTGTACAGTAGTTCACTTAGAAAGGTTGGTCACACTCCAAAAGCTGAGGTTCGCTGTTGTTTCTCGTTAACTGAATGGCAGCTTCATGTGGTAGTTTTCCCAGAGGTATTGTGCTTTGCTATTTTAATAGAGACTGCATCCAACAGATAATTTGACACGATTTAACCCTTATGTACTGTTGGGGATGTTTTCATCAACTCTGGGGATAATTTTGAGCCCAACAAATGTGGAAAGTTATTGCGTATCATAATTAACAAACAAATTGCAGTGAATTTCATGTAATTTTGCTTACATGGATAATTGAATATTAATCAGATGATGTCATTACGCTGCTGTGCCATCAGCCAATCGTTACATTGCTGACCATGATTTCGAGAATCGATAGATTAGTCCTTCACAACACACGCAGCGATCTCAGATCTGTTCATCCAGACATTTTAATCTGAATCGCGAACTTGTTTGAAGAACCAAATTAGCCTGAGATCAGTTATCAAAATTTAAAGATCCAGGATAAGCGAGGAATGAAGAACAGACCCCAGGACTGAGGTTGATTAACAGATTTATGCAAAAAAGTGCACAAGGGTTAAGATTATAATGCAAACCTAGGTAACACTTTATGTTGATGGTCCATTTGTGTATTAGTAAACTGTCTACTTAATATCTGTTGATACTGACATTCAGCAGACATTAAACTATAAGAAACTTTGCAAGTACTTGTCAACTTACACTCACCCTAACCCCAACCACAACCCCAACCTAACAGTCTACTTATAATCTAATGAGAATTAGTTGCAATGTAACTTAAATTCAACAAACAGACCAAAATAAAGTGTGACCGAAACCTAATATTAAATCCTGAAAATGTGTTGACAAAAACACATGACTTTTCTCACTACTGATGATTCCTGAATCCCACTAAAGTAACGTTTAGATGCTCAGATTTTCTGTACTGCATTTATGTATATATATATATATATATATATATATATATATATATATATATTAAATGTACATTTAGAAACTGTGGTTTATCTGTGGTCTTATACTGGCTCTCCAATTTCATTCCTCTGTTTACCTCTGGGGAAAAATTTCCATGTGACTTATGAAGCAGTCTGATAAATGAAAATGTTTTCTTTAAAACATCAGATCTCTCAGCTTTAATATAATTTAACAGCACCTTAAATGCAACCAAATTCATTTTCCTCTGAGTATCTGTTTTGCTTTATTGATTGGCAAATGCGTAGGATCCCAGGCCTGACTGACGTGGAATGGCAGGAACGTGGGCTCTTACAGCGTAAAAACTAGAACTACATTTTTCCTTGATGTTTGGAGTCTAGACGTGGTTGAGCCAAGGACCTTTTACGGTGATTACAAACAGCAGAAGTGAGGTGCAGCTATCAAATGCGTTTATGATATTCATAAGTCACTCCATTATTGTAAGTAGACTACAGATGTGCTTGGGTTTTGAGTAGTCTATTCAGCTGAGGTCAATAAACCATTGGGACAGCAATTACACACACAAACACACACACAAAGCTGTTTGACTTTATCTACTTTGCACTGAAATGCTTTATGCAACATTACTGTTTGATATTTTAGTCCACTTACTGTACACTATTGCAAATGTAATAACCTTGTATTTGATTGGTTAGACTGAACTGTGGTATTTCAAGTGAATTGTTTATACTGTATGTGCTGTATAAGACGGTACTCAAACTAGTTTAGCCAAAAATAAATATGCTGTCATCATTTACTCACCCTTTACTTGCTCCAAAACCGTTACCTGTTTAAGGTTTCCCCCATTCTGTTTATCACAGATAGATTAAGTTTTGCGTTGACTTCCAAACTATAAAAAGCGATTAGTTGACTTTACTTTAAATAAGTGAGTAAACCCATTGCCTTAAAACTGTTTAGTAAATGAACTGTAGATAATTATAAAATCAAGTTAAGTGAACCTTATTGTTCTAGCTAAAATTCATTCATTCATTCATTTTCTTGTCGGCTTAGTCCCTCTATTAATCCAGGGTCGCCACAGCGGAATGAACCGCCAACTTAACCAGCATGTTTTTTTTACGCAGCGGATGCCCTGGATGCGGATCTCTGGGAAACATCCATACACACTCATTCACACTCATACACTATCGACAATTTAGCTTACCCAATTCACCTATACCACATGTCTTTGGACTTGTGGGGGAAACCGGAGCACCCGGAGGAAACAAACGCGACTACGGGGAGAACATGCAAACTCCACACAGAAATGCCAACTGACCCAGCCGGGGCTCGAACCAGGGACTTTCTTGCTGTGAGGCGAACGTGCTACTCACTACGCCACTGTGGCGCCCTCTAGCTAAAATTAAAATACTTAATTTTATTTAAGTAAAATCAACTTGTCATTCTTAAGGCTATGAGTTTACTCAATGTTTAAAATAATTTTACAGTGCATAGTATCAGGTTCCTACAGTACTTTGGAATTCGATAATTACAGGTTTTCAATAATATACAAAAAATCTTATTTTGTCCTTGGCAGGAAACAAAAAGATGAAGAAAAAACGGTACAGTGTAAAGTAAAGAGTAAAAAAAGTAAATGATGACAGATTTTTTATGTTTGGGGCAAACTAGCACTTTAAGCACAGAGAGGCATAGAAACACAGATAAACCACTTAAGTTCAAAAACTAATCCTAATGAGTACTGTGAACTTAATCTATTTGAGTAAACGAAACTGCTTGAGCACAGTAAAGCCCAATAAGTTAAGGCAACTCAAACCGTTTGAGGAAACCGATTACTACAAACCATTTGAGTTAAAAAAAACTAATCTATATGAGTACTGTGAACTTATGCTATTTAAGTTAAAGTAATGAGATATTTATTTATTCATTACTTTCAACACTGACTTCAAAATTATTTTTAAATGAGTGGAATAAACTTAAAAGTAAATTTTGAGTTAACTACACTCATTTCAATTGATAAAGTTGATGTTGGATTTTACAGTACAGATAGACAGACAGACAGACAGACAGACAAATGTGTTTAATAGTCACAGTACCGACCATTAATATTGGTAACCTGAGACACTATGGAACTAGTAAACAATGTTTTGCTCAATATATTAGCAAAAATAAATGTGCTAGAAATGATGTAGGTAAATCAGCTTCATCAGACTTTCTGATCCCAAAATCCAGCTGGGATTCTTGGATTTTTTCAGCTACTCAAACCATCCTCCTAACAGTGCAGTAAGGCAAGACATAATCAGTAAGACATTTTTGTCATTATATTGAGCAAAAGATGAAAAGTGTAAATAACAATGTTTTTGCTCATATACCAAGGGTGCCAATATCATCAGAGGGCACATATACAATTCTGCTGCGTCTACATTTGCTAATATAATACATCTTTCACCTTAAACACGTACTTTGACAGAACAGATATCAGTAAGAGGCAGAGGGGAGAGGTAGGGAGCTCTTGCCCCCAGACCAGTAAAGCAAGAGAGGCCGCCAATACTCACAGCTTCTCAGTAAATTCCCCACAGAAGCCGGTGGGGCCCTGGGGAGAATGAGTCAGGATCCTGCCTGCCTCCAAAACCTGGGAACAGCTGGGCTTGCCATCTGCCTCCTCTTCATGGTGGATACCTGCAAGTTGATTGTTGCCTCTTTCTATTTATGAGGAGGTGAGTGAGAAAAGCTTGGTACTTACATGACTGCAGTACCAAGAACGACCTCAACACATCTCTAATACAGCCTTAAGGTTAGCCAAAGGAAAAAGGAAAAGTTCTGGAACACCTCTCCAAATCATTGAATTCTGGTGGAGTTCCATTCACTTTAATGGCCATTGATATATAAAACCAAGCACCTAGATGTGCAGAATGCTTTTACAAACATTTGTGAAAGAATGGGCCACTTTCAGGTGCTCTGTGAATTCCAGTGTGGCACTGTGGTACAGGTTGCCACCTGTGCAATAAGTGTATTCAAGAAAATCTCTCACTACTAAATATTCGATGGTCAACTGAGAGTGGTATTATGACAAAGTGGAAGCAAGATGCGTAGAGCGTCGTGGAATGGGTTTCCATGGGAGAGCAATAAAAAGTGTCCGAAACTGAGCTGTTAAGCCCATGACAGTGTCGGGCAGTCTGTGAGCATCTGTCAGGCTAGTTTGATTGGTGTGTTCCACACATCACCTCCTTTTTAAACTCAAGTCAATGGGAGTTTTCCTGAATCGGGAAAGGATGTGGAAAGACAGAACATCTCACGCAAGTGCAAGATGCGTGCTCTTATTTCAGTTTGTTGCCATCTTTTTGCACGTTCACACATCTTATTGGTCCTGACAGGACCAGACACATGCTGATGCAAAGCATCAACACAGTTGGTTTTCATCAGCGCAGGTTTTTAGGCATCATCTTGGTGTGTCCCGGGCTTAAAACACTGCCACCACTAGACTATAAAACACCAGAGAGATGTTCTCTGTGGTGGTCAATCACACTTCTCTGGCAATTCAATGGATGAATCTGTACTACATTCCTGACTGCATTGTGCCATGTGGAGAACATTTGCTAGAGAGGGATTATGGTGTAGGTTGTTTTCCAGAGATTGGACTTGGCTCATTATTGCCAGTATAAAATACTTAATGCTTCAGCATTTCAAGACATTCTAACAATTTCACAAATAAAAAAATTAATTATATTAAAAATTATTAATTAATTAATTAGTTAATTAATGTCACTTTAATTTAAGCAAGCTGGATACACAGACAGACACGCTAGGATACCATAGATAGACATAGATAATAATAATAATAATAATAATAATAATGTCAATATGAAAACTTCCAATAATTTAAACACATTTCAAAATGTGTTCGACTCCTCAGGAGCATTTCAGATAATGAAACCAGACAGCAATTAACAGTCACTCACTGAGGCACTGGCAGATGATTTCTGCATTTTGATGACCGACTCTTTGCTAAATATATAAATAATCAACACCTGTTCTTTTGAGATGATTCACCAAATGGGTAATCGCCATTCATCAAAAGTCGCTGTGTCATTACTTATCCAAATGAGATGGTGTTAATTACAATAAATTACAGATGTGTTTGATGCATTAGTGAAGCTTCAATGAACACAGAGCGCCAGGTTGGTGCCTAATGGCTGTTGGTCAATGGAATGTGTGTGTTTGTGTCTGCCTGTTGGTGTGTGTGTGTCCTCGCAGAAAGAAAGAGAAAGCACCTGTGCAACATGAGGCTTTTTTTTTTTCAGGGACAAAGCGATAACCATGCTTTTCAACTGCATGGGAATCTGCAAAACCAAACCGGCACTATTCTTTTTTTTTTTTTTTCACAGAGGCCTTTAGGTTGAAATGAGTTGATCACCACATTCAGAATGAATGAATCATTTGAAATGCTGAGGCGTCTGGCATGAAAAAAAGAGGTCAAAAGCTCTTCAGCATATAAAGTATGAGCTGCAAAGACTTCAGAAGGGCGGGTGCAGACCGAGTCCACAGTGGCCCTCGAAGTCACCCCGGCTTTTAACGCTGCCATATGAGCTGGTGCTGTAGCATGGTACCCTGCTTTGAAGTAGTCTCCTGATCTCACTCCGCCACTGAGAGGAAATTGAAGTCAAGGGTTCACAGCACCTAATGCAGGAAAAAATGATCTCACAGGACAGAGGGAGAGAAGGGTAGCCAGGGGAATTAACCCGGACACTTCCTCGTAAAATAAAGCCAATGATGAAAACAGCACTTGAGGATGGTGTGAAACTGAGGTTCAGTCTCTCATAAACAAGTGGTATGAAGAGGCTTTGGCTGAAATCACTAAAATTGATTCACAGAGGCTCTTCTGCAGTGCCCCCTTTGCTCAATCAAGAGCACCATATTATGACAGCACGTATTCCCTCAGTCACAACACAAAAGCATCACGCCGGCATTCGGTCGATTTCAAGGTTTCAGACTAATTCGTGTACATCATATGTCACGGGACGGCTATTTAAATGTCACTCTGCTCGTGTTCGCATTAAGCCCCCGTAGCCCAACGGGGAGCCCAGGTAATGTGCTTAAATATTTAGGCTTATTGTTAGAGACAGAAATATATGAGAAGTGACTCGACTTGCCTGCCATCAGTGATCAGCCTGCCTTAATGAGACACAGGCACCTCCAGAGTCAAATATTCTAATTTCTCCTACTGAGGAAGTTGCTGAAAGGGCTGACGACTGCCTCGGAGCAAGCCCACACCAATCTCATTTTGTCTCTTAAGTGTGGCAAAACTTGTCAGAAATGCCCTTTCAACTTGGCTGTGTGCCAGAAGCAGTCAGCCTGTAAACCTTGATCTTTGGGACTGTGTGAATTAACAAACAGCAAATGCAGCAGGCCAGGAGATTATTGTGGACTCTTTTGATGATGTCAGCAAATGGAGCTTCATAGGAGGGGGCAGACATTCAGGGTATGATGAGTCAATTCACCACACACAGACACATTTAGAGTAGAGAAGTTATTCTCCTGTCTTGATCTGTAACATCTCTTTGAAGGACAAAAGCCTACCAAAGCAAATCACATCACAGTAAGCTGCAGCGATTCATCAACAATTAGCAAATTCATAAATAAAAACAGCATGGTAGAAAACAAATGGATCCAAAAATAAACAGAATGAAGTGTACAGTACTACACTACATGACAGAAGTCTTGTTTCCTCTCCGAGTTTTCGAACAACAAATAATAACTTGACTTTTAGGTGATCATTTGGTATCAGAAGTGCCTTATATGAAAGGCAAAGGCCTCTAGATTATGCTTATCTTACCAAAATAAAATATAATCATGCCTTAATTTTTAATTATTTAATAAGGACAGTAAGGTCTGACTTTGCTGATACAAAAGTCCTGTCACTTAACAAAAATAATGTACAGTATAATATAAAGTCATGGTGCAGTGAAAAAAAATGGATATTGTGTATGACTCCCATGAGCTTGAAAGACTGCATCCATACATCTCTGCAATGACTCTAATAAATTATTAAAGTCATCTGGAATGGCAAAGAAAGCATTCATGCAGAACTCCCAGAATTCATCATGATCCGTCTTCAATGCCTCCTCCGCCATCTTACCCCAGCTTAATAATGTGACTGGGCTGGCCAATCCTGGATCACCATGACCTTATTTGCTTTCCGGAATTTGATGTGCAGGCTGAAGTATGAGGAGCTTTTTCAGTGGCTGCTCCCAGACTTTGGAACAATCTTCCACTGTCCATAAGAACTTCTCCAACATTTGAGTCCTTTCAAAGGGCACT
>CAIGQQ010040079.1:127138-152925 GCA_903798035.1 Danio albolineatus
TTTTTATGGACAGCACTTTGGTACCCATTGTGGTTGTTGAAAGTGCTATAAAAATAAATTGAGAGTTGAGTTGAGTTGAGAAGGAATGCTATCCTCCTGATGAATTTGCCCTCTTCTGTGCTTTGAAATGTAATGGACAGCACGAATGTCTTGATACCTCAGGCTGTTGAGGTTGCCATTCACCCCAAACCTCGATTTTTCCTTGACCAAACTTGAGTTCTGTGAGAATCTTGGGTTCATGCGGGTTCCAATATAGGTAGGTCTTCTGCCCCAGTGATGATTGTGATGCGGTTCAACGAATGTTTCATTGAAAAAAAAAAAATCTACCTTCTGTCACTTTTCCAAATTATCAACTAGAAGTCAAGTTACTATTTGTTGCTCTTTCAACTGGGATCAACAACATTTTTTTTTGTTAGGTAGTATAAACTGTTGTGAGAGATCTTTGGCTCTGTTAGCTCACTAGACTCATCCCCTGCTTTGGTTTAAGAATAGCAGTAGTTAGCCAATTGACAACTGAAAATCCTGCTGTGTGTGTTGGCTAAATCTCTGCTTTTCCAAACTTTTTCCAAAAAATAAAAAATAAATAAATAAAAAAGCCTTTTCAGGGAAATTGACTCTTGACTTTTTCACTAGTACCTTGGCATGCCATCTCAATACCTCACACTTGTTATTCACTGTGTCAGAGACTACATAAATAAAAATAAATTTCTAAAACTGCTCCCAAAACTTCCTCAACTTTTCCAACCTAAGCTATGCCGATGCTGTGGTAAAACACTCATTAACTCAGAACTGATGGCTGACCTCATCTCATACACTATTAATAGCACACAATCATTATCAGTGGCTCATGAGCTGCGCTGGGGCATCTGCTTGCTGAAACAAGCTATCAGGAGACTGAGTGTGAAGGATGAATGTGAAAACACCGGGCAGATGCATAAAAAAAAGTAGCTTTTTGTTTACCTCTTCACCTTTCATTCAGCACATCTGTTTGGGGCACTTTGGTTTCCAAGGCAACAGGCCGCATGCAAACTCCCTGACAGGTGAGTGCTCCTGGACATCAGCCGATCTCCCTTGGGTGCATCTGTCAGAGCGAGAGCGTAGACCAAAGCAGAGGCTCTCCAGCACATCACCCACCCACATCAACGCAGACCCGTCACAAAGAAGATGTCAACCAAAACAAGGGAGGAAAAACTCACTAAAAGCACACAATAACAATCGGGGCGCTTCATTTCCTCCATCTTTGGCCATTTGCATGTGTGGTACAGCCAAGAAAGGACAGATGGAGTAAAATATTCACTCTAAGAGAGCATTTCTGCTGGTTTGCTTCTCAGTGGTAGTCTGCCCTGAACGGACGCCGCACTTAGACAGCAGGCAGTCCAATGTGACACTAAGAGGGTTTGTGATATGCCGAGAGCACAGGCAGAATGGAAGTGACCAGGGGCTGTGATTGTTTTTTCCCGCCATTTAATCTCCTCTCAAAGATGGTTCATTAGTCTGGAGGATAGCAAACTGCACAAAGATAAAACCTGATCTGTGAGTCAGGGACACTCCACAAATCCATTTCCATTCAGCTCTGCGCCCAGCGGCTATACCATCAAAAGCATCGCTCTGTTTCTTGCTCAAATGAAATGAAAAGAGCAGCTCATACATTTTTTTTTCCCTCTACACTCCACCCCTTATTCTTCATCTCATTCTCAATTTGAGTGATCATTTTGCATTTTGTGGCGATAGAAACTTTTTTTTTGATTTTCCATCTATCAGACCAGTTTTTCTCCCCTGAGTGACACTGACAGGGTATCCATACAAATACATTCCTCTCTCAGAAAGAGAGCCTCAAGTGTGCCGCCAGTCATTTGTGACCTTGATGTTGTAGGCTTTCTACTTGGGAAAACATTTCTTTGAACATGAGCTTGCTAGCAAACGAACATCAGCTCATTCGCTGCTAATGCTATAGTTTGTCATTTTCTACATGATGATGGACTAATCCACTCATAGCACCAAGATGTTCACATTTTTGAGGTGTCTGCTTGCCGGGATGAGAAATCATCATGGGGGAGTCTCGTCATGTCTGAGACTCAACACGGTGTGACATTCAAAATGATCAGTTGTCATTAAGGGGGACATGGCCTGGGGCCGATGGGTAGAGGACCCCGTTTTTAGGGGAAGTGGGAGTGTGTCGGAGGGAGCAGATTGTGTTCTTGGAGAGCCTATTAAAGCTGACAGGGACGAGGTGGTGGAGTCGGATCTCGGCCTGATTACACCCCTCTCCTCGGCTCCCCTATTGACTGTGGTTAGGATGTAGCTTTCCATTTCCTGCAGAAATAAATTAAAAGTCAGAAGTAATTTGGCTGATGTGGGATGCAGGTGGATTTCCCCCCCCCCTCCTCTCTTTGCCTCCAACTTTCTGAATAAAATTCTCCCCTAGCCTGAAAATCAATTGAAGACCCTCTTTGATGAGGGAGGGCTTATTTTCTGCCACTGACAGTTTTGTGGCAGGGAAAAAGCAGGAATTTGATTAAAGTGGAGATACCGCAAGATTGAGGTCTTGTTCCAGCTAGAACAAGGCGAAAGGCCTCTAATTGTGTCTTCTGCTACATAAATAAAAGGACACGACATTAAAGCTTCTTGAAGCACCTCAAAACCAAATGGTCATTTTGACATCCATCCATCCATCCATCCATCCATCCATCCATCCATCAATACATACATACATACATACATCAATCAATGGGTAAATTGTATCTTTTTACTAAATTTACTATACTACAGAATACCATACTATTCACCTTATTCCCCGCCTACGAATGGGCACAGCCATTTAAATCTTTTTGTCTTGAGACTTCTGGTCTGATTCACTTCTATTCATTTTTAGACGTTAAAAACAGCTCGTAACAGCTTGTGCTGCTTGATGTTGCACACTGACATTTTCTTATTATATTATTCTGCTTTGTCTGTATTGTCATAAACACACTTGTTTGTAGAGCTAGTAGTTTGACCGTTTTCTGCCGTTTATTATTCCTAGTCATTTCTCCCAAAGGAAACTGAATCGGAAGTTCCAAAACAACTGCAAAAACGAGCCTCTTCCGCATTGAAGAATAAGGTCAAGAGATAAGTTGTTTAGTTTAGTTTGTACTGTAGCTATCGGTTTCCTCAAACAGTTTCAGTTGCCTTACTGTACTTGTTAGGATTGACCGGGAGGATGGAGGCAAAAAGTGTCACAGATGCCGTGGTTGAAAGTGAAGTGTGATTTATTTGACACAAAGTGAAGAAAAAAATCCAGCAAAAAGGTGAAAGTGACAAAATAACAATAAAGAAAAATAAACTATACAATATTTACAGGGTTGTTCAGCTAAATCAATAAAAATGACCTGAACAAATAATCTGTTGATTATGTACTCCTATCTCACCACACAACCTACTCCTACAACTTCCCACATCGAGTGAAGGTTTGGGGGCCATTTTATATCCTTGGCCCCGCCCATGGATTAAACCATTATACAGGTTGTGGGTTGACATGGAGAAAATGAATACATAAAAAGACATTAAACAAAAGTGTAAATGATTACAAGTAAATAAATGCACATACAAAACTCAAAATACAACACAACATACAACCAATACAAATATAAACAACAGAACAGTGATTTTTATCATATACCAGGGGTTGTGACCCTGATGATGTCATCAAAAATGGCTGTATGGATGGAAAAGGCGGGAAAAGACTGTATAAATGGCTTTGATTGTTATCTGAACAGGTTTGGTGTTGAGGGATGGAAACCGGTAAGTGTATGTAATCTATGTTTGATTAATAAATGATGTTTAAAAGAAAATGTGTCTGTGGTTATTTCAGTGTGAATGGGAAGATGATATGGGTTATTTGTTTGATATGAAATTGATATATTTACGTAAACACAATGCTAAACTTAGACAAAAAAAACAACAACAACCTATACACATTACTCAAACACACAACAAAGATTTATGTATAAATTGTAATGTGATGTGTGTGTGTCAGTCACAGTGTCTTTGGTTCTAGACTGTGACAGTACTTATTAGGTTTTACAGTACTCAGTTGGTTTGAGTTCTCTTCATTTATTGGGTTTTACTGTGCTCAAATTGCTTCGTTTACTTAAATGGATAAAGTTCACAGTACTCATTAGGATTAGTTTTTGAACTTAAGTGAAGTTTGTCTACAAGCTAATTTCGAGAGGATCACGTGATTATTATCTACCACGGCTGGCTGCACATTATCTAATCACGATGTCCCAATCATATGATTCCCCTTCTACTATAAATAACCACAGTTCCAGTCCACAGTTATCTTCGTATGGAAGAAACCCCTCCTTTCCTCCCCCTTCTCCTCCTTTTCTTAGATCGGGCGGCACGGCGGCTCAGTGGCTAGCACTGTCGCCTCACAGCAAGAACACCGCCAGCCCTGGTCCTCGCCAGGCTGGCAGGTGTTTCTGTGCGGAGTATGCTTGTTCTCCCTGTGTCCGCGTGGGTTTCCCCCGGGGCCTCCGGTTTCCTCCCACCTTCCAAAGATATACATAATTCATTACAGATTAAACAATCCAGGCTCCGGTCTAACTCCCTTCCTCCTCAGATGGTTCCCTTAGCTGCTGCAGAGGGAAAGTTTGAGAGCTACCTAAGTTCAAGCTCCCCTCTCGCTCTACAAACGGGAGGGAGCCCTGGGCTCGAGGATCCCTTGAGCTCAGTGCTCTCTCCCGGGACAGCATGGCAAACAAGCTAATATTAAATCATCAGCTAAGTGTGAACTCTTGAAATGGTTTGTTGCAATCGGTTTCCTCAAATTGTTTGAGTTACCTTAACTTACTGGTTTTACCGTGTAGTATTTGTTTTTCCTACAAAGTAAGTCAATGGTTTTAAAAGGCTTTCGGCATTCTTCAAAAGGTCTTATGTTGTGCTCAACAGAAGAAAGGAAGTCTAAAAAGAAAGAAAGAGGTTTGGAAAATTTAAATGGTGAGTTAATGGTGACATATTTTTATTTATTTATTTATTTTTTAGTTTTGGATGAACTATCCCTTTAAGCCTATACAAAATAATACACGGTCCACTTTAACAGATTACCTCTCAAGTTAAATCCATGCTCTGCAATTTCTTCTTATTTATGATCTTACTCACTTAAATTCAGCGTGGTTGAAAAATCCCTTTACACCTTGTTCTTAAAGCATTTTTGAAGTCTCTTGAGCTACGGGTGCTTTGTTGCTTGTGAGATGTCATCTTTTTAGTCATTATGTTGCTATCATGTTGCATCATATGTTGTCATCATGTTGCAGAATTTGCACAATACCGATAGGTACCCATCATATACAGAAAACAAATGACTAAAATGAACACTATAAACTCATTAGCTAAATCTGAAGAATATGCGACAGTTTCTTAGCTTTTGAATGTTGTCATAATATAGATGTAATTATATTCAAGTATAATCTGATGAACTGCATGCCAGAACTGACAATGCATCAACAATATAGATTTTTTTTGACCTGTTAACATACAATGGGGAAATTGTAAACCTGTTTTGTTTTTATTTTTAATTATTGTTTTCTCAGAAGGTATGCAGAACCAAACACATCTACGGTATGAATGAATACAGTAGTATATGGTAATAATTTATAATTATAATATTACAGTTATAATTAGTAGCTTTTCTTTTTGTTCTCCCCTCTGTAAAAATTTATTATTGTATTGCCATTTATGTTAAATGATATCATATCATTCGGCTTCATATATACAGTACACAGTAAAAGTGATTCATATATCAGTGTTAAATGATTCAAGCATTAATGTGCAAGGCCAGAGATTAAATAGCCTTTCTATGTTTTTAAATGCCTATGAATTTCCTTATGGAGATGTAGATCTTGAGAGGGGGCACTGAAAAAGGATCATAGTGCATCTTTTTACAACTGATTTTCTTTGCTTCATTAATCAGTTTTATTTCTTATGTGCTATTAATTGCTTTTGAGAAATTGTTGTGCCCCTCCTTTCCACCCACTCTTTTGTTGTAGACAACTACAACTGCACAATATTAATGATTTCTCCATAGAAAAGAAGTTTTCATTTGTGGAAATGATCAAACCTCATGTACAGTAATGCACGCTCATGAATGGAGACACATGATATTGTTCGCATTGTTTCACAAAAAACAATAAAGCACTTATAGAACATATCACTGACTACATTATCATGAAATTCACCAGGAAGTAAGATTATTGCTTTTCAATTTTAAGGCCATTATTTTCTATTATGAAAAATGAATGGCTCTTTTTATTGTTTTAACATGCATTGAAATATGATTGTACATCATTTGAATCACACGTCATTTAAGTCATTGCACAATAATTTTTGTTAACTTGAATCCATTTTCCATTTCATTTTGATGGGATAATTGCTTGCTTTTTAAGCTTTATTCCATCAAAGCATAGATAAGAAATGGCTGAATTATTAGATATTTATTCAGATATCAGTAGCTTGCTTCAATTTGCTGTTGTATAACCTCAGCAAACAAACATCTACTGATACAGACAAATCTCTGTCATTACAAGTGTGTGGGTTGATGTTTCGGATTAATTATTCACTTTCGGGCTTGGCTCAAAATTCTGTCATTGTTTACTAACCCTTCATTTGATTCAAACCTTTTTCAGTTTCTTTCATCTGTTGAACAGAACAGAAGCACAAGAGAAGATATTTTGAAGAAAGCTGAAAACCTGAAACATTTTGTTTCTATTTGCATTTTTATGCATATTTTCTTTTTTGTTCAAAAGAAGAAAGAAACCCATAGGGCTCTATTTTAATGATCTAGGTGCACAGTCTAAAGTGTTTCCATTTTAAGGATGGAAAAATGTGGTTTGCACTGTGGCGTATGGTCTAACAAGGTTGTGCTTATTCATGTGAGTTATGGGTGTATTTTGAGCATTATGTGCATTAAACCAATCAGAGTCTCATCTCCCATTCCCTTTAAGAGTTATTATTTGATCAAATGCATTTGCTATTTACATGGCAGACTTTGTAAGTGGAAAAATTGAATGCTTCACTAGCAAGAAAAACATTTTAACGGACCATCTGCAGAGCGAGGATAAAGAACGAGCCTCCACCATTCAGCCTTTTTCTCTTCACATTACTTTTACTGTTTACTTTCGTGGATAAGGAAACAGTGGAATCTCACTCCACTGAAGACATTTATTAGCCTGCGACAGAACACACTATTGTGTATTTCTTTTCTTTTTCATTTTTATAGCCTGTTATTAACACATCTTAATCTGTTTATCTGTTTTAATCATTTTTCTTATTTGTTTTAATTTACTCATACTTGTCTCTTTTATTCCTGTTTATGTAAAGCACTTTGAATTGCCACTGTGCATGAAATTCATTTATCATTCATTCATTTTCTTTTCGGCTTAGTCCCTTTTTTAATCCAGGGTCGCCACAGCAGAATCAACCGCCAACTTATCCAGCATATTTTTTACGCAGTGGATGCCCTTCCAGCCGCAACCCATCTCTGGGAAACATCCATACACACACATTCTCACTCATACACTACAGACAATTTAACCTATCCAATTCACCTGTACCACATGTCTTTGGACTTGTGGGGGAAACCAGAGCACCCGGAGGAAACCCACGCAACCACGGGGAGAACATGCAAACTCCACACAGAAATGCCAACTGACCCAACCGGGGCTCGAACCAGCAACCTTCTTGCTGTGAGGCGAACGTGCTACTCACTACGCCACCGTGGCGCCCTGTGCATGAAATGTGCTACATAAATAAACTTGTCTTGCCTTGCCTACATATTTAATTTCATTTGTTAAGTGAAATATTTCTTTCAAAACTATTTCTAAATTAAGTTCTAATTTCCAGCAAATTAATAAATGAACAATAATAATAAAGTGTGGTCATAAAGTTATATCCAAACACACAGATAATTCTTATGCCCCATATGGTGACGCATACGTCTCCAAAACCTGAAAGGTGGAAAATCTAAACTTGTTTTTATTACAACAAATATAAATATGCATATAATCAATAATACTTCTAATAATAATAACTGTATACAAAAGCAAACTGTCATGAATAAACTGAAAAAGCCCCGAGATGATAATGGCATGAAGGTAATGTTTTTTTTTATTTGTGTAGAAAATAAAAAATTTGGAACATTTTACTCTTTTATTTAATTTTTTTTCTTCATATGTGAAGATATTTGTGTATCGCTGTACATCCTGTGTGTATTAAGCAATGTGTAAGCATTTGGACCTGCATAGGTGCTGGATTTTAGAGCTGCTTTTAGTTGGTCGATGGCACGGTCTATTTCAGTTCCTCAAAATAGCAGAAAATAGCAAAATTAACAGACCATTTTTATAGACCAGCACACCCATGAGTCCACAAAGTGGCGCAAATGGATTTGCTATTTAAACAGCATGGAGCAAAACAAACATTTAGGGTTGCACTGGTCTGAAAATAGCAACAAATTGCACCATACACGTCTTGCGCCTTACTTCGCCGGGTGTATGATAGGGCCCATAAAGTTTTGAAACCACTTGTGGTTGAGTAAACAGTGAGTACATTTCTATTTTTGAGTAAACTATCAAATCAAGCTGTTCTTCAAACATATATTTCCAAGGAGATTGTTATAACGTTGTTAACATTGATTGTTGTCATAGCCTGACTTTGGTTGAATTAATGCAGACCAGTGGTGGGTCTTATTACCGCCTTAGTTGTTTTGATGCATGCGAGGTCTGTTCTAATCCTGGCGAGATTCACTACAATTGGTTTTGAAAACACGTCTCGCTGTTCTGACAACTCTTTGTGCGTCAGTGAGTGTTCACAGAACCGCTGGGCAAGATTCTTTCAGACAGTTAAGCTGCCTGCGATTGTGCATGACAGTGCGAGTGTGTACGTTAGTGTATGTTACTGTGACTTCTTCCTATAAGCGATCTGAATTCGGGGGCATTTTCCGCTGAAACAATATAAAAATCAATTTCTTCACAATAACAGAAATGACAGACGTGACAGATGGAGAGAACCCTCAAGCTCTATAACGACAGAAAGACTGTTCAGGGAGACAACTTCCATTCCGTTCGGATTACTCTTGTCTTGTCCCATAAAGCAAACTTTATTAGAAAAGCCAAAGTCAGAGATAAGTTCTGTTTCCAACTAGGCAAAGGCTTCAGTTCTTTTACTTTCCTCTGTGGATGCGCCTTGATAAATGTTTGGTTGTTTAAATTTGTCTCTTTGTGGTCGCCCTTGTATCTCTTTGCTTTTTTGAATGCGGCTTTCTAACCGAGCATCTCGCTACCCTCAAACAAACTGTCTCATGGCGTGTCGCTCCCATGTGGGCTGTTGTTCAGAGCAAGGTGAACCTCTCTGACATCAAAAGGCATTTCATGTTTCTTTTATTTTAAACGGCAGAGTTTCTGTACCACTAGGCTTCTAGTGCCAAGTTAACTACGCCCTCTGCTAGGATGACAGATCTAGTCGCAGCGGCATCGTCCCTAGGCAGAGTTGTGTCTGTCTACAGGTGATGAGGGAGGAGGCCAAAGTGGGTGCCGCGCTTATTGAAGTAAGGATATGAAATTCACATCAGGTACAAGTGGGGGAAAAGCACAAAGCACAAAGGCAGACGATAAGGTGTCGGCGTCATTTATATGACTAAATCTACAGCCTCAGATCCAAAGCCCCGCTCACGGAGCCCATCTGGGAGAAGCCGCTTGTGCTTGAAGTTTGCTCCAAACACAGCATTTTCGCAGGTGCTAAAGCCCATAGGCCATTTTTGATCTTGAGATATGCAACAATGATTTGCCCCTTGATGATCCTTTAGGTTATTGATCTCACTTCACAATGTCTTGCAAAAATGATACCCTTTTCACTTCTGCCAAAATCAGATATGAAGCTGTGCTGATATCTACAGTGCACAGGTTCATTTATTTTGGTTCTAGTCACTATTCCTGTCATTAGTCTTACCAAACATTAAATAATTTAGTTTTCATTCACTGTTGTATTTATTACTACAAATCTCATTCTTGAGGTGCAGCTGATCACGGAGAGTTGAACAGATCTTTTAATCCCAGTTGCTTGGCGCAACTACAAAATCCTGTATTGTGGATTTGTTTATAAACTTTACTATGGAGACATGTTAACACGCGGCTGTCAATCAATTCGATGGTGTGCAAAACCGCACTCCTACATCACAATGAGGTTGGCCTCAAAATCGCAGGGATTTGTATTAAATTTGGTCATATTTTGATTATTATTTGATTTTAATTTAAGATTTTGATTATTTGAGATAATTAGATTTTTGATTATTTTGATGGTCCGTTTGTTTAATTTAAGTTACATTGCATATACATGCCAGCTAATTCTCAGTAGATTATAAGTAAACTGTTAGGTTGGGGTTAGGGTTAGAGTAAGTGTACTTGCAAAGTTTCCTTTTTTTTTAGTTTTATGTTCAATCCACTTAAATTTCCAAAAACAATTAAGTTAACTTAATTGATTTGTGTTGGGACGCCATGAAGACATTGTATGGAACCCAGCATTTATTACAGTGATGATTAATGTTTGTTTGTTTATTTATTTGTTTGTTTGTTTTTTGTTATTATAATAATTCTATTTCAAAAATACTATTTATCAAAACCTTTCAATACCATGTTATATCAATGTTTTCAGAACGTTATTTAAAACATTATTAGAATGTTCAATTCACATTTTATTAAAATTTGGGCAAATGTTAACACGTAATGTTAAAATAATGTTCCAAAAACGTTATTTTAACGTTATTTAGAACATTATCAGAATGTTCAATTCACATTTTATTAAAATTTGGGCAAACGTTAACACGTAATGTTAAAATAATGTTCCAAAAACATTATTTTAACATTATGTGTTAACATTTGCCCAAATTTTAAGAACCATTATGGAATGCTCTGAAAACATGATGAAAATTAATCCTGAAAGAATTTCACAGTGTAAATATGTACAATTCAGAAACCCTTGCTATTACAGTGTAGACAATGACGATTAAGTGAACACTTAGCATAGAAGAAACTGAATGTTATTCAAAACCCCAGTTTCATCTTTAAATTACAAGTAAAAAGAAATACTAATTGATTTCTTGAACATGACAATACTTTCCCTATACTCAAATTGCCTCCACAGTCACCGAATCTCAATCCAATAAAGCACTTTTGGGATGTGCTGGAGATTCCTATCCTGACTGCAAAGCTGCCAAATCTGAAGCAACAATGTGCTGCTAACAATTCCAAATGGACCAAACCTATGATGAATGTTTCCAGCCTCGTCTGAAGGTAAACGTGGGTCCAACCCAGCATTAGCAAGGCATAATAATTAAAGTTGTCAGTAAATGTATACTACACATATTCATTCATTTTCTTTTCGGCTTAGTCCCTTTATTAATCTGGGGTCGCCACAGCGAAATGAACCGCCAACTTATCCAGCATTTGTTTTACGCAGCGTATACCCTTCCAGCCACAACCCATCTCTGGGAAACATCCTTGCATTCTTATTCACACATATACACTACGGACAATTTACATAGCTTACCCAATTCACCTACACCACGTGTTTGGACTGTGGGGGAAACCAGAGCACCAAGAGAAAACCCATGCGACCACGGGGAGAACATGCAAACTCCACACAGAAATGCCAACTGACCCAACCGAGACTCCAACCAGCGACCTTCTTGCTGTGAGGCGACAGCATTACCTACTGCGCTCCCGTGTGGCCCTATACTACATATATCCAATCGTAAATGTACGCATCAAGTGAAATCATTTAATTATTGTCCCGTGCATTACTATTTATCTTTAGAGCAGCTTAGATCAATGAGACAGTTGGAGGTTCTTTGCTAATTAAACATTAAGCTCCGTCTGTGTTCACAAGCAAAAGCTCACTTTGTATCGCATCTCTTCAACAAAATCCCATTGCAGACAAAACAAAGCAAAGAGCTAGAAAAGCGAGCAATAGAATAACAGTGTTGCAATAAGGCCGCTTTTGAGTTGTCCTCCCAAGACAGCCCCCCTCTCACTAAAAGAGAGTTATCTTCTTCCTAACAAGCTTGATGGTATTCTTGGTGCCCGGGTGACAGAGAAAGTGTCTATTCTCCAGAGTGACGTGGGAGATGTAGCACCAATCAGGTCAGCGCCTCAAACTGCGCCCTGATCATGATGAATGGAAAGAGCGAACACAAGAGGCCTGGAGTTCTCTCTCTGTGGGGGGAGACATCACTGCTTCTGTCGCATTGTATTGTAAGCCATTCATTTTCTGTGTCCGAACCCTAATATTGGATATTCATCATGCCAGTGTAAAGAATAAACCCTCGTTCCATTGGTGATACAAACGGGCTGGGACTGGCTCGCTCTGACTGACCACTGTCTCTGCTCTGTGCTTACAAATGGTCTCGTTCTCACATCTTGCTTTTAGCATAGTCACATTCTCCCTCCCTCTATTATAATCTTTCCTGCTCTCTCTCTCTAACGGATCGCATGCACACAGAGTACATCCCTTCAAGCACTGATAGTGTTTTGAAGACATACAGTCTGTCACAGAAATCATATGAAACACTTCTTTCAGAATATCATGGCTCTGTTTTGGCTTTGATCAAAGCCAACAATGTCAATTTCCAGAGATGGTGGAGTAATGTATGATGAAACTGTCAGAAAGTTGTGGCGGCTCTACTGTGCATCTTAAAATTATCATTTTCTCATACTGGAGATTTTTTTTTTCTTCTTTTCTTTTTTTATCCCCTTAGTTCTTTAAGAGATTTAACAGACATCCTTGTGAAGAGGAATGCAGGCGTATTTGTTTGCTTTTATAATGACTCGTACACAGCCACGGCCATGGAGTGCCCTTGCAGTAAATGGCTTGCTTTAAAATAATAGATGCGATATAATGCTCAAAAGAGCTGACAAGACATTTAGCCTATCTCAACACAGACAGCAAAAGGAGCCAGCATAATTTAACGACACATTGATCTTTACACTATTCTGTTAATTACATTTAAAGCAAACTATAGACAAGAAATTAATGAGAAGGAAGACGGTCTTCACCTCACTTTAGTCAGCAAGGTTGCAGCAGACATTAAGTTGTTTTCCTATGGCTTCTCACTTTTCTGTCTGAGTAATTTATCACTGGGATCATTTATTTATTTATTTTTGCCTCATATTTTTTTTAGCTCAACAATCTCTTTAAATCGCCAAAACATTTTATTAGATACAAATGGTTATTTATTTATTTATTTATTTATTTATTTATTTATTTATTTATTTATTTATTCATTCATTCATTCATTCATTCATTTTCTTTTCGGCTTAGTCCCTTTATTTATCTGGGGTTGCCACAGCGTAATGAACTGGCAACTTATACTACAGACAATATAGCTTACCCAATTCACCTACTGTATACCACATGTCTTGGGACTTGTGGGGGAAGAGCACCCAGAGGAAACCCACGAAAACACAGGGAGAACATGCAAACTCTACACAGAAATGTCAACTGACCCAGCCATGCTCGAATCAGCAACGTTCTTGCTGTGAGGCAAAATGTTTGTTTCTTTAATTTTTTTACATTCAAGACACATAGTTGTCATTGCTTTCTTAAGATATACATTTATTTTTATGAAATAGGCTCTTCTAAAGCTTAATCCATGCAAATAAGACAGAATTCTTAGAATGTGCCATATTCTCTATGATTGTTATGACAGACCCACTTCTTATAAGAGCAAATTATCTACAACGGCACCTTAATAGCATGCTAATAATCCTATAATAAACTACAAAAGCAACTTCTTCTGATAATACAACATGATTTTTTTTCCACAGAATTTTCCACTCAACCATTAATAATGCATTCTCGTTTTATGTATTAAAATGTCACAATCTCATTGTTTTAGATTCTATTCATCTGCTGAGAGATTCAGAGCTTTGATGAATAAAGACATTAACATTGAGCTTTTTAAAAAATGCTTCCCCTGTGCATAGCATATGGATTATAGTTCTTAAAACTAAATCAAAATCTGGGGCCTCGTTTAAGGTCATTTATCCTAATACATAAGAGTAAGAGAAATGAACAAAAACACTTTCTTTGAAATCTATGAATCAAAAAAAGGTCTTGAAATTATGCACATCTGAATGGTTTTAGTTTTATTATTTATGGTTTTAGTTTTTATTATTTATTTATTTATTTATTTATTTATTTATTTATTCATTCATTCATTCATTCATTCGGTTTGTTTGTTCTCATTTATATGTTTATTTTTTTACATTCAAGACACATAGTTGTCATTGCTTTCTTTAGATATACATTTATTTTCATGAAATAGGCTCTTCTAAAGCTTAATCCGTGCAAATAAGACAGAATTCTTAGAATGTGCCATGTTCCCTGCGGTTGTTACGACAGGCCCACTTCTTATAAGAGCAAATCTTCTACAACGGCACCCTAATAGCATGCTAATAGCTAATAATCCTATAGCGTGATGGGTAATGAATCATGTCGGCCCAGGTAAATGGCAATATCAAGATTCAAATAAGATGCTATAATGGTGCTATAATGTATGATCGTATTCCTCAACACAAGGTTCTTTATAAGGACTTTGTGATTAATATTCAAACACTGAAATGCTAGAACTGCTGTAAAGTCTAGAGCACTTTGGCCAACGTTCTGACACAATGTGCACATTAAAACAGATTTATCACCCTTATTAATACCATATACTCTAAGATTAACAGGCTCATATAAGTGAAAAGATATAGTTCACCCAAAAAATGTCATCATTTGCTCGCCCTGGTGTCATTCCAGACCTCTGTTACTTTCTTTTTATATGTGGGTGACGATAGAATGATGTGAAAGGATGGCTATTGAGTGAACGTGACAGATATTTTTTGTTTGAAATTAACTATACATAGGGCGACACGGTGGCTCAGTGGTTAGCACTGTTGCCACATAGCAAGAAGGTTGCTGGTTCGAGTCCCAGCTGGGTCAGTAGGCATTTCTGTGTGGAGTTTTCATCCTGTTCGCATGGGTTTGCTCTGGGTGCTCCGATTTCCCCCACAGTTCAAAGACATGCACTATAGTTGAATTGAATAAACTAAATTAGACATTGTGTATGTGTTTAGATGAGTGTGTATGGATGTTTCCCAGTACTGGGTTGCAGCTGGAAGGGCATCCACTGTGTAAATCTTATGCTGGATAAGTTGGTGGTTCATTCCACTGTCCTGACCCCTGATGAATAAATGGACTAAGCTGAAGGAAAATAAATGAATGAATGAACTATACATTTCAAATACATACATACATTTGTATTAGCATAGGCAAAAGTTCAGTTAAACTATCTTACAGTTGTGATCATAAATGATTTTGCAGGATATTTTAGGTCAATGTCAGACCGTGATGACTGACATATCTGATTCATTAAATTATAAAATAAATTCACTTTTATTGCATTGTTGAAACCTCACTCTGTTTGCTGTAATTCATCTTGGCCAAGGTAGAATAAACTTTATCCTTTAATTTGCTGAAAGCTTTTCAAAACAAACTACAAAAGCCACTTCTTCTGAAAATACGTGGGTTTTTTTTTCACAGAATTTTCCACTCAACCATTAATAATGCATTCTTGATTTATGTATTAAAATGTCACAATCTCATTGTTTTAGATTCTATTCATCTGCTGAGTGATTCAGAGCTTTGATGAATAAAGACATAAACATTGAGCTTTTAAAAATGCTTCCCCTGTGCATAGCATATGAATATAGTTCTTAAAACCAATTAAAAATCTGGTGCCTCATTTAAGGTCATTTATCCTAATACATAAGAGTAAGAGAAATTAACAATAACACTTTCTTTGAAATCTGTGAATCAAAAAATATCTTAACATTATGCACATCTGAATGGTTTTAGTTCTCCACCTTACAAACACACACTAGTTAATCTCTTTAGAAATTAAAAGTGCACCAGTCAATGTCTAAATCCCTTTACATGAGAATAGAAAGTGGCAAAATGTGTACATTTATAAATAATCACATTCTGCCACAAGGGAAAATGTATTGTTTACTTCTATTTTGAAATTGTGCTAAGCACTTACAAGTCAAAGATCATTGTATGGTATAGATTTCAGTCTACAAAATCTCAGATCAAATCTGTGTATGCATGTTTTCATAAATAACACCCCAAGAAGGTTAAAATAAGAAGCACGATCTTTGAAGCAGAGTACAGGAAATGTCCAAATATTCCTTGGACTTTCAGAGAAACTTCATTCTTGACTGACACATTTAATATACTTTATGTCCTCATGAATCAAACCCTTTTATTTCATTTCATTTTTCTTTTATACAGAAAAATCGAAGAATATATGTATGTGTGGTGGCAATAGTAATAGGATGACATTCAGTTGGGGTAGAATGAAGAGATATGCACATGTTTAATGACTACTTAATATTGCTGGCTTAAATTCACATAATAAGAAACCATAACTGCAATTAACATTAGAGCGAATAGCCTCTAGGCTTTTTTACTACAATAGGCACATGCAATCATTTTAATTGATATAAGATTTAATTTATCCACTAGTATGGAAAATTAATTATTTTAAATAAAACTTACAGCATGGATGACATTTATTTATGTGAAAAAAATAGCTTAATTGGAGGAAAGCAATCATCCAAACATCCAGTAGAGAGACCTTTTTTCCAAATGCGAGACAGGACTTTGCTGTGCCAAAATATCCTCTCAATAACCTGAGAAGCCTGCATGGAGTAAATATCCCGCTGATGCTCAATACTGTGCAGAGAGAAGCGCATTATTACCGTTTTCAGCAGGGGGCACCAATCAGAGGGAGAAAACTCATGCGGAGTCTGCCTTAGACTCCTCTGCAAAGCCATCGGGTCTAATCGTTTTAACCTTCCTCATCAGGTTCTCTGTAAATACATTTCTAATTTATCATTTTCTATATTCCATGCTTCACTCTCCATGAATATGGAGGAATCATTTGAAATTCTCCACTTCATGAGCTTCTTCTCTGGAGTAATTACTTTAGCACAATAAGCGGGCTAGTAGAGAAGCGGTCCACAGCACACCTTAGGAAAAATGAGCAAAGGAAAAGGGGGGGAAAGACTAAGGGTAAAATTGGGTGAGAGGGAGAGCCATTTCAAGTGTTTTAAGCTTTCACTTTAGATTTGTTCTCCCCTCTAGAAGCTACATTGCTGTAGCAATGAAAAGAGCAGTACATAAATAATCGTAATTGTGTTTTTGGGAGCATGAATATGGGTAATTGGCAGTTTCTCTGCTGTCCCGATGTTTAAGGGCATGCCCCAGGTAAACAGCAATATTCAACTGAAAAGTGTATGATCCTGTAATGTATGATCCTATTCCTCGACAGAAGGTTTTTTGTGAACACTTTTTGTTTAAAGTGTTATTTTGCTCAAAAATCTAAATCTTGTTTTAATGATTCACTCACATTCCACAGTCATTTCAACACCAGAGACCGTCTTTCATCTTCAGAACACAAATTAAGATATTTTTAAATCTGACAGCTCCATCATTCTCCATACTTCCAGGGTTCCTGACTTACTCAATGTTCAGACCCTGGTCTGGGTCAAAAACGTAACATAAATAATGCACGTGACAAAACAGAATTCACTTTTATAAACCTAAGAAGGTTCGTTTATTTGTCTTTTTTTTTTTTATCACCCCCCCAAAAAATGCGAAGCCTATTAACTCGGAGTAAATCCACCAAACAAAATAATAAACACACTCTACCTAAACACCCACAATAAAACTACCTATACCCTACAAAGAAAATAACAGAAATAATATACAGTACTACACCTGACTCCCATATGTACAATAAAGAAAAAGTGTGGAATCCAACCCTTACTGCTTCAAACCGTGTATATACAACATTTTTCCACAGTCCACATATGTTCCACAGTCATTTCAAACCTCAGAGACTGGCTTTCATCTTTAGAACACAAATTAAGATATTTTAAAATCTGACAGCTCCATCATTCTCCATACTTCCAGGGTTCCTGACTTACTCAAAGTCCAGAAATGTACAGAAAAGCATGCTCTAAACCTGGGGTGTTCAACCCTGTTCTTGGAGATCTACCTCCCAGCAGAGTTCAGCTCCAACCCTGATCAAACTCAACTAAACCAACTAAGTAGGATCTGAAGAAGCACTTGGTAATTAGAGACAGGTGTGTTTAATCAAGGTTGCAGCTGAACTCTGCAGGAAGGTAGATCTTCAGGAACAGGGTTAAACACCCCTGCTTTAAACAGTCCATGTGTCTTCAGTGCTACAATAGAAATATTGTCAAGCTACGGTAATAATATTGTCCTTACATTAAACAAAAAACACAAATTTATTCGACAGTTTCTTCTCCTCTGTGCCAGTATAGGGCACAATCTCACATATTGTGCTTGGTCGAGTCTGCTAACGTATTACCTTGAATGCACCTGTGCTTTGTTTCAAACAGAGGAATACGTGTCTGAGGGAGGGATTGGATGTGCCATTCCTCAATGCTTGTCAACGTGCACAATATACTGACACTAATGAAAAGAAAATGTTTAATGAAGTCATTATTTTACTTTTATGTGCAAACAAAAGTACCCCTGTAGCTTGAAAACATTCTGATTTAACCACTGAAAGCTTATGGTCTGTTTTTAGGATTGTTTTGGCATTTTTTGGATCCTTGCTATCTGCGGAGGCGATCTCTGATTTTAGCTAAAGTATCTTTATTTGGCTTTTGGAGTTTTGAATAACATAAGGGTGAGTAATTAATAACCTATTTTTATTTTTATTTTGGGTGAGCACCCTTTAATACTCAAATACCGAAGTGCTGTAAAGTTTAGAATTGCATTTATCACATTATCAATATTATAAGTTTAAGTATCAATACTTTAAGTTGTAAGATTAACAGGCCTATGTTATAGTTCAACCAAAGTGACATTTTTGTCATAATTTTTTCATCCTTACGATGAAAACATGATCTACATAGTTAATTTTTTTTATTATGTAGAATATTAATAAAATAATCGAAATGATAGAGTAGATCAGTGGTTCCCAAAGTGGGGGTTGCGGGACAATGATAGGGGGGTCGCTTGGGGATTTCCAAAAGTCAAATAAATTTTATTAAACTATTAGAATTACCATCTTTTATCCATAACCCACAGAAGATAAAAATAGTAGTTAATAGTTACATAAAAAGCAACAACATGCAAATAAAAAGCCATCAGCCTTTTGTTCTCTCATAGGACTGTGTTGTAGATTAGATTGTATGTTAGTTTAACAACACAGATTGATTTTATAGAACCAGGTAAAACTTCCTAAAGCCTTTATGATAATCTAATATATTAAAAACAAATACAGGCCACAATTGAACACTGAGGATGATCTCTGAGTGGCGGTCTCTAAAATTAAACCAAGAATAGGCTTGTGCTGAAAACATTGTGCCCAATGGTCACATTAGGTGAGGTTAATATTACATTAAATATATTAATAAATGACTATATAAATTATAAGCCATGATTGTTAGACTGTTACACATTTTGTGTTGTCAATTTGCTCGTGCTTATATAGGCCTTTTGTTGTGTGTACAGCATTTGTATATTTATAACCACAATTTGGGGGTCCCGAGTCACCGGCATTGTTATTTTGGGGGTCGTGGGCTGAAATGTTTGGGAACCCTTAAAGTAAATGATCAAAAGGACAGATATTTTTAGTTCTGACTGAACTATCCCTAAATGCATATTGGAGTAGTTAAATGTTAAGTTAAACTCTCTTACACCTATAATCATCAATGGATTCACAAAAGTGAATCATTTCAAGTGCTTCAAGCTTTCCCTTTAGATTTGCTCTTCCCTCTAGACGCTGTCTCACTGTAGCAATAAAAAGCGCAGCACATAAATAATGGGCAGTTGTGTTGTTGTGAGAATGAATATGGGTAATTGGCGGTTTCTCTGCTGTCCTCATGTAAAGGTAGCTAATGTTTAAGGGCAAGCCTTCTGAAGAGCTGAAGTGCTAGAGGGGAGGAGAGGAGGTGTGGTTGAGGGCATGAGGACAGAGGGATGATTAAAGACTACAGTGACACCATACATGCAGTGGGTGAAAGTTAATCGTGTCAACATCACAGATGAGGACACGCTCATTCAATGTCGTCCGGAGGAGGACTGGAACAGTCACAGCGAATGTGGCTTCGCACTCGGCGTAATTATGACTAACATCCACCTCTGTGACAGACAGAAAGTGCTTGGAGTGAAACAGGAGGCGTCGCTGGTTAGAATTTCAAGGCCTTTAACGGGACTTGTAGGAACACTGGATGCACAAAGGTTCACGTTGTCCTTTTATTCCACAACTGCCGTGCTCTTGTCATCCTAATAAAAGACATAAATGTCATGGAGGATATTTTAGAGGAGCTGGACTGTTTCAGCAGTGGATTCAAATCCCCCAGCTGCTGTCAAAACACAGAGCACTTTGTTCTGTAGAAGTTTTAAGGCATTCTGATGTGTCCAAACCAATTTCTGTCTGCTTTTTCAAACGCATTAGACGAACGTGGATAGATTAAAAACTTGACCATCGAATCTTGTTTTGACAATCAAGAGCTTATATTTTAATTTGCTTAATACTTTTGAGAACATTATTGAAGATGTAAGTGTTTCAAAACTGGTTCAGTCAACCATTTAGAAATAGACAAATGTTGAAGTTAACTTCTCTTAAACTGCTGAAACCATTTTCTGTTTGCCGATATTTATCTTTGCATACATTTGTTGGATTTAACAAGATGAAGGGTAAAAGTTTATCATCAGTAGTGCTGTAAATGAATGTCAAAAAGAATGCATGGTTATTAACCATTTATTAGTCTGAATGCCATTAAATATATTAGTACAACAACAGCCATATAATAATTTCCTCACAAGAGTTTGATTTGTTTTCTTTGACTTTACCTCTCAGCTGATAACACCCCATACACTTCCTTACAGATTATTATTATTATGTGCAACACTGATGGCATCAAGAAATGATTCTTGAGCAGCAAATCAGGGTATTAGTATGATTGCCATCCAATTCTAAAATATATTATGATGGAAAATTGCATTCTATTGGAAAGAATACGTTTTACTCGCTGAAGTTGTCGAACAAAGCACATTAGTATCTTGAACATGTAGTAGACCATTGTTCCAGCTTCTGATTCTGCTCCGGCAGAATCATCTGGGAGGCTGTTTATCGGATGAGGAGGTGTAAAAGTTGATATGTGATTTACAAGGCCATTACCAGCCTGTCTCAAGACACCGGTTCAAGTCAGAAAAGGCATATTGTAATGTCACTATATGACAAAGCTAGGTGCTTTGCAAAGGGGGCGCGCATGGGGTGGGGGGTGTTGAGTGTAGATTATGGAGTCCGCCTGAGGTCTCCTCCGTCAGCAAGGGAATTATGGCTAATCGTCCGTGTAATGCAGTGCTCTTCACTTTTTGACAGGTTTGTAAAAACGGTGAGTTTAGGCACACGATCTGGATGACAGTCTTGCAATTAGTCCTACCGCATACAAGAGCAAAGGTGAACGAAAGCGCTGGCGATATTAGATTATCCATCATCATGGTTAACCATGAACCGTCTTCCTCAGGGAATGGAGGGAAAAAATGCAGTGATAAACCCTAAAAGTGAGTCATTACTATTTAAAACATCCATCTCTGCTCTTAAAGCCTTCACCTTCCCAAGATGGAGTGCTCATCTCTACGTGAATGGCTTGTTGTCTTGTCGAAGACCACTTAATAGTAGTTTGGCGGTCTCTTGGGGACTCTCTTGGTCCTGTGAGTGGGACTGAAAAACTCATTCAAGACTCAATGTGCTGCTCTCATCTGCTTGTAGTAGTCAGCAGAAAAGAAAGAGGGCTCCATCTACTAGCTTGTGAGCTGTCAGTTTCTATTTGGAGTATGTATTTGTTCCTCTCCGCTGGCTTTATTTATTTATCACAAAATATGCGTCAGGGGTTTGACTCACAGGAAGACATGCCAAGACACACATAAAACTAGCAGTGTCAGGACTGTTAACACTTCACTAGACACCACTTTCGTCAGGAAAAAAAGCAGGGGCCATTGATGCTGTTTTCAGTCAAAGTCAACTTCGTTTTCATGACGGCAAGCTGGAAGAATCAGCCTGTGCTCTGAAAATCACTTGAACTGGCAAAAGTTGCCGTGGACTGTCAACACAAAAGATAAGAGATCAAAAGGAATTGGCTGAGCGACCTGTATGCCAACCAATGAAGGGTTCAAAGGAATGTAACCTCCATATATGTTTATGTAAAATGATTCAAAGTGGCATGTTGTTTTACATTCAGAATAAAAAAAAGGTTAAATTGGTCATATAAAATGGTAAGGATAAAAATATATATATAAAACATATAAAAAGTGTACATATTAAAGTGGTTTGGCTTCTCTGCAGAGAAGAGGCTGTACACCTGCCTTCACTGTCAAGCACCAGTAGGCTTTGGTGATTTAGTTTAAGGTAAATTTAGCACAGGCCACTGGAGACTGGGAATTCAATTCTTTTTATAATACAATAGCTCTCTGTGTAAAAACCACAAAATATATTACCCACAGGTAGGTGGTGGGGGGTCTACAGTCATTAAATCTGTCAAATTGAAAAGTTTGAAATTGATTTTCTTTTCTGTACTCTAAACTCCCTTTTTTTGTGAGAGTAAAATGCAAAATTTACAATAACTGACGAAACCATTTGGAAGCCAGAAGGAGCCTTCATCACACAGTCTGGCTGGTGGGGGTATTATGTTTGTTTCTCTGTGTGCATGCGGTGCATTTGTGTGAGCTGTCAGGTACTTGCTATCCAAATTTAGCAGCATGAAATCCAATGAACGCTCAGACTTTGAGTTATAATAAATCAAAGGAGTTCATTGGGAAAAAATAAACGTGCAATTGCGAAATGAAATCAGGAGCCAGTTGCATAAATCTGTTTTAGATTAGTTTCGCAAGTTAGTTGTTTAAAACTGAAAAAGGCTGGCCTTTTTAAGTCAGTAGCATGGAAAAACGTAGCAGCCTGATTTAAGATCCAGAAGAAGCTTTATAACTTTCATTTTATAGTTTGTTTTCTACACTTTACAATAGTTATTTTTGTTTATGCTCAGTATTATTAATAATCATGTTAACTATACGCAGTTAAAGGGATTGTTTATCCTAAACTCAAAATTCTTTCATCCTTTACTCACCCTTCACTTGTTCCAAACCTGTTTTAGACAAAGTGGGGTTTATTTATAAACTAATTTCGAGAGGATCATGTGCTTATGATTGAACACAGCTGGTACGACATCAGCTATGCATATTGCACCAATCAGACGAATCCTGACACACTATAAATTACCAGAGCTTTCTACTCTGGTCATCTTCGTCTTGAAGAATCCCCCCTTCCACCCCAACTCCTCCCCTTCTCTGATAGGGCGGCACGGTGGCCCAGTGGTTAGCACTGTTGCCTCACAGCAAGAACACCGCTGGTTCGGCCTCTCCACAAGCCAGTCAACGTTTCTGTCTGGAGTTTGCATGTTCTCCCTGTGTTTGTATGGGTTTTCCCCGGGTTTTCCACCGGCCAAAAAACAGACTACATAAGTAAATTAACTACACTTTAAATAGCATATTAAGGCAATTCTAGTCAGATATATCTCAGCACACAAGCGGAGGAAGTTCTCGAGACTTACCTGAGCTCAAACTCTCCTCTCGCCCTTTAAACGGGAGGGAGCCCCGGGCTCAAGGATATTCTGAGCTCAGGGCTCTCTCCCAGGACAGCATGCCAAATACACTTTACAATCAATCATCAGCTAAGTGTGAACTCTTGAAAGAAGATATTTTGAAGAAAACTGGAAACTTGTAACCACTGACTTCCATGTATTTGTATATTTCTACTATAGAAGTGAATGGTAACAGGTTTTCAGCTTTTTTCAAAATATCACCTATTGTGTTCAAAACACTCCCACCCACAGTCTTTGTTCTTCATCTGGACTTACATCATCATTTCAATGTAGTTCAGTACACTAAAGACTATGGGTGGGCGAGTTTTTTCGTACAGTATGCTTCCCATGTAATGGTCTACCAATCAGCATCAGGAATGCTGCTTCTCTGGACTGTTTTAAGGAACTTCTCAAGACTCACCTTTTTTACCATTGCTAACTTTTATTTTTGATGATTATTTTTGTTAATTTAATTATCCAGTTTTATAGAATCGGTCAAATTTTATTGTCTTATTGTGTTTTTTTTTTATATAGTCCTGCTTTGTAACTGTTTGCCTTGTATGCCTTGTAGCACTTTGGGTCCGAGAAAAGTACACTATAAATAAAATAGATTATTATTACTATTATTATGAAAAGAAAAAGATGCTCATAAAGGTTTAGAAATATTTTAGTGTGAGCAAATTTAAATTTTGGGGTGAACTATAATGTTAAGATAACAACAACAACAGCAACAACAACAAAATAAATAATAATAATAATAAAAATATATTATACATATTCAGAGTAATATCAAATGGTGAAGTCAAATTATTCTGGATGTTTTATTTTTTTCTTTACAAAAATTAATATTGGTCATTTTATTTCAAGCTTTTATTCTTAACTTTCCTAACAATCCAAAGTGAATTGGGCTGTCTAATCAAATTGTTTTTCTCCTTCCACTATTTCTTGTCTGGTCCATAATATGATGGACTAGCCAAATATGAATGCCATTATATAAATAACAGCTCAAAATATAAGTTAAAAAGGCTGTAGGTCTAAATTCAATCCATTTGTGTGCCCATGTATGTGTGCGCGCTTGCTAGTTAAAGCAACACACTAGCGATTAACCAGTGATGCTGATACATGTGTGGCATAATCTTGAATGAACACTTCAGATGAAAGTACATCTTGATAGCATTAACTGGCTCATCTTGTCTGAGTGTGATGATCAATGGAGTCATGGAGCAGAATTTATGGGTCATTACGGGATTTGATGCTGTGCCAGCAGTTATGATTAGAAGCTGACTTATTAAGACATTGATGCTTTAAATTGGATTTAAGCCATGAAGCACGCATGTGACTGAGCACTAATTGTTACAAATGAGAGCACCATTGGTCGGAGCGTTAAGATGTTGATTGCATTCCTTTAGAAGCAATATGATGTGTGGGTGATTTGAGGAAGTTGATATTTCCTTTGCTTTTTTTTTTCCTGAAATAAAAATCTCATTAGACAGCTTTTCATTAAAATGCACAAAATATTGATGTATGATTTAATAATATATTATTTAAACAGTTTTTAATGTCAGTTTTAGCAAAAGAGGCATCATTTCTCATAAACAGACCGTTTACTTTATGCCTGTACTGTATGTATACCATCACTATTAAGTGGATTTCATACATAAATTTATACATGCATACAGTGCATACATTAATTAGTTTATTTATATTTCATAGATGCTATTTGCCACTCTTTGGGTCTGTTTTGTGGACTTTGCAAAGACTTTATTAATGAAAAGTAATAAAATACCTTGTTGTGACTAGCCCCTGTAACACCACTGGATCCTCAAACTGTCAGTAAAAACTCTGCCCTGTCTTCACATTGTCAGTACAGTCAAAAAACAGACATTGCACAGAACTGATATTACATTTTGTCTAAACATTTTGAGAAAACAGCTGAGTGCCCACATATCTATCTATCTATCTATCTATCTATCTATCTATCTCTCTATCTCTCTCTCTCTCTCTCTCTCTCTCTCTCTCTCTCTCTCTCTCTCT
>CAIGQQ010040079.1:153600-167477 GCA_903798035.1 Danio albolineatus
TCTCTCTCTCTCTCTCTCTCTCTCTCTCTCTCTCTCTCTCTCTCTATATATATATATATATATATATATATATATATATATATATAATTTCCACACTTTCCAAGTTATTGTGTATTTACTAGAATGAACAATTTAAACTTTGATCATGTAAAGATACATTCCAAGTTAAAATTCCTTGCTTCTTAACATTAGTTATTTTACTGAGTTAACAAGAACTAACTATAAACAACTTTATTTTTCATTAAACTAATATAATAAAAAATGTATAAATACTGTAATGAATGTTTTGTTAGTACTTTAATTATTGAAACATTATTGTAAAGAATTACTGTTAATAATATAATTGCTATTGATGTCCAACTCTGTGTAAAAAAAAACACACTAAAAACCTTAGTTTGTAGTGGACTTGATACTTATTTAAAATAAATTATTATTGATAATTATTTAAAATCAAGAAATAATAAAAATTGGGATGTTCTCATTTCTTAAATAATAGAAATTTTCCAAAATATTTTGTTTTAAAATGTATCCAGTACATTGAGCTGATTCCACTGATCATCCTTATGATTAGGAAAGGCTCAAACCATGTATGTAAGTCCACACAGGTACAGTGCAGATCAGAGGACAAACCAAGTCATTAAGCTTAAAGAATTGTCTGTTGAACATCAAGAAATGCTTGTAATTGAGACACAGATGAGGAGAAATGTACTGAAAAAACAAACAAACAAACAGCCAACAACAAAAACAGAATTGAGCATCCCACTGATTACAGGATTCTCCATCATCTGTAAATTGAAGATGCTTGGAACCACCTGGCCTTGGTCAGAAAGGTGACCTAGAACCCTTTGAAAGTAATCCAGCAATTCTCTATGGAGAGAGGAGAACATTCCAGAAGAACAACCATTTCTGCAGCCCTCCACCAATCAGGCCAATATTGAAGAATGGACCAACTCATTGACAACCTTACTAGAATTTGCCAAAAGACACCTGACGGACTCTCAAAACAAAATAAATTAAATCCTCTGGTCTGATAAAACAAAAATGGAAATCTTTGGTTTAAATGCCAAGCGTAATGTCATGTCTTATCACCTGGCCAATACCATTCCTACTCTAAAGCATTGTGGTGGCGATATCGGGTGGATTGTGGATGTGGTTCTGTGGTAAAAAAAATGGGAGACTAGTCAGGACTGAGGGAAACATAAATCTAAGGACATTATTGATGAAAACCTGTTAATCTTTCAACAACACAATGATAACAAAATAGTGTGTACAGAACAATTAAATATCACTGAGTGGCCCAGCCAAAGCCCAGACCTAAACATCTTTGGAGACATGGTTGTACACTGATGCTCTCCATCCAACCTGATGGGAGGAACTTAAGCATCATACACAAAAAAGACTTAAGGATATAATTAATCCAGAGGTACTGATTAAATAAGTAAAACAAGTAAATACTTTCTAGATGCACTATAACGGGCATAGGAAACAACACGATGCAGCTGCTACTACTACATACACGTTCTCTGCCTTCCATTCAGCAATGTCCAGGCTTGTAATAGAGGGTTCCAGCAGTGTGAAGGGAAAGCTCATTTGGTCATAACTATACCAGTGCTGCCCCAGTTGGAGCCCTATTGTCGTTCATGCCGTTACCCCACTTCTGACCTTCAGCATGCAGGGGCAATGTCAGAGAGTAAGGTTTGTTGTGGTTGAGTCCTTTCTGCAGCTCTTTTTAGCTCTTTCTGCGTGAGTGAAATGGAGGGTGAGAGGGATGCCTGTACAGCGTGCTAAACACAGGCTGCTCAATACCTCTGCCTGTGTGATTTCGGCTCTGTGGACACGTGGGCTCGGGTTCACCAGGCCCTTGAGAAGGCAGAGGATCCCAGTCTGCCACAGGCACATTTCCCTTTCCCCTTCCAAATGGGGCCTTAATGATTTATAGATGTTTGCTTTAAAAAGCCATTGGCATTAATCCCATGGCTCATTAACTGTTTAATTAAAATTAAATTCAGTGGTAGGAGTTAAGCAGATTGAAAGTGTTCCTGCTTGGTAGGTGGCTGCTAGATTGCCTAGTTTTCTCCATCTCTCCTTGGTGTTTTGGGTTGGAAATGATCAACCAATGAGAATAAAGACCAGTGGCGTGGAATATATGGAATAGATAAGTGCATTAGTGCACTCGTCTGTGCTTGTAAGCGCAGTCGCACTAATATCCACAGCAGATTTTTGGCTGTGCATGCTTTACATTTATTTGAGATTTTTCTTAAAGATTCAACATTCACATATTCTCCCTCTGAACTGAATGACTGCAAAATACAGTTGGTTCGTGCCATAGGGCAAACACTGAGACATTCTGCCTTTTCTCTCCATGTTGGAAACCTTAGTCTAACTCAAGGAGATACTTAAAAGCCTGCTACATAAGCCGGAGGCTGACAGCAGGAAAACAAAGAGTAATATTTGGAAGCATTTTCTGTAACACTGATACAGGATAATTAAGAGGCTAGACTTCTTCACCAGCAGCGACGGTTGCGGAGTGCTTTAAATTGCTTTCTAAATGGGTCTATGTTACCAAATATGCGGTTTTTATGTGTGTTTCAACAACCTGAGGGAGAGATGGAGCGAGAGGGGAAAATGGCCTGAGATTGATCGCGGAGCTCCTAGTTGTAACACTATGCCAGTCTTCGTCCCCAAACTGGTTTTTATAACATTTAAAATAGCATCCCGGTAATGGCAAACATGGGCACTTTGCAGGACAAGTTGTGGTCAAATGTGCTGGGAAATGATAGAAGGTCAAAGATATAAGTCCACTAAAACAACCTCCTGATCTCACACATGCTCTGTTGTCTATCTCGATTGACTGACAGCACCGGCGTTCTTAAAAGAGCAAGTTCTAGAGAGCTGGTTTTCTGGCAATATTTGTTCAGGGAAGAAGTTGGTTTCAAACAAAAGCCAGTTTGGAGTTTTTGCACAATTATACAATACTGGTTTGGTCTGTGCCTTTTGGGTTCTGAATCTGATTACACCGTGGGAGGTTGAGTATGTGTATGGCAGGTTAGGAGAGACTGGGAGAGGAGGCAAACTCAGGCGAAGTGGCTCGGATGACTTGAAAAATGGTGCAAGGCTTCAGTTATGTGCGTGATATGCTACAACTCCCCAAATTCTCTGTGGGTGATGCATCGAAATTTAGAGCAGCTCCCAAAAATCAGCAGGAATCCTCCAAAAAGTGAGAAACACAGAAGAAAATTATAAGATGAAAAAATAGACTAGTGCTAGATTTGTTTCTACGTGCTACATCTAAATCTGTTGTAAACAAAGCAGAGGACAAAGACTAGATGTGTACTAGTAGTATGTCCTGTGTATTTTGTAGTAAATGTTTTGGAAACCAGATGCTTCCAGCCAATCTAACCTCTTTTTGATGATAACAGGAGTTGTGTGCTGTATAATTTTCGATTTGTGTGGACAAGTGATACACATAAAACAACATTTATTACACAGCTGTCTGGATAACTTGACTCTGATTGTTCAGTTGCGGCATTCCAAGTTATGGTATTCAGAGATAACAACCTCTAAATAACAGAGGCTCATCCGGGAACTTTTTATCACCTTGACCATCAGTGAATACTTTCAAATCCATATATTTATATATTTGTCTGTCATGTGCATTTTTTTGGTTGGATTTAACAGTTTGGTACCATCTTGTAAATGAATATGTACAAGAGTGTATGCTTTATTTAGTTAGTTTAGTTTTTGTAAGCTTTGCGCTTTTCATTGTTTGGAGCTATCTTGTAACTAAATGCACGCTACAAATGTAAGTGTATACTCCATCAGCGGTTTTCACTTTTGTCAGTTTTGCATTTAATTAAATGATTAATAAACTGTTAATAAACTGTTATGGCTCAGAACAATGTTTGTGGCTATTTTTTAAAATATTTTGTAGTAAATAAAGTACATAAAGATAAAGGAATAAAGTACATCCAGAGTGTTTTTTTTTTTTCTGTACAGAATCAGGCCCTTCAGTCTTATGCAACAGCTCTCTGCTTTGCATCAGGCAGCCAATAAGTCTGTTGGGCTTTATTCTGCAATAGCAACCTCCTTGATGTATCTCGAAGATCGAGCTCCTGGCCTTATTACAATTAGAACTGCCCCATTTGATAACATTTATTACTAATGTATTGTGGTCAGTAAAATACATTACACTAATATTAAATATTAGTCAAAGATGATACAAGTTAACACATCATGAAGTGTTTAAATGAAGGTCTTAATTATTAAGGGAAACCAAAATACACAACTGCATACAGTAGCACTTTGTGAAAACGTGTTTGCCCTCTAACACAAATAACTTGTTGGGCCACCCTT
The DNA here is from genome assembly GCA_903798035.1 of Danio albolineatus. Lineage (NCBI taxonomy): Eukaryota > Metazoa > Chordata > Actinopteri > Cypriniformes > Danionidae > Danio > Danio albolineatus. The sequence goes on from CAIGQQ010040079.1 coordinate 157,954, forward strand.
AGCAAAAACAACTGCAATCAAGCATTTTTGAGCATCAAGCATCATCAGTGACAATGCTGTGGAGGACTTTTGGTCAACTCATTTCTACAAAATTATTTAAATTCAGCCACATTGGGATGTGCCTTTTAAGGTCATGCCATTGCATCCCAATCGGATTCAGGTCAGGACTTTGAATAGGCCACTCCAAAGTCTTCATTTTGTTTCTCTTTAGGGATTCAGATATGGTCTTGCTAGTGTGCTTTGGATCATTGTCCTGCTACAGAACCCACGTTCACATCAGCTTGAGGTTTCTAACAGATATTTTTCATTAAGGGCTATGCAATTTTGTATTTTGTTTTCCCTTATGAACAAAAACCTTCATTTCAAAACAGCGAAATGTGTTTACTTTTGCTATCTTTGACTAATATTTTAATTTGTTTGATTATCCGAAACACTAAACTGTGACAAACATGCAAAAAGCACACAAAAAAAAAAAAAAGAAATCAGGCAATCAAATCACAAATCCCATTTTCTCACGACTGCATATGAAGAGTTTAGACTGAAAAACCTCTAAATGCCATCTGAAATGTTTTTCAAAACTGAGCAGTTCTGTTAGCCTCCTATGTTAATGTAAGTTATTTCACTTTAAAGGCAATGGAAAGAACACATTCATCATCATGAATGTGAATTTACTATACACACAACATTTACCAACACTTTTTTTCACACGACAAATGTAAAAGTTTTATATTGTTTATACGATGGATGTTTCTATCTCTCCTTCTCTCTCTCTTGTGCTACTTGATATAATTTATTATAATTTATTTTATTTTATTTTTCCCCCATTGTTGATTTAAGGTTTATGACCCACACTCAACTTGGTTCCAAAGATGTCAACAATTTTTTTTTTCAGTGGCGTGCAACTGCTTACACTGCAGACGCAAATTCACACATTAGATTCATAGAGTATATTTTTCCACATATGAATGAGGCCTGAAACAGATTTGCGTATATGAGAATCAGATTTTTTTTCCTGCTTACACATATCATTGAGACATTCTCAAATATATATATTTTTTATAAATTCGCCTGCATATTTGAAGTTTAAACAAATATATTCTTGCCTAAAAACCTCTGCATCACAAATTCAGGATAAATATCTAGTGGATTTGGTCCTTAATTGTGACACTTGTGTGGATTCTTGTGAGGTACACAAGATAATGTTAATATTGGTTGAATTGTGCACATAATATTTATTCCATATAATATATTTACAGAATTGAGCAATATAATATAAACATACTTATATTTGTGATATATAATTACTTTTGTATTTCAAATAAATGCAAACATTTGAAAGTCAAATTAGTGGGAAATCAAAGGATTTACGGTAGGTCATAGTGTGTGTTTGTTTGTTTCTTTTTTTGGTTTGTTTTTTGTCTTTGCATACATCCAACAAACCTTAAAATAGGTTCATCTCTCTGATTGAACGGCAGCTTCTTAGTCATCGAGGGTTAGGCCTTTAGTATAATTATTTCTTTCCTGTTGCTGGCAGGAGGCCAGAGATGAGGCAAGCTGGCAGGCAGTTTCACATCAATATCCAAAGTAGCCACTAGGGTACACAGATATGGTCAGGGACGCTTTAAGGCAGCTGGTAAGTTGCTCTGAGCTGTTCCCACTCAACCAAGGGTTTAAATTAATTTTAATGATGGAGATGACTTTAAAGAAACACATCTATTATTTTTTTTGTTTGCCTTATGGAGACACGGGATGCTTTTCTCCACACCAGCGGAGAAAGATATCATCTGATTTCTCTTGATTCCAATGATAATTGGTATCACATGGAGTAATGCAGTTACGAAATAATGATTAAAAAAAATTATTTGGAAGGACAAGCCATTTGGCAGTTTCATGGATGTTACAAAGAGCTTGCGGTGGGACCAATTAAGCCAGCTGAATTGATTGTGGGTGAAAGTGTTCCTAAATTTACTTGTCATGTAATAATAGCACTTAAGTAATTAGCTGCAAGAATTGTTTTTGTTTTAACAGATTAAGCCAGCAAACAGACTTCTGAAGGCCTAATTTAATTTAAACACAAACAAATGTAAAGTTACATTATGTGGCTTGAATATAATAATAATAATCTAATCACACAACATAATTGGATAAGTTAATCCAAAATTAAACTTAAACATTCTCTAAGCCAACTATACAAAATTCTCATATATATAGTGGTTCCTTGCTCATTTCCATTCCTCCCTCACAATGCTCAGAAAGTGCTAGACTTAGTGGAATATAGGTGAGAGTCTTGGGAGTCTTTGCCTGTTAGTCAAACAAGATTTGGCCTGTCTATCCTAAAACTTGTCACAGCAGCCTGACTCAGGACCATTGATTTATTTATAATTGACTGAAGCTCTGCAATGTTATTTCATTTGACTTAGTTTAGTAAATTGTAGCCTCTATTCTTTCTTTCTTTCTTTCTTTCTTTCTTTCTTTCTTTCTTTCTTTCACAAACTGAGGAACCCAAATTGGTGGCTACCCACTATGCCTCTGTTATGACATTATTATTAATATTCTTCTTAATAATAATAATAATAATAATAATAATTATTATTATTACTATTATTATTATTATTACTGCTTAGTTGCTTTCATTAAACAGCAATTTTTTGTTGTTGTTTTTTTTGTTGTTGTTGTTGTTTTTTACTGGAAATGACAGACTTCTCTCAAAAGATAAGGTGATTTACAAAAGGCATCATTTTATTATATATAAATATATAAATCAGCTTTCATTTACATTTGGATAAAAACTTTTTCATCACAGTTTTAGTCTGTAGTATAAATATTTTAATCCATAAACAAGTCTTTCTTACACAAAATTCAGTGTAGGGACAGTTTCAAATCTTCATTTAACCCAACCTGCATGTCTTTGGGCTGTGGTAGAATACTGGGGTACCCAGAGTAAACCCACAGTGATACAAGGAAAACATGCAATTTCCCATCACTTCAAAAGTGGATCTTCTTGCTGCGAGACAACAAAACTACACTAAAGGTGATGTGTTAAATAATAACACATTTTTTGAGCTGTGACACATTTCCTGTATAATTGACTGGGTGTAAATATAAATAGGGAAACAACAACAACAACAACACAGTATGCAAACACAAAGGGCTCTGTTTTGCGATCTTGACGCAAAGTCTTATATAAAAGTATTAAGGGTATATAAAAGTATTAAGGGCATGTTCAAATCCACTTTCGCCCTGGCGCATGGTCTAACAGGGTTGTGCTCATTCTCCCAATGAGTTATGGGTGTATTTTGAGCATAATGTGCATTAAACCAATCAGAGTCTCATCTCCCATTCCCTTTAAGAGTCAGTTGCATCACGCCATGGTGCATTGCTATTTACATGGCAGACTTTGTAAGTGGAAAAACTGAACTTTCGAGAAAACAATTGAACAGACCATCTGCAGCGCGAGGATAAAAATGGAGCCTCCTCCATTCGACCTCTTTACTTTACTTTCACTCTTACTTTACTCCTTTACTTTCATGGATAAGGAATCGGTGTTGTACGCACTTCACTGAAAAGATCTATTAGCCTACAATACATGTTTAATTTAGTTTGTTAAGCTCAAAGATTTGTTTCAAAACTATTTCTAAATTCAGTTCTAATTTTCAGCGAATGAATAAATAAACAATAATAATGAAGTGTGGTCAAAAAACTGAGTTATATCCTAACGCACATCCAAGGTGATGGATACGTCTCCTAAACCCGACAGGTGGACAAATCTAAAAAAATATAAATCTGCATATAATAAATAATACTGCTATCAATAATAACATTATACAAATGCAAATTGTCATGAATAAACTGAAAAAAAAGCCCCATTACATGAAGAAGGCATTTTTAGGTTTTTTATATCTATGTAGAAAACAATAATTTTTGTAACTTTTTAATCCTTTTTCACATTTAAAGATATTTCTGTACATCCTGTGTGTATTAAGCAATGTGTACGCGTTTGGACCTGGATAGGAGCATAACTAACATGCTCTGCGCTGGACTTTAGACCAGCTTTCAGTTGGTCAGTGGCGTGGTCTATTTCAGTTCCTCAAAATAGCAATGCACCAACAATGCGCCTTAACACACCGCCTTTCTAGACCTTGCGCTCGTCTGATAATAGCAACAAATCTCGCCTTACACATCTTGTGCCTTATTGCACCAGGTGTATGATAGGGCTCATTGTGTGTTAACTATTATCCAATCAGATGCTTACTTTTTTTTATTATCATGAACTCTCAAAATTATTTACACCTAAATAAATGAATAAATAAAACTCACTGGGTCCGAAAGTGCTAGTTTTGTTCAAAATACTCAACACATCTAGCATATTCTGCAAGGTGTGTGTAAACCTATGAATAGAGCATACCGTACAAGTAGGATGACATTAAAATTTGAAGTAACACACACAGCATTGTATCTGCCAACATGCTGTGCTGACATTTGTCATAGGCCTGCTGATATTTGCTAGACAACCAGATGTATGTGCTTTCAAAGTATGTTAATTGGTGAATAGCTTCAGTTCAGGAGTGACACTGTGGCAGATGCTTATGTCTAGAGTTGCATTTCGTAGCAACATTGACTGAAGGGGGGAAAGAAAATAATAAAAAAGAGATACCAGTAACGCATTTTCTCCATTCTATGGTGATTGTTAATACAGGACATAAAGCTCACATCGTTTGGGACATGCAACCTCTCTGGTGTAAACAGAATACCACTTCATTTTTGTTGGAGTATAACAAATATATTGGATCTGTCACAACAAGCTATGGATCTTATTAAGGAATGGCTTGCAGCCTCACATTTTCATTTTCCTTTTCACTTTCTACCCACGTAAACTTAAGATCAGCTCTTGTAAAGTGAGCCATTGTAAGGTTTGCATTGCGTGACACCGTTTGAAGAGGATTTTTCAATCTCATACAAGACAGCAGCCAAGAGAAAACCCAAAGCTATTGTGTTTGTGTGTGTGTGCTACAACCAGATGTATTGCTGTCATTCCAAGTCCCATTGAAGGCATCTATCAAATGCAATTTCCTCAAAACTGTTCCCATGGACTGCTGTTCGATGATACAGCTATTTCAGGTGCTTGTCAAAAATACGCTACAACAGGCTTAGGGCAACAGCTTTATGTTTTTATTATCAACATGCAGCGGAAGCGACGATGATCCTCATATGTAATTCTGTCCATATTTTCTCACAGTCCAAAGATTTGTAAATAAAGATGCGCAATCTATATTGATATGGTTGTGCACGTCGTAAAATTTCTAAAAATTAGGTAACACTTTATTTCGATGGTCCATTTGAGTATTAGTTGACTGTCTACTTAATATCTGTTGATACTGACATACAACAGACATTTAGCTGACTATAAGAAACTTTGTACATGACAGCTTACACTAACCCTAACCCCAACCTAACAGTCTATTTATAATCTAATGATAATTTGTTGCAATGTAACTTAAATTCAAAAAACGGACCATCAAAATGAAGTGGGACCAATAATTATGCCATGTCACATGACCAGATGCTTGGTAGATATTAAGTTGACCAATTTCTTATATGGATATAATTGATTAGAGCAGATTGAGGACAAATGCAGAAGGAAACAGCTGTCTTGACACAGGAGGATCCGGTAAGTGAACAAGTTAAACCTCTTTCCAATTATTAATACTGCAACTTAAATTATGTGGAGAAAATGGGCCACTGTTTTATAATTTAAGGCATCATTAAGAACAGCTGCATATGCAAGTGTTTTACAATGACAACAAATTCAAAATAACAGCAACACTTTCAGACAAAATAATTACCCGCGATGGTTGAGCGTGTATGGGCAACCTCTGGACCGCAGTCTCCACAGATATAAGGCTCATGGGGGTTGCAGCATGTGACCTCGCACACTTCGCGTGTCCTTGGAAATGCCTTGAGGCTGAATGTGACAAGAAAAAAAAAACATTCATTTGACTTTGTGCCTTGAGGATACTTGTGCTAGTGCTTAATTCTGAAATACAACATTACTGGCTCAACATGCAGGCAAAGCATTCAAAACAAATAATCAAACATTATTTTTGTTTGCCTTTATTCATTTCTCACATTATACTGTTGAAAATGCTGGGTTCTGCATGATCCCTTTATGTTGTCGCAACACAAATTCAAGAGTTCACACTTAAATAATGCTTGAATATGGTAGCAGGTTTGGCATGCTGTCCCGAGAGAGAACCCTGAGCTCGGAGATAGATGGCCAGTGAGCATTAGGAGGGCTTTGAGATCAGGTAGTTCTGAAGAGCCCTATTTCCTATTTAAAATTCTATAATCTTATAAAAGAGCACAAAATATCACACAGAACAAATCATATATTATAATAAAGAAATGTATGGGGCAAGTGTTTGTCCATGAGTTTTTTATGTCCTAGGTCAGGGCTATTCATTTAGTTTGTCATGGAGGCCAGTTCATGAATAACATCCCAAATGAGGGGCTGGAGAGATACAGTATGACGCAATATAAGTGATGACACAACAGCAATATAAAAGCCCATATGCTGTATTTTTGCTCCTTAAGACACCCACGTTGGCTTTTTCTACATTAAAACATTAATAATGTTGTATTTTGAATCTACATAACATCACTGCATCAATGTGTCTTTTTTTTTAGTTTCGTTATAGTAGTGTTATAGATTTTGGTTGTACGATTATAGTCTGAAGAATAATCATGGTTATCACGATTATTATGCATTTATTAAATTCAAAACACTACTAGTTTGGAAAATCACAAGAAAACTGCTTATATTTTAAAGTGTTTATTGCTGCTCAGTGACCAAATACAGCACAAAATATTAATCAAAAACAAACAACAGTTCATTTCTCTCTTTGAACTTAAAAATAAATGAAAACCTTTTTGATTTAAACATGAGTGATAATTGTACAATCAAAATAAATGACAAAGCAATGAATAAATATATAAAAACAAGAATAAATAAAAAAATAGTATTTGTCTGATGTTAATTTAAGCTATGTATTAGCTAAGAATTTAAAAGATCTGTTATTATTATCTGTGTTCATACTTAATATAATCATTTTAATAACTTGTAATAATTCGTTTAACGAATCTTTTGTTTACATTTACACTGAAAGCCACGCACAACTCTCAGCAGCCTGAGATAATTTCTACTGCGTGCGCTTGGAGGTCTGCTTGCGAACCATGCGCGCACCGCTCCCAATATGCGCACGTCTCCATTAGGAATAATGAACTTGTGCGCAGAAAAGACGTGATATGTGAACGGCCTGCTGCTAAAGTTAATCCAAAGTGCGGCGTATTAGCCTCGTTATAGGTTTTGAACTTTAAAATAGCACACAGTTGGCATAACTTTTGTTTAGTTGCAGCAGTTTTGTTCTGTGCAACAGAAACGCGGTGTTGAGAAGACTTTACGATTACTTAACCGTAATGAATTTAAGCACGGCTAATAGTGAAATCGGCTAATCCTTGCATCCCTTATAACGATATCAGTGCATTAAAAGGCCTTTTCTACAAATATATCCAAATGTTTTCGGCTGCTAGCGCCACTCGCTTCTAATTTCAGGTGACTCACGCTCTGCGCAGCCTTCCACTGCAGCTCGTGCTGTATTGAACAGACGGACGTCACTTTATAACTATAGCGGCTGTTTTTTGACTGAACTAAATTTATTTTTGATGCCTTGATCGCACTATTGGGGGGTCGGAAAAAATTGCCTCGGGGGCCAGGTTTGGCCCTCGGGCCGCCAATTGAATAGCCCTGTCCTAGGTTGTTCATACAATAGACTGTACTGTTTATTGTAGACGTATATTGTTGTATGCCATTATTGTTTGTATCACGTTATATGCAAACACATGCATGTGATACAGTTAAATCTATTAACATACAAATACTTACTGTATGAGATCACGTTGCCAAATATCACAATTACAAGATGGCAAGAACGGCACAAAACAAATCCATTTTGTCAAAAGGAAACACGTTCACTCCAGTTTCTGAAGCATCTGTTGTGTGTATTAAGGTTATACGAATGCTTGTGAGGTGTTAAGTCGTCTTTGCAAGGAGAAAAGTTGCTGGGTTCTGAGGCCCCCAATGATTTCAGTGATGCATTGAAAAATCAATTAGAATACTTGCCAAAATGGATCATGGCGACTAATGATGGCATCATATTGCTCTGGGTAAACAGCTCAATACTCTCCCTGGTGAACTGTGAAAACACATTTCTCTTAAAGGAAAATGGTGCATCAAGCTACGGGAAGGGCTGGAATTCTGGAAGAAATCCAAATTCATATATAAATGGGACGCCTCAGTTTAATGCATCTTCATTTGAAGCAGAATCATAGGCTTGACTTTTGGCCAAACAAGTAAATTCTACACAACATTCTGGATGGCAACATTGACTGCTGCCAACTGTTGGATGATATTTATCGCTCAGTGCATCTCGAGTGTCTCGCATAGATGTTCGAAATGTGCAGAAATCATTGTTCAGTACACGGACTGTGACACATGTTTGAAAGCTCGCTTGATAAACTTGCCTCCTGCATACTGCAGTTTAATCATATTCAGCTTAAAAAGGCTCATGGTCATGCTGGGCGGATTGAAATAAACAAGTCATTTGTAGCCATGGGTCTCCAGCCCTAGACTGAGAGAAAGAGTTGTGATGGAGCTTTGAGTTTCTTACTGTGACATTCTTGGCTGCGCTAGTGGCACGTCAGAACCACATATCACCCTACACTGACACCCTGCGTGTCCCTGCCAGCGATGGGCCATCCACAAAACACTGCGTTTGCAGGAACACTGAAAGCAAAACATGTGCTTCCCTGAGTTACAAGGACATGGACAAGATACACTGACTTGATGTGCATTCCAGTTGAGAATTATAAGTGCCAAGCCAGACTCATTGAAACTATGTGCCTCAGCCTACATTTTTGCAAAATGAAAAATACATTGCTCCGGATACATATCAATGCATGTTTCAGATGACACAAATACTAGATATATTTTTGCAAGTTTGAAAAAAAATGGTACTTAGGGTACATTTTGTTATATGCTTTAGAAAAAAAATCCTTCTACAAAAAGGCAGGGATTGACTAGCGAATGGCTGACCTAAAGACGAACCTAAACCTAAACCAATAGTGTTTTCAAAAGCAAGCGTAAGCAAAACGTGTACTGCAACCAAATAGTTTTACCTTGATTTTACATTGCTCTTTTGTGAAACCGTGTTTCAAATCCTGTACAAAACCTGGTGTCCAAAACCTGGTGTCAAATCCAGTACACAGTGAGCTTCTGTGAAGACCATCCACATCTATATGGGGCAGACTTTCATTTAAAATACATAGACACTGTTAAGCTGTTTTGTGCTATTTATTCGGTGGTGTACAACTGCTTGGACATTATTATTTTTTTTATTGATCGACAATATGGCCCTGTAAATATCAATTGTTAAAAATAATAATTAAAAAATATGTATATATATATGTAT
>CAIGQQ010040079.1:167877-182636 GCA_903798035.1 Danio albolineatus
ATATATATATATACACACATTTTTGTGGTTTCACAATATTTTTGGCTTAAAAAAATCAATCTCCAATAAGCCTGTTTTGCAAAGCTCAGGTTACTGAAAAGGTTAAAAAGGGATGGAAGGTGGGGTAATAAATAAAAAAGGGTAAAACATTATTTTACATAGCCCTCATTTTTATTTCTGTTTACTAGAGTTATGGTTGTAAACTGATTAACTACATGACATAACCCTAAAATGAAGCTTAATCCAAACTACAGGAGGTTGTTAATATTATCACAATAAAAAAAGTCTGTTTAGTTGCAATGTTTGCAGCACCTCTATTTTGGACATGCAAGACCAAGTCTTAGTTCTTTATTTTGTAAACTAACCAATCTAACAAAGAGTTCAAAAGCTATTCTATGGTGTATACTTTAAGGCAGTGTTTTTCAACTGGTGGGTCGCAGGAACATTTTCAGTGGGTCGCAAAGTGTTTGGTCAAAAAAACAACAGAAGTTTAATGTTTAACTTGTTTTGCGTATACCGGACTTTTATTTTAAAATGCGTGCACGACAACCGATCCCTTTGCAATCGACGTGGAAAGCGTCACGTTGCCGAGCAACATAGAGAGTCAGCTCGTGGAGCTTTCATGTGATAAGACGCTGAAAAAGAAATTCAGTGAAGTGCGATCAAACGCATCCCAGTCAGAACTACATATTTGTATGAAAGTGGCTTCTCTTCCTTGGTGCAGTTTGACTCCAAGCAAAGGAACAGTTTGGACATAGAGCACGATCTTCGGGTAGCACTGTCTACCATCACTCCTGACTTTGAAACTCTTTTCAGTAATGCACATCCTCAGTTATCTCATTATCTTCCCAAATTACTGTTAAGTGAAACATACGTTTATAATTGCTGTCATATTAGATGTAAAAATGGTTATGAATGTTTTAATCATTTTACAATTTGCTGGTTTGTTCTGTTCAACAGGATCAGTGTTCATGTTTTATTAACAGTTCAGTTTTGTTTATGGTAACAACCTTTCCTTACCCTAACCAGAGTTTACAGTGTTTGTCGTTTTTACTTTGTAATATTTCTATTATTTTGTTAAATGTCAGCAATAAAATATTGTTTAGTTGTAAGTCTTGCTGATTTTCTCATAATTTTTCTTTCACTACTTGTGTATGATAACAAATAAATACAAATTAATTATAATTCCTAAAATTAGATTACAGTTCCTAAAAATTTGGGTTGCGGCTTAATGACCATGCAAAAATGTGGGTCCCGTGGCCAAACCAGTTGAGAACCACTGCTTGAAGGTGATCTAGCAATGTTCATGTGCAAGTTTATATGCACATAAACAGTTATGTGGAGATTCTAACAAGCACACCAAAGGTCCTCTTCATGTATATGATGTAGAATATAACACTACTATATATAACAACTATAGATTAACTATAGCTACAGTATAAGTTATTTTATATGGTCTTGTTTACACCAGGTAAAGGTGCATTTTTCTCAGTCTGGTCACAAGTGGACAACGCAACACATGTGTGAATGGGATCTCAAATGTTTTGATTTGATTAACTTTTGGCCACTTCCACAGGTAGTTGAATATGTACTTTACCAGATTGCATTTACAGTCTAAACAGCCACTAAAGAGCACCTCCTCTCTGCATACTGACCATGCCTGAATAGATAGGATTTAAAAAGAATTGGCAATCCCCCGATCTCTCTCTGAGATGTCCATGTTTTTTACAGTCTATGATTTAAACTTTAAGGTCAAAAATGTTGGTTTGAAAAAACAACAATAACAATAGGGTAACAAAAGACTTACAGTTCTAGAGCTAGACTTTCTGGGTTAACTTCTGATTGTTCTAAGATTTAGGGTGTTTCAGTGTTGATTTAAATTTGAACAGTGTTGTTTTTTATTCCAAAACCATTCCATGTCTGGTTCATTGAATGATTCTCTCCAGTTCAATACTACTGCATTTACATGTAATTAAACTTGTCATGAAATATCTGTTTTCTATACGTTTTCAAACATACTTAAAATGTCAATATTTCAACAGTATTTCTGAATATAATTCTGACCACTTTCTGTATTACAATCATGAAGTCTTCAAAGCATCAACTTGCAAATTGCATTATAATTTATAACACACGGCCATTTCTTGTTTCCACAGCAATCGTCTCATTAATTATATTACATCTCTTCTGCTTTGAATTATTACTTCAGATGTGACATTATTTGCACAATGCAATTCAAATCATGTCAACATTAGAACTGAGGAAGATAAAATATATGCCAATATAAATGACCACAATTTAGCGAGAAAATATTTCAAGCTACATATCCTCCTACAGCTTTCAAAGATGTCAATCTGTGGGAGCTACATTAGGGCTCATTCATCTAAAGCGCCTTTAGTTGATAAGTCATCCTACGCATAAAGTATTCATGTTGTTTTTCTTACTGAGAAAAAAAAAGTCACTTTTGTTCATGAGTTTGAATCAGTCTCCTTTTCAAATGATTTATTTGGTTACATTTTAAGCTGTAGTGTAATGTGTTTTTTTTAATAACCAATTGTTCCTGTGTTCTTTTATTCTGAAATGCCCTCTTTCAGCATTTAATTACGCCGTGAGCACTTTATATAACATCATGCTGAATAATACTTCCTGCGGTGTTAAAGAGCACGTCAATGTGTTTTTAGAGCTTTTCACGGTGGCCCATTGTTCCTTTCGTTTTAAACCAGACGATATATGAAAAGTTATTCTGACTGTCTCTTGTCTTTTCCAGAAGGGCCACTCCAGTGAAGATGTGAATGTTTTGACCCGCATGGATATTTGAGAGTGCGCCCCATTTGTTAAAGTCCACTGGGCTTTCTGTGAAAATTGGTTTCAAGCTAGAAGTGGATCCCTGTGAGCAAAGCTATTGAGAACTTATTCGGTGTGAATGGTTTAACACAGTTTTGTGTTTCCAGCATACAGTATGTATGCTGCCTGTATATGGTCATGAACAAAATATACAGATTTCTCTCTTGTTTTTCCTCATGCTTTAAAACAAAATCAAATTAAATAAATACATTGTAAAATAATAATAATAATAAAACAAAAAATAAATTAAGATAACAAAGGCTGAGTGGTTAGCGCTGTTGCCGCACAGCATTTCTGTTGATTTAGCATTTTCTACCCATGTTCGTGTGGGTTTCATCCAGGTGCACCGGTTTTCCCCACAGTCCAAAGACATACGCTATAGGTTAATTTGTTCAATCATTTTCTTTTCAGCTTAGTCCCTTTATTAATCAAGGGTCACCACAGCAGAATGAACTGCCAACTTAGTAAAATATATGCTGAATAAGTTGGCGGTTCATTCCGTTGTGGCGACCGCTGATGAATAAAGGGACTAAGCTGAAGGAAAACGAATGAATGAAGATGACAAACTGACAGCTGTCACAGTTCAAGATAAAGTAGAAACTATAAAAATAAAATAGAAATTTGAAAACATAAAAATTGTAAATTGTTATGGTAAACTGAAGTATTTCATGAATTTATAGTGTTAATACAAACATGTTTTGAAGTACTAAAATATATAAATTGTACCTTAAAAGCTACACACAACCAAAAGCATGTAGAGAGGGGAAGGTTACAGTATATAATGAACGAACACTCATTACAAATGACTTTTCCATTAAATGAATGCAGTAAACATTATTTATAAATAAATATATCAGTAAATTAATTAGATGTAACATGGAAAAAACAACAACAACAACAACAACATTAATAAAAAAAAAACATTTAAGTGTCATGCAAGAAATTCTGAGAAAATGTATTTATTGTTATTCAAATAATAAGGAAACATACTGTTAATCAGTGTTGGCGGAAGTTACATAATAATTACTTTTCTAAGTAACATATTGGATTTAAAATGAAGTAATAGTTTTAGTTAGTAATAAATTGAGTTACTTTTTAAAAAAATATATAATGCGAGTTAGGGCGCCACGGTGGCGTAGTGAGTAGCACATTCGCCTCACAGCAAGAAGGTCGCTGGTTCGAGCCTCGGCTGGGTCAGTTGGCATTTCTGTGTGGAGTTTGCATGTTCTCCCCGTGGGTTGCGTGGGTTTCCTCTGGGTGCTCCGGTTTCCCCCACAAGTCCAAAGATATGCGGTACAAGAAAATGAATGAATGAATGAATAATGCGAGTTACTTTTTAGTTTAGTTAATTTGCCTTTAAAAAAAATAAATTGCTGAATTAAAATGAACATAGTCATGTTGAATCCTGCACACAATGATAGAATGCAGGAACAGACAGAAATGAAGACAGCAGAGCCTTACATTTCTGTGATGGAAATATTGTCAATATTTTGAACACAAAAGGAAAGGAGGATTATCAGAATGGACAGTGATTAAATAAGACAAAAAGTAGCAAACGCATTGTTTTAAACTTTCATTAAGCTGTATATACGACATGTATAGCTCTGGGGTCAAGAAGTTCTCCAAAGATAACATTATCCTACATTTTTCAATGTGTTTTTTAAAGGTAAATGAAGTTTATGTATATATATAAAAAAGTTCTGAAAGAGATCAAGCCTCATCCAGGTCAGAAAAAAATAACACAAAAGTAACGCAACATATTATTTACCATAAAAAGTAACTAAGTAACACTACTAGTTACTTTTTTGGGGAGTAACTCAGTATCGTAATGCACCACTTTCAAAAGTAACTTTCCCTTACACTGCTGTTAACCAAGTTACCTTTTATCCTTTTTTTAATTTTTTACATTAATTTTTTTTTGACAAAAATGTAAATGGTGTTATTTTACTCATCTTCAGGTTGTCCAGGATGAGGGGACTTTTTTGTTCAACATATTTGTTTTCTGCTGAATGCAATGATAGAAATTGATTCAAAAACAGGCATGAAGCATGTGCTAAAATTATTGTGAACATGCAAGGACTGATTGTGGGTCAAGGGTAATGCTGTAAACAATGTACAGTTTTTTTTAACAGAGCAATCATTTTGCTTTAGAAAACCCAATCAAAAGCCATGTATATATAATTATGTCAGAGAATAAATTTCTAAATTAACAAGTTGTGTTTTCTTTGTATGTACTTTAGTGCTTACTGATATCTAGTCTATTCAACAGCACCTTTAGAAATGTGTTTACCTATTAGAAATATATGTATATATCTTTAATGCACTACTAAAGAAAAAAAATCTAACCTACATCTCATATTTTGCCTTAGGGCAAACAAATTAACAGCGCAATTTTCATTTTAAAGTGAAGTGTTCTTTTAAAATGGACTAATTCAGCCATGCGTTATCCTCTAGTGCGCCGTATGACCTTATACTCCTCCTCTCATCACTCTCTGAGAACAACTTGGTGTTTTATTACAGTCACATGACCCCTTCGTCTAACTTCAGAAAGTTTTTGACACTTTGACTGCTCAGGCTGTGCTGGCACAGAGAGATGGAGAAGGGAAGGAGGGGAGGAGAGGCTGTAGAGGATGGAGGAGACACCGCCATGAAAGGACAAGAAACTGTGCCAGCCCATTGTTATCAGCGCCGAGATGAAAGGCTGGCGAGCTAATGAACATCTGCCTGACACACGCAGGTACTTCAGGAGGCTACGTTGCTTTGAAATGGACCATTGAGCAGAGCAGCTGTTCGGCTCCCATAGACCTTGTGGACTGATGTAAACCTGTAATTAAAGGGCATTCCAGGAGGAAGCCAGAGAGACAGACAGAGAGAGAGAGAGAGAGAGAGAGAGAGAGACAGATAGATAGAGAGAGAGATTGTGCCCACGCTAATGTGTTTTTGAGGATATTTCCAGTCAGATTTTGAAATATCATGAGTGGCAGGGTTGATTTGCACACTGAGATAACTCGGTTATGCACCAGAGGGGAGTTTATTTATAATTAAGCATTTATTTATAATTAAGCAATTAAACTGAAATCCCGGTGAAGAGGCTGGACAGACATCATGTTTGCGGTGGAGGGTGAGCGAGGCTGTCTGCAGTCCAAATTGCTCTGTTCTCTGAAAGAGGCCTTATTTACTAGTAATTTATTTTTAATGTTGTTGTTCTAATTATTTTTTTATTCTATATGGACAATATTGGTATAAAACCCTTTTACTGGAAACTGACCAGTCCAATGTGATTAAAAATGTAAAAACATTTAGATGTATGGTGCTAATATAAATTGATTGATTGATTGATTGATTGATTGACTGATTGATAACATTGATTGATTGATTGATAAACCCTTTTTCACAAGACTGTGTTAATGGTCATCTTAATCTTAAATCCTTGAAAGTTTTTAATATTTAGATTTTTTTAAAAAATGTATTTTTTTTTACATTTAGATGCATTTATGAATGTATTATATCATCTTTGCGATAAATTACAAAAAAACAAAACAAAAACAAAACTAATTACTGCTTATGCAAGGTGTTTCTAATGCAGCGTCTATGGGGCTGAGGGTAAATTTGACATTATTCTGTCCTCTGGCTGTCGCAATCAGTCTTACACATTTTTTCAGCTACTGTTGTTGTTTTTTTATTATTATTATTCTTTCATTCATTAATTTTCTTTTTGGTTTAGTCCCTTTATTAATCTGGGGTCGCCACAGCAGAATGAACCGCCAACTTATCCAGAATTTGTTTTACACAGCGGATGCCCTTCCAGCTGCAACCAATCTCTGGGAAACATCCATACACACTCATTCGCACTCATACACTACAGACAATTTAGCCTACCCAATTCACCTGTACCGCATGACTTTGGACTTGTGAGGGGAAACCGGAGCACCCGGAGGAAACCCACACAACCACGGGGAGAACATGCAAACTCACACAGAACTGCCAACTGACCCAGCCGAAGCTCAAACCAGCAACCTTCTTGCTGTGAGGCGAACGTTCTATTCACTACGTCACCATGGCGCCCTTTTTTATTATTATTTTATTTTATTATTATTATTTTTTTAAGATTAGACATTTTTTGCTCAGATATTCTTAGAGCTAGACTTTTTTCACTGCGTGTTCCACCAGAGTAGGCATTAAAGCAGGCATCGATTGTTTATTTGACCAAACCACTGTGGTTTGCACTTTACAATTGTTTTTCAACTATTGGCTGATTTTCACACTTTAGCCTGAAGGTGTAATTTGGAAGTAGGTCGCACAAGTTTCCCTATCCAGGTCCATGAAGAATGTGCACCTCTAAAAAGGGGGTTGGAGCCACTAAGCCAGAGACATTGTGCTTCTTCCACATGCATCAAAGTTTGACCAAGCTTGGCCAAGTCCACTACGGAGGCCATTAACATTTTTTTTTTTCCCCTACAATAACAACCAAACACATGGTTGTTGTATGAAAACTTAACTAGACTTTAAAATGCTGTTTTGATTACATGGTGTGGTCACCATTCTGTGGAAAAATAAGCACTGAATAGCTTAATATCTGGGGGAAGCATTACTATTCTGTGACTATATTGTATCACAATAGATAGCTGTTCAATTTTTGTGTTGAGTCAAAAGTAATTCACAGATAATTTGTAATTGAAATGGATGGATAACATTGTTTTTTGTTACGGTTATACTGGTAACAAAATTGGTAAGAAAATTGATGTATGAGATGAGAAAACACAAGTGTAGCCAGCTTAAGTGTAGAAATTCACCTGGGAAATAAAGGGAGAAAAAGAGAGAAGGAAGAGATTTTCCTGAGAAAGACCTCCAGTTTAGTATTAGCAGTGGCAAAATATGCATCAGCCTGCCAGAAACTTACAATTTTGTATTTTATTAATTATTCATATATATTTTCAATTTCTTCCTAATATCCTTTGAAATATCATATTAGTTATTTTCATATTTGTGTATTCTTTAATTTTGATTGTTTTTATCTGTTTATATCCATCATATAATCACTATTATATTCACTGTTTATGCATTAAGTGCATTAATGCTTTGGTAATAAGCGTTGATAAACTTGAAGTGTGCACACATATTGGCCTAAATCCCTGATTTTTTTTTCCCTGAACATCTCGTAGAATTTTGATGACATGATTTCTCTGTAATAAAAACTGCCTTTAATCATTTTCAGCCTTAAGCCAGTTCATTTGTTAATGCTTAATCATGTTCTGAATACAGGGTTACGTAATTCACACAAATGACAAGCACATTCTAAAACCGCATTCAAATAATTTCATTCAAAATTCTGACAGTGGAAAATGATTTTTACACCATACAGTGTATATGGAACTAAACTGAACAACTAGTTGTTAATTACTGTACATATTAAAATATGTGCTGTTGATCACCAGGACAAGAAGCAGAGTCATGAATCATACTTGTAAATCAAATAAACAAACAAATAAATAAAATAAATAAATAAAAGTGCAAGAAGAGCAATTTGCTTTCCACAGTCTGTGTAAAAGGTTTTTATCTGATCCCACCCCTCCTCTTCCCCCTCACTCTTCCAGTAAGACACAAGAAAGGGAGGAAACATAACGCTTCAGTCAGTGGATCTATTACATTAACGAAGAGAAAGGATTACATTTACCACTCCACATCTACACAGTACACACACACACACACGCTTGTATGCCGCAACCGGAGCTCACGGAGTTGTCACCGTCAATGTAATACTGTGTTTTTAAGCTGTCACATTCAGATAAAAATAGCCATTTTTCACGACTTAAACCTGCAGTTGTTAAGTGTTTCCGGGAAAATGAAACGGAAAGGAAAGCCGCTATGGGTTTTCTGAGCGTGGACCTGACAGATGCCAACGAATTAACAGCACTAATGTTCTTGTTCAATAGCCTCCACCGCAGGATTTCAAAGACAAGAGAACATTTAACTCGAGACCTGGAGCAGCAGGAGCACAAACGGGGCTTGAAGTGGAGCAGGACTTCAGAGTGATATGTAAATAGAAGATTACCCTTGGAGACAAGGAGCGACTCTGTGGTAATTGCTCAAAAAGTCCTTCTGCTCTCCAGGGAGCCTGAGATGGTGGTAGAGGCCTACAGGATTACGGAGGCAGAGGTGCAGTTCAGAGGGTGTCAGTGGGAAACTGATGGCAAGAAGGTGTAATTGGCATCGGTGGCAGAGAAGATCTCGCTCAGACAGGAAGGTCATCGCCTTCGCCCACCATGTTAATCTCTCCTTGCGACTGCAACACCCTCCTGAGCTTCAGCCCACCAGTGGAGACTGGATTGCTTAAAGGATAGGTTCAGGCCAAAACTCGCACTGGATCGCAGAGCAAAGCTTTTGGACTCAGATATGTGTAAATGTATTCATATGCTCACTCAAAATAAAAAAAAGAGAGACCAGGAGATGGAGTGGGTGTGATGGAGCATGCTCAGACTTTTGTTTGTTGGAAACCGATGCCAATTTTCCATTCTTTCTGTCAGTAAGACTTGTGGGGGTACGATGTAACACTATTAAGAGAACAAATACAAAAGGATTAACAAACAACATATGAGATTTAGCCCATAGCACAAAGAAATTCATCTTCGACACAACAGAAATAGCGCACAAAACCGCTGAATCAACCCACAACATTAAACAGAAGCTTTGCATTACAAAGTGGGCCACGGCAGAACATTTTGACAAAAGCAGAAGTGGTTTTGCGACGCTAGCTCTCATTATGCCTGTAGCTACTGTACATTTCTCCAAAATTATATTACACTGGTTGTTACATATTTTCAGAGTGAGTAGCATTACAAGATGCTTGGATTTATCTGGAACAGGTGGACTTGCAATGTTTCATTGGATTACTTGTTGTAGCATCAAAATGATCAGAAATTAAATGTCCAGTGAGTGGCATTTAAGTTCGATGGCATACTATATTTAAAATATATATGTCATTAAAATATATCTTAACTGTGTAACTGATGAGTCTCTTTTGTTCTGATTTCTTTGAAACCTTTTTTTTTTCTGTGTGCAGTCATATTCACTTTCTGTAATGCAGCACAACACACAATACTACACTGTAAAACCCAACAGTCATCTCTATCAAATGAAATGAGTGTAGCTAACTCAGAATCTACAAAAAGTTTATTCTACTCATTTGAAAAGAGTTTTAAACTCAGTGTTGAAGGTAATGACTTTAAATACCTCATTACTTTAACCTAAATGGAGTAAGTTCACAGTACTCATTAGGATTAGTTTTTAACTTAAATGGTTTGTTGCAATCAGTTTCCTCAAATGGTTTGAGTTGCCTTACCTTGTTGGGTTTTACAGTGTACACAATATTGCTGTTAAATGAATGAACCCATGTTCCATTGCTTTTGAGCAATATTAAAACATAATGGGCCTCATCATACATCTGGCACTAGGTGTGGTGCAAGTGTTTTTATCATTTAAAGAGTGTGGGTCCAAGACATACATACATTTTGCTTATTAAACACACACATGGATATCCAGCAATACACATATATCTTCAAATATGAAAAAATAAGAGACTAAAATGTTACAAAGTATTCTTTTCTACATACATATAAAAATAACTTCCTCCTCCCATGCGTTCTTCACTTCATGGGGACTCTGAATTTGGCTCTGTTGCAGTGAGTTTATTCATGACAATTTGCATGTGTTCAATGTTAATATTACTAAAAGTATATATTATATGCATATTTATATTTGTTTTAATAATGTTTGATTTAGGGCGCCACGGTGGCGCGTGAGTAGCACGTTCGCCTCACAGCAAGAAGGTCGCTGGTTCGATCCCCGGTTGGGGCAGGACCCGGTTGGGCCAGTTGGCATTTCTGTGTGGAGTTTGCATGTTCTCCCCGTGGTTGCGTGGGTTTCCTCCGGGTGCTCCGGTTTCCCCCACAGTCCAAAGACATGCGGTACAGGTGAATTGGGTAAGCTAAATTGTCCGTAGTGTGTGAGAATGACAATGTATGAATGTGTTTCCCAGAGATGGGTTGTGGCTGGAAGGGCATCCGCTGCGTAAAACAAATGCCGGATAAGTTGGCGGTTCATTCCGCTGTGGCGACCCCGGATTAATAAAGGGACTAAGCCGAAAAGAAAATGAATGAATGAATGTTTGGTTTAGATTTGTCCAACTTTTAGATTTTGGAGACAGATGTATCACTATAAGAGGAAGGATGGAAATGGGAAGGGAATGGGAAGTGTGTTTGGATTTCACTCCACACCTCGTTTGACCACACTGTAAAAAAAATAAAATAATAATAATCCAGAATTTTACTTTATTTCCGGCAGCTGGGGTGCTGGAAAAAAAAAAAAAAAAGTAAAATAATGGCAGTTAAATTACAGACATATACCGTAAAATAACAGCAGTTAAATTACAGAAATATACGGTAAAATAACGGATGTAAATTACAGAAATTTCCTTAAATTAAAATTTCTGAAAAATTTCTGTCATTTAATATCAGTTATTTTATGGCATATTTCTGTAACTAATAAATAAATTAATTTCTATACAATTATGTTTTTTTTTTTTTTTTTTTTACAGTGCACAGTTTGTTATTATTGTTCAATTATTTGTTTGCCGGAAAATAGAACTGAATTTAAAAAATAGTTTTGAAACAAATCTTTGCACTTAACTAACCAAATTAAATATGTAATGGATGTCTTCTGGGATATTCCTTAATTCAAAGTCTAAAGAAAGAGGCCGAATGGAAGAGGCTCATTCTGTAGATGGTCTTTATCCTCGCTGCAGATGGTCTGTTTAACTGTTTTCTCACTAGTGAAGTGTTTACTTTTCCACTTACACAATCCGCCATGTAAATATCAAATGCACCATGGCGAGATGCAACTGAATCTTAAAGTGAATAGGATTCTGTTTGGTTTAATGCGTTATGCCTAAAACACTTTTCCACAACACTTAAAAGGACAATACTTTTAGACCATGAGCTAGAGCACAGACTGTATGCTTTTCAACAAACACTGAAGCGGTTTGTTTATGGTGAGAAAATTATTTGAACTCAAACAGGTTCAACTGCAAAAATGCCTCAACCAGCTGCCGTAGTCAACGGTGCTGTGTATTATAGGATAAGAGGAAAAAGTTGTTTAGCCTTAGCTTAAGCAACAACTCTACTTTAACAACAGTTCCAACAGCACTAGCCTCATCACAGTCAAAATTAAAATGATAAAAATTGAAACCTTAAAAATTGAGTCTTAATTGAAAAAACATGATTTTGAATGACACTGGATTTTTTTGGAGTCGACATGGTGGCTCAGCACTGTCGTCTCACAGCTAGAAGACTGCTGGTTTGAGTCCCGGCTGGGTCATTTGGCATTTCTGTGTGGAGTTGGCATGTTCTCCCGGTGTTCGTGTGGGTTTCGTCTAGGTGCTCTTGTCCAAAAACATATAGCTAAAGTTGAACTGAGTAAACTAAACTGGCCATAGTGTATGTGTGTGAATGAGTGTGTATGATTGTTTCCCAGTACTGGGTTGCAGCTAAAAGGGCATCCACTGTGTAAAACAAATGCTGGATAAGTTGGGAGTTCCGCTGTGGCGACCCCTGATAAATAAAGGCACTAAGCCAAAAATAAAATAAATAAATAAATAAATGGAATTTTTCACACTGGTGCAATTGAAGTGAAAGAAAACCACTGAAAAGGATTCTGTGTCTTGTAAAACTCCCTGTACAGATGCCTTCAATTCCTCACATGAACTGACAGGGGAGTCGAGAGCTAGTTTACTATGCAGAAGCGTTATTGAATCATAGCATGTCCCGAGCTGGCCTCAACACCAGGAAAGAAAATAGTAGTATTTACTGTATAACCATGCGAATGTCATAAGTGGACCTCAGACAACAGAATAAAAAAAAAAAAAAATCCAGTCCATGTCCCGTTTTAAAGATATAAGCTGAAAACATGTCAATATAATGAAATAAAGAACTGCAGTATAAATGTCGCCATATTCAACAGAAGTTGAATCAAAAAATGTCCCATTATACTAAATTTAATTTACAGTGTTAATAACATTGAGTGAGAGGTTTAAAAAAAAAACTGAACCAACAATACAATTTTAGCTTGCTTTTGTGTTGTTTATAATAACTGGTGTCTCATACAACTCTTACTTAAACACCCCACACAGCAAGTTTACTATATGTATGGAGTTGATAATGTACTGCAATCACAAAAAATGCATTACTTAACATGCACTTACATATCAAAAATTTTGGGATTAAGTTCTAGCATAAACCATAATGTGTGAAAAAGAATAAGGATTTATCTGCTGTCAGTCTGCCATTTCAAGTTTTAGTTCTGTTCACTGTTGTGAATTGTATGCTAGTAGTCATGTTTTTGTAGTTTAACAACAATGTACAGTAAGTAGGTGCCTTTTCAGTGCTATAGTCTTACAGTGTTGTTAAATCTAGAATGCTGTGGGTAAGTAATTTCATTGTGTCCCACAGGCCTTTGTTATATTGACAAATCTAAACACGAAGTGCATTTGACAAACAACAAACTCTTTAAAAATGTTTCTTTCCGTGAACAGTAGGTAACAGTAACCTGGGTGGTGAAAATGTTGGCGCATATTTTATTGACTGTCTAATATCAGTTTTCAGTGGGAGTTGGAGTCCCTATGACTCAGTATGGGTTTATATTTGTCGAGAAGTACATAACAGTACTCAGCATGAGTTGCTTTGTTTCAGTGCTTCTGTCGACGTGGATGTGTGTGGTTTGCACACTCCACAGAGTGCTTGGCAGTAGTTCTCCAGGCGTGACTGATACTCTAAGGCCAGTGGTAACGTGTGGGGGGGAAGAGGGGTGTTTGGGCTCACATAGTGAAACAGTTATTCTCGGGTTAAACAAGTAAGCTTCCCCATGCTGCAGCTCAGTGTGATCTAACTTTGAACAGAAGAAACAATATTCAGCACACAAACTGACGACTTTGCTCTGCCCATTTCACACACTATATTCAGCTGGATTTCACTGTAAGGGGTACATAAAATGTGTGTTCTTGACCTGGCATGAGTCAAAAGGTCTGTGGTTCAACACAGACCTGTTTCCATTAAGCGCGAGTGTTACAGAGCAGACTAAAAAAACCTCAAGGAGAGCTTATAAAAATAAATAATTCTCATTGTTTCTGACGTTGTATTCCATTACACACCTGAAAGAGCAAACACTTTTAATTCAATGTTCAATCAAACATGTATGATTTGTTTCTAATCAAAACCTAAATCAAGTCATGTCTGCACTGAGTCAGAATTAATCTTTTTGCAAGTAATTTTAATTTTTCATATCAGGTTGAGTTTGATTAGCAACATTTCCTACGTATGTTAATCTAAGAGAGGATATAACTGATCAGTCAAATTTATACATTTTAAAAAAGGCATATGTTCAGTTTAACTCTAAGTTTTGTTAGTTTAAATGTATATTATGAAAATTAGCATGCATGTTTGAATGAGGCAACAATCACATGTTAACTGTGTAAAAAATATTTTATGCATATCTAGGTATCATGTCATTTCACTCAGCTCATACTAGGGTTTTTTCTGGAGTGAAAAGACACTTGTAGACTCAATATACAACTTGATTTATAACTTTAAAACATCCGTGTTGATCCCATTTGTTAAGAATAATTATGATTTAGCCTATATTTCATCCAAAAAAACAACAACTCAGTAGCAAACTACTGTAGGTTAGATAGGACACAGGATATTTTAAATGGTTAAGCAGGTGCAGGTCAGGTCCCAATATCTGATATAATTTATTGGGTCTCCGTGTAATACCCAGAGTCAATTGTACTCTGAGAACACAGCATTCATCAGTGATGCAGTCGATAGTTGCTTAATAAACATATTTGATAGCCCAGAAAAAAAAAA
>CAIGQQ010040079.1:183036-198539 GCA_903798035.1 Danio albolineatus
TTTTTCCAGTAAACAATGCTTTAAATCAGTGCATGGATAAAAATAAACAAACTAACTAACTAAAATTTTAATGAAATTAAAAATTATAATAAAATAAATAAACTCAACTACAGTAATGTTTTTAAAAACTAAATGATTCAAGTCGAGAACTCAAATTAGATCAGATAGTAGGCCTTGTTCGATTAAAATTTAATACATTCAAACATTTATTCATTCATTTTCTTTTCGGCTTAGTCCCTTTATTAATCTGGGGTCGCCACAGCAGAATGAACTGGCAACTTATCCATCATACGTTTTACGCAGCGGATGCCCTTCCAGCTGCAACCCATATCTGGGAAACAACCATACACACTCATTCACACTCATACACGACATACAATTTAGCCTACCCAATTCACCTATGCCACATGTCTCTGGCCTTGTGGGGGAAACCAGAGCACCCAGAGGAAACCCACGCAACCACAGGGAGAACATGCACACTCCACACAGAAATGCCAACTGAACCAGTCGGGGCTTAAACCAGCGACCTTCTTGCTGTGAGGTAACCGTGCTACCCACTACATCACCATGGTGCCCTTATAGTTCAAACAAAGTTATCTTAATAATCCAGCTCAGATCATCAAATCACAGATACATTCCTTTCATAGAAGCATTGAACTTAAGCATCCGTTGAAGTATGTCTTCACACAGAGACCTGTTCCTTGAAGAAAACACTCAAATTAAAATTCCAGATTCGATTGCTGAAACAGGTAAATAAATATTCACAGAAGAATTTTATCCGTTTCACCTTTGACCGAGTTTACGGCCATAAAAAAAATAATGAGTCTATGATGTCTTCAGGGAAACCTGATGTTGACTAAGTGTGAGACCTGAGCATTTGTGTGAGTTCAAATGAGGTGCTGATGATGCACATGATTAGAAGTCAAGTAAATGCGAGTGGCTGACTGAACGAAAAGGAATATTCGAGTGCTGTTTTAGGACAGAAATGTAAAACAATATCAAAACAATATTCAATTCATCTTGATTTTTAAAGTGCTTAACGTAGATGAAGTTCTAGTACATTAAAACTGCTTCAGTCCAGTTTTTACAGGTGATGTTCAATTTAATAATGCCAATATCACTGCTGAAACCCTAAAGAATTATGGTATTACTTGATTTATCCCCTTTCTGACAAATCAGTGCAGAGCAGACTCTCATAAAGAAAGAAAATGTAAATAATAATAATAATAATAATAATAATAATAATAATAATAATAGGGGCGCCACGGTGGCCTAGTGGTTAGCATGTTCGCCTCACAGCAAGAAGGTCGCTGGTTCGATCCCCGGCTGGGCCAGTTGGCATTTCTGTGTGGAGTTTGCATGTTCTCCCCGTGGTTGCGTGGGTTTCCTCCGGGTGCTCCGGTTTCCCCCACAGTCCAAAGACATGCGGTACAGGTGAATTGGGTAAGCTAAATTGTCCGTAGTGTATGTGTGTGAATGAGAATGTATGGATGTGTTTCCCAGAGATGGGTTGTGGCTAGAAGGGCAACCGCTGCGTAAAACAAATGCTAGATAAGTTGGCAGTTCATTCCGCTGTGGCGACCCCGGATTAATAAAGGGACTAAGTTGAAAAGAAAATGAATGAATGAAATAAAAATAATAATAAAATAAATAAATAAATAAATAAATAAATAAATAAATAAATAAATAAATAAATAAATAAGTGATTTTAAATATATATTATGAGAACATTAAAGTAGTAGTTGACCTTGGATTTATGTAATATTTCTTTAAAAGAGCACTTAAATAAAAACAAACACATCAAGTGCACAAAAACAAAGAAAACCAATACTGGAGCCCCATAAATTGGGGATGTTTGCCTTTAAGAAAGGCTATCAGCGGGGCAGCAGAGACAGCTGCGGTCCTGTAGGCTGAAGCTGGCCTGGATGCTTTAAGAGATGAGAAATCCCGCCGAGACTCAAGAAATCCCACCTGATTGATTACTAGTAAGGAGGTGATTCATCATTAATCCGACCTGCTCCAGCTACTTATAGGAAGCCAAAGCCCGGGGAGGAGGCCAAACCACAGCTAGCAAACAGAGAGGATGATGGAACAATAAAATTAAAGACTTCTATCCACATATATTTGGATTTATGGAACATGAGAAGCAGCTCGAATTGTGTGTAATGTGGTCCCCAGGCTATTTAAAGTTCATGGAGAGTTTGTGATTCAACAAAAGTCCCTTTGGAGTGTGTGGACTACAAGGATGCGTCTCTAAACACAAATGCATAGCAATGTGTGCTTTAACAGCAAGTCAATTTAACACATCCCACTAACACACGTCTGCAAATATAGTATATTGCTGTCTGAATCAATTTTCATGTTTAGAGGCAAACATGGTGTTGGCAAAAGCGTTATTAGTTCCTTTCCTAACTCGGTCAGCCTCCTCGATATTCATTCAATCTCCCGAGCGGGATTTAAAATCGATGCGTGTCTAAATCAATTGAATCAATATCTACTCTAGCAATCACGAAGGGTGACCGATCGGAATCTGTCGCCTCAAACTATACGTCTGCTTTAAATTCCCAGCAAACACGAAGTCCTTACAAGCACATCTAATAATCTTTCACTCCCCCATGTCCCTCGTCACACAGCGGCCGACAGAAACCATCATTATGGATCAGCCAGTGATGTAAGACAGAGGGTGTAAAATTTTATACCCCACTTATGGCCACTAAGGATTCATTTCCAGAGCTTGCTTTTTAGGAGGACCTAAATCAATGCGAGTGCTCAGCTCTTTTCAGAATAAAGTCAATAGACCTTCAACACTAACAAAAAATGTAAGATGTTAGGGAAAAAAAGCTGAATTAGATTATACACATCCCTGATTGTGCAAGTGCAGAGACATGCATTTGGTATATTCACATGCTGAGTATTGAATATGTAATTATATCACCTATATTCATTCAAAATAAATACAAAAATAAATAAAAACAAACACTTCTCGTATAGCAAATGCCTACAATTAATAGCTATTTATTGTGGTGTCGTAGCGTTATTTTATGGAGAAGCAGACACACTGTCTCATGTTTACTTGATCGCTTGCATGGCATTCAAAGGTGCTTTTTTTTTGGTATTTGGTAACTTGGTATTTGCGGCTACCCGTTGTGCTCTGGGACACACAGGTAGGTTTTACACAGCTTTTGTGCTACAAGCCTTTAAATCAGTGGTGCAGATAGAGACTCCCTGTCTGTGGCACACCACTGAGCAGGCCAGGAAGAAGAGGAAGGGCATGAAGAAAGTGCAAGTCTTCAGCACAGCCAGAGCATCCTGGTGGGGAGTCAGCTAATCTCTTCCGTACTGTCTTCCCACTGGAAAGCGCCTCATTTATGGCATGGATCTTTCACTGTATTGCAGCAAGTGCCTGCTTCCCTTGTGGCTGGTGCAGAGGAAGGTTGGAGATTCATCTGCTCAACACCTGCCCAAAATTGTCTTCTTTTGCACATTAATGTTCTAAATTTAGTAACAATAGGAAACATTAACTACTACTACAACTACTGAAAATAATAATAATAATAATAATAATAGTAATAATAAAAGCATCAGTGGACAGGGGCAATACACATTAATAATACATACATTTGAAATGTGCCAGAATTAGCTTTTTAGTACGTCTTCAGTCCCTTGAAACATGGTAAAACTATATATCACCATAATGTAAATAATGACATATATACTGTACATACTAGGGCTGCACAATATAGAATTTCAGCATCGATATCGCAATGTGTGCATTCGCAATAGTCACATCGCAGCATCTGCAATGTGGAGTTGGAATCATTATTGTTCATTATTCAATAATAAGGGCAGGACAAAATAGCGATATGCCGGAGGTGGTGCTTCTCGTAATATCAGGGCGTACATATATCAGTGTTGCATTTCTACGAAATATATGTGCTGTTAATAAGAAAATACATCTTATAACTTTTTAATGCATTTTGCCCCTCTTCATTTACAAAAATATATGTATATTGTGGATGGTTTTCTTGTGATATATTGCTGATATTGTGATCTATCATTAATAGATCTCAATATCATGTCGTATTACTCTACCTGAATATCTGACTACTTACTGTATTTCACTTTTGTCTTTGCTCTGTGTTATACATTTATTCTTGCAATTTCTTTGATCCACTCCTCTACAAGATTATTCCAATCAATCTAAGTTTTGATTTTACTCCAAATAGAGCTATTCAAGTCACCTGCCGAAATTGTATTCATATCACAATACAAATCGAAGCATAATAAAATATCGCAATGTCAGATTTTTCCAATATCGTGCAGCCCTAACACATACTAATAAACTCATGTATAGCATTCCCAATGTAAAATACATGCAAATCTGTCTCAACCTAAAAGGATAGTTCACCCAAAAAATAAAAAAATGCTCACCTGAAAATGGTTCTTTATGAGTTTCTTTTGTCTCATGAACACAAACTAAGATATTTTGAAAAAGAAAAAGAAAAATACAATGGAAGTAAATGTTTAAAGGTTTCCAGAATTTTTCAAAATATCTTTCATGTTCAACAAAAAAAAAAAAAAAAAAAAAAAAAAAAAAAAAAAAACCTCAAACCAGTGAAGGGTGAGTAAATGATGACAGAATATTCAGTTTCGGGTAAACTATCCACTCTACCATCCAAAGTCAACATCCACTCTACCATTCCAAACACTCTCTGTAAATCATGTCCAACTACAACACCACAGCAAACATTGTACCAATTAAACACTTATTAAACGCATCGATCAATACTAAAAAAAAAAAAAAAAAAAAAACAATCACCCACACACTATAGGTTTAAATCAGCCTAGCAGTACACCCAAGGGCCTTGACCCAGTGTTTTTGCGTACAGTAATAGAGCTCTTTGTGCTTTGTGTAGTCCAAGTTACCTATTATGGAGCTGTCCATGGTCCTTACCTTTTAGTGCTGAAGCACTCTTAACTTCATATAGAGATCAAGGGATTGGAGAGCTGTGATAGAATCCTGACTATGGCCTCTTCACTATCAGCTTGTGTCAGCAATCTGTGACACCACCGGGGCATTAGAAGGTAATTGGTGAGAGCTATTGGTCGTCTGCTTTGCTATGGTTAGTCATTGTGCCTGTTTTTTTTACTCCTTTTTTTTGTAAGTGGATAGAGTCTGAAAACTTCCCAATCCACTGAGAGCTGAATCTATGGCAGTAAATTCATACTTTGGACTTCTAATCCTACAGATCAGCACAGCTGGGTTCATTTTCAGCTCTCTTTTTCTTGTTCAAAACAACAGACAGAGGAGAACACTGAAGCAGCTCTGCTGTTTACAGAGCTCTATTTCTTGTAAATGTTTGGACAGAGCAGAGATGTGCTATAACTCAATTTTGTAACAACAAGATGAGAGGTAAACACATCAGAATCAGAGCTGAGATGATAAAGCAGCATCAAGTCCGGCTCATATCTCCTCAGAGAGAGTAAATTTGATGGTAGCCGATCCGATGGGAACGTGATTAAGGATTTATATCGTATATTACTTCAGCGACAATAAAAGTTACAGCGGAAAATGTCCCACAAGGCTGAAGAAATCCAGCTCTCAGCTTTTGCCATATGATTAACAAACGTGAATGCATGGCAAGTAATACAGCGTATTGATATGGCTCCTGAAAAGAGAAAGAAAGCAGGTATAGCTTTATTACAAACATCCATATTGAAACAAGCACTGATTAAATCTGGTTCACGCGCAATGCTGAAAGGGAGAACAATGAAACAGTCCCTGAGGTGCGCTTTTGCTCTTTTCCACATCATGATTATATTGCATATGTGTTTAGCAGCCCCAGCTATGAATGGCACCAGAACAATGTTACCTGCCATTTAGAGACAAACAATTTTACCTGCCCCAGTGAATGGTAATACGGGAGTCCTAATGAGCCTTAGTGGAAATGCAAAGCAGAGGAGATGAAAACGGAAATTGGCCTGTCACTATTGAATGACAAACGTACCTGGGGTTCTCCTGAAGACATTACAGTGAGTTACTTCTGAGCTCAATGCATGTTATTAGCTTCAGCCATAACATAATAAATAAAAAGGAAGGAGGAGAAAAATAAAGGATTTGTGAAAAAAATATTCAGAGATTGAATTTCCTGTTGACCAAGCACCACCCTTTGTGGCTAAATTATACTATTGCATACAGGCGGCCCATTATATTGCAAGGTATGTGTTTTTTAAGATTGGGTTTATTTATTTTCTCATGCCTGATGGCTCCGAGTCTCTCAGGAGAGTGGCCCTGAGAATTGATTTCTGACAATCCATGATTCACCTCCCAAAGCCCCGCTTCTCTGACACTCTAGCAAATCAACTTAAAGGCAGCGCCTGACAGCTCCTCACAACGCACTCCATATAAACAGCCATTATTCCTTCAGAAAGCTCTTTTTGTCTTGCTGCGGGTTCAAAAGGAGCACGTCTCTCCAAAGATGAGAAGCACATTTGAAAGAACTTTGAAGCAGTCGAGATGGGAGAGATGGGGATTTGCTGAGCTTCTACGCCGCAACATTTAGAGGTGCTGAACATGCTGTCACTCTCATCTTCATCTGACATGTCATACCTCACTAGTAGTTTGAGGCTATCTACTGATTCACGGTTATTATGAGCATCATAAAATGATATTTGTGCTGTTATCACAATCCAATGATGCACATTCATCATGTGCAGTGAGATAAAAGAAACGTACTGTCATCTGCGTCAGCAGCGCTGATATATTTCAGCCAGAAAGTAGCATCCATTTGGTCAAATACTCTTCCCGAATTAATGCACTTTCTTAAAGGTCAGCTATTTTTATTTCTCTGCATTCATATTCAGTTTCGCTCACGTTTGCATGTTCGAATAGTGAAAGTGCTAAGCAATTGTGACCTAACCTAAAAAAAAGTATCTAAAATTCAAAAAGCTTGGTCCAATTACAGCCCTGAGACCAATCTAAGAAGAACAAAATGAATAATTCATTAAACAGTATTTCATTTGCTCAGTTTGCCTTGCTTCGGTTGAGAGTCATATAGTCAATAGTCTTGGCTTCACACTGAGTGGCAGGCTCTGTTGATGGATATAAGGCATAAAAATCGCAGACGATACAGAGTTTTTATATTTTTTGACAACACCATTCCACATCAGAGTGTTTGAAAAATGGCACCCACAGAATAGAGCTGTGCAGGAGAGATTGCACTTCATAAAAAGAACAGCGCACACAGGGGTGAAATTCCACTGTACATTATGGATTTCCCACTACATTATTGATAGATTGCACTAATATAACCTCAGTAAAGACTTCAGGACAAGTTTATTGATGGTTTCCTTCTTTCTGAGCCTCCTGTCTCCTCATGCCCTTAAACACGCTAGCTTGATTTTTCAGAGCTGTCACCCTGTCATTATGTGTGTACTGTTATCTGCACGTAATCCCTCGGATTTACATAGATTTACAAAGCCAAGTTTGTGTGTTTACACCAGAAATATTGACGATTCTCTGGAGATTAGACCGAAGTGATCTTTACAGACAGTGAGTCACCACTTAAGCCATTGTTCGGCATTTTATGCTGCTTCACAGGCTGATGGTGGTGGGTTTTAATGCACTAAAGGGTTCTGTCCTTTCAAACAAGCAAGCTTTTGCTGACAGGTCACAGAGTTTTTAGAAGCCCTGAATATGCTATAAATGCATCCACCATCCACATTTTTTAAAATTCATTTTTTTTATATAGTGCATTTACAATGTAGATTACAATGTAAAGCAACTTAACATAGAAGTTCAGTCCAGTTTTCAGAGTTGAAGTTCAGTTTAGTTCAGTTCAGTGTGGTATAATTTTCACTGCTGAAAGGTAGACCAGTTTAACTGACTACGGCCAAGTAGTAGCCAATCCGATGACAGCTACTTAAGGCTTGTGGACATGGTTGAGATAATCTACTGAACCTCAAACCAATCATCAAAATAAACAAAGAAAAGTGATTTTTTTTATTTGTGACTTTACATGGAATTGCTGTTGGTGCCAGGTGGGCTCATCTGATTATTTAATGAACATATGATCTATAGAGATTTAACTATATGGCACACATTCATTAATTTTCTTTCAGCTTAGTTTGTTTATTCATCAGAGGTCACCACAGTGGAATGAACCGCCAACTTATCCAGCATATGTTTTACGCAGCGGATGCTCTTCCAGCTGCAACCCAGTACTGGGAAACATCCATACACTCTCACATTCATATACATACACAAGGGCTAATTTAGATTATTCAATTTACTTATCCATGTCTTTGGTCTGTGGAGCAAACCGGGACATCTGAAGAAAACCCATACGAGTATGGGGAGAACATGTAAACACCACACAGAAATGCCGGTTGATCCAGACAGGACTCGAACCAACAACTTTGAGGTGACAGCGCTAACCACTGAGCCACCACGCCGGAATACAATATTGAAAAAAAGAGAAAAATGAGTGACAGTTCTGTGGAATCAATGCCACAATAGATTAAAGCAAGTGTAGGAAAAGGGGGTCCAACACAGAGCTTACAATTTTGCATTACACCAGTTTTAAACAAATTAGTTTTGGTGTGGCAAAGAACCATGTATCTCCATATTTCCCTTTTATCTTTTTTATTATTGATATTTGTCATCAATCGCCAGTCTGTATTGCAAATGTTCAATCAATGGAAAAATAGTAATAGTAGTTATAGTTAAAACAATTGCTAAAATGCATAAAGTGTGTAACGTCATTAGACCCTTTAATTGTCTATAAAATCTCATAGCTGCGCACTGCATAGATAGAGTGGCGACCTCAGAATGGACCATCACTGGTGTAGATAAAGTACGACTATATAATTAAGTTAATGGTTAATAACTTAGAAATAAGTTCATTCATTCATTCATTCATTTTCTTTTCGGCTTGGTCCCTTTATTAATCTGGGGTCGCCACAGCAGAATGAACCGCCAACTTATCAAGCATATGTTTTTACGCAGTGGATGCCCTTCCAGCTGCAACCCATCACTAGGAAACATCCACACACTCTTGCTCACACTACGGACAATTTAGCTTACCCAATTTACCTGTACTGCATGTCTTTGGACCCGGAGGAAACCCACATGAACACAAGGAGAACATGCAAACCCCACACAAATATGCTAACTAACCCAGCCGAGGCTCAAACCAGTGACCTTCTTGCTGTGAGGCACCAGCACTACCCACTGCACCACCGTGCTGCCCTAGAAATAAGTTACAGTACAAATAAGTTAATTCAGTAATATCCTCAACACTGTGCATAAAAGTTTTAAATTGTATGAATTTAAGGAGTTGTTTACTGTAGCATTTTTTTATCATGCCATTCCAATACTCAAAAATAAATAAATAAATAAATAAATAAATAAATAAATAAATAATAAAAATTGGTATATGGCACTTTTTGCATGATGTTGGCCAAATAACAGAGAAAAAAGTACACACAAACACAAATATGTCTACAATATGTCTGTAATATGTATACAATTTCTACGATAGGCATGAGATGATAACCGTTATCAAGGTATACCGCGGTTTGGAAAAGTCAAGGTTTTAAAAGCATCAAAATTTTCTGCTATACCATTCCTATGGTATATGTAAGATTTGTTTTAATGTTTGTGACACAACAGTATCTCCAGCAGAAAATATATCCAAAGATGCATTCCAAATTGTGATGAAATCTGTGGTGTTTTTAACTAATGAAGACAGCAGAAGTCAATAGTTCATTTGAATTATTTAACCTGATATGTTTACAGTTCCATAATATTTTAAATGTTTGCTAATATAAAATATACTGTGTTCAAAGGGGAAAAAAGTTTATGTTTTTAACCCAGATGTTTAAAAAGAACATATTTTAAAGCAGTTATCGCAATACCCTAAAACCGTGATATTTTTATCCAAGATTATCATACCGTCAGAATCTTATACTGGCCCATGTCTAGTCTACCATAATCATTATAAATCTATTAATTGCTGAAAATAAAATGTGGTGAACTCAGCTGTTCCAAAAAAAAAAGTAAATAAATAAAATCTAATTTATCTAATATTCACTGGCCACTTCCTTACTCCAATTTATTAAGATAAAATGTTAATAATAACATATAACCACATGTAAACGAATATGTGAATAGGATATACGAGCGGTTGGTATTAATATTCTGAAAAACAAATCCACATTTATCAGTGGCAGATGAAAGTAAAGACCAAGTGACAGTGATCAGCTGTGTTTATAAGGGGTATTTTCATTATGTGCTAGCGGGTGTGGATGTGTGTGTGCAGTGCTCCTCTGATCCTACACCTCAGGGCCCTTGACCATAATGTGGTTTGTTTGTGTATGTGCCTTCTGTGAGACCGGAGGAGGCAAAACATGGGCCAGGAAAAACATATGGCACTGCTGGGATACGATCACCTGCTGCTGCTGGGCCACTGTGGCCGTTTTCAGGATCACTATGAATCAACCTTAGTTAATGACAAAGAAAACAATGAGTATTCAAGCAATTCATCTCCTCTAGTAAACCCCTCTGGAGTCAGAGCTATTTTTTGGCTAGCCTACATTCTAATCTTGAAAACTACATCACCTGCTTCCTTTTTTATTAAAAGATATAGTTTTATTTTTTATAGAAAAGTACAGGTTAATGTTCTAACGGTTTGTTTAAATAATCACAGATCTTGATTCTTCTGGTTTGCGCATGAAGCTGTTTTTAGTGCTTGTCTTCTGTACTAAAGTACCCAGAGCTGGGACTCGGTACATTCTAAACAGACATCCACCTTTTCCCCTAATCCCAAAAGGTGCAGGTGTTCTTCCGAGCTGAAAATTACAGCATTATTTGCAAACCTCGGCTGAACAGCTAGGAGAATGAAATTAGCTCATCCCTTTTGAGAGAAGAGATCAGAGCGATCAACGCACAAAAAGTTCATCTTACAGCAAAAATAATAATAAAAAAAAAACATTAAGAAAATAAAAGATTTAAGCTTTGCGGATTCGTCTGACAGAGATGATAAAGGCCTGTTTAGTTAGAGATAACTGTGGTCCAAAACTAGTAATTAACATTGTGACTCTCTAATAAGAAGAGTGAAACAAATCTAAAAGGACGAAGAAGAAAGTTCAATAATGGTTTTGTAATTCTGATAAGTGCTTTGTTAGAATTAGCTTCAGGCTGGTCAGCTTAAATTATGTTTCATATTGGTGTCTGTTTAAGATACAGTGCTGGGTTTTTAAAGTGCCATTCCATAACACATTAGTCTGACAATGACCACCGGCCAAAGCTCTGTTGTAAATCAGACAATTGCGAAACGCCACCTCAGCACAACAACCAATAAGCCTTAATTAGGCCCGTATTGTCCAATTTGTTACCAGTTTCTCAGCGTGGCACTGTAATTGGCTAAACATCAGTGCATAATATGTCTCAAATAGGCCAACATGGTGCTAATAAATTACAACTTATTAATGCAGGACTAAATCACATCAAGGACACAGAGCACCAGTGGATATTATGATCGGAAATTTATGAGCAAAATACAAAAGAAATGCCAGAGCCTGTGCTTTACAAGCTTGTATATATGACTGCTACTAATTTGCATTGTAATTATATTCATTTGTAATCATTTATGATTACAACAGAAATCCAAAATGGCATATGAGTATTTGCCGAACTTTTATGCTTTTATATATCGTTGATTACTATACAGACAGCAAAAAAAACAAAAAACAAAAAATAAGAGCAGATAAAATAACCAAAGAACATCTGACAAACTATGATCCCCCAAATTTTCTCAGCTTTGGTTCATAATTGTGAATTTCCTTAGTCATTTGGCCATTTTTATATTTTGTTCAATAGACTTTTTTTGTAAAAAAAAAAAAAAAAAAAAAAAAAAAAAAGAACTTTGCTGCATGCATGCACATTTCATGTAAACTGAATCCATGGCCTTTAAATGTAGATTCTTATAAGAAGAACAAATAAGTGATACTCTATAGTGATTATAGTTACTTATTTTTCATTGTGTGCATTGTTGCAAAGCAGCCTTACCGAAAGATGCAGTGTTTATAATACCTTAGTAACTAATTGCAGTTTAGGTCAAGGTGATATTTTAGGAATATTTTCAATATGGTGATGATGAATTATCCAATGGCTGAAAATTACTAATGTACTATGGATGTGCCTAAAGCTGGGTATACCTATTTGGATGTTGTTCATTTGCATTGCTGTTTAGTAGCAATAATAAGTCATACCATTGAATAAATAGTAAAACAGTATTCTATAAAACAGTAAAACAGTTTATATATATATGTTTTTTAAAAAATTATTTATTGGTATGACTTCTGTACATACTTGATACGCACACCAATATGCAATACCATATTACAGGGAGTGGAGAATTATTAGGCAAGTAATTTTATTATTGAACAACAACCATGTTCTCAATGAACCCAAAAAACTCATTAATATCTAAGCTGAATATTTTTGGTAGTTTTTAGTTTTAGCTATTTTAGGGGGATATCTGTGTGTGCAGGTGACTATTACTGTGCGTAATTATTAGGCAACTTAACAAAAAACAAATATATACCCATTTCAATTATTTATTTTCACCAGTGAAACTAATATAACATCTCGACATTCACAAATATACATTTCTGACATTCAAAAACAAAAAAACAAATCAGTGACCAATATAGCCACCTTTCTTTGCAAGGACACTCAAAAGCCTGTCATCCATGGATTCTGTCAGTGTTTTGATCTGTTCACCATCAACATTACGTGCAGCAGCAACCACAGCCTCCCAGACACTGTTCAGAGAGGTGTACTGTTTTACATCCTTGTAAATCTCACATTTGATGATGGACCACAGGTTCTCTATGGGGTTCAGATCAGGTGAACAAGGAGGCCATGTCATTAGTTTTTCTTCTTTTAGATTCTTTCTTGCCAGCCACGCTGTGGAGTACTTGGACGCTATGATGGAGCATTATCCTGCATGAAAATCATGTTTTTCTTGAAGGATGCAGACTTCTTCCTGTACCACTGCTTGAAGGTGTCTTCCAGAAACTGGCAGTAGGACTGGGAGTTGAGCTTGACTCCATCCTCAACCCGAAAAGGCCCCACAAGCTCATCTTTGATGAAACCAGGCCAAACCAATACTCCACCTCCACCTTGCTGTCGTCTGAGTCGGACGAGCTCTCTGCCCTTTACCGATCCAGTTACGGGCCCATCCGTCTGGCCCATCAAGACTCACTCTCATTTCATCAGTCCATAAAACCTTAGAAAAAAATCAGTCTTGAGATATTTCTTGGCCCAGTCTTGATGTTTTAGCTTGTGTGTCTTTTTCAGTGGTGGTCGTTTTTCAGCCTTTCTTACTATGGCCATGTCTCTGAGTATTGCACATCTTGTGCTTTTGGGCACTCCAGTGATGTTGCAGCTCTGAAATATGGCAAAACTGGTGGCAAGTGGCATCTTGGCAGCTGCACGCTTGACTTTTCTCCGTTCATGGTCAGTTTTTTTGCACCTTGGTTTTTCCACATGCTTCTTGCGACCCTGTTGACTATTTTGAATGAAACGCTTGATTGTTCGATGATAACGCTTCAGAAGCTTGGCAGTTTTAAGAGTGCTGCATCCCTCTGCAAGATATCTCACTATTTTTAAATTTTCAGAGCCTGTCAAGTCCTTCTTTTGACCCATTTTGCTAAAGGAAAGGAAGTTGCCTAATAATTATGCACACCTGATATAGGGTGTTGATGTCATTACACCACACCACTTCTCATTACAGAGATGCACATCACCTATTATGCTTAATTGGTAGTAGGCTTTCGATTTACTAATTTGCCTAATAATTCTGCACTCCCTGTGTTATTATTATTATTATTATTATTATTATTATTATTATTATTAGTGATCCATATTTGTCTGAATCTGGGGACAAATATATCTCTTAGTAAAGAATACCCGATGAGAAATTATCCATTATAAAACTCTAAATCACTGTCATTGTCAACTGCCAAAAATGTTGAAAACATGCTAGACTTTTACAAAGTCATTGCTATATGTCATAGTCTATGTCAATCAGGGATTACCACAGTTATTTTGTCAGTCCAACTCCTTATAAGGATATATATAGACCTATAATATTTACAATTCCACCAAAGACTTTAATAATGCTTTGATGCTGGTTAAGTGTTTGGGAAACTCTGACCTAACATAATGTAATAATGTAATACAATGTTTAATTTATCTCTTTCTGAATCATATTCAAATATATGTTATAAACAAGTTATGTCAAAGTATCATGTTATTGATTTCCAATAAGTACTTTGTAAACATACTACAATTTATAAGTGACCAACCCAGTAAATT
Organism: Danio albolineatus; assembly: GCA_903798035.1. Classification (NCBI taxonomy): domain Eukaryota; kingdom Metazoa; phylum Chordata; class Actinopteri; order Cypriniformes; family Danionidae; genus Danio; species Danio albolineatus. Next base: position 197,423 of record CAIGQQ010040079.1, read on the forward strand.
TAATTGAACCAAACTAATAATTGAATGCCTGTGAACTTCTTGTAAACCCAAAAAGACCTTTCCTTTTTGTATTCCAAAATGCATTACACAAGCATTCCCTCTTCTTGGAAGAAACTGTTTTTGTTATTGTCCATTTTGCTTTCTCCACACTGGCAGCTGCTGTCTTTCATCTGAAGCTGGTCACAGGCGGTGTGTGCGGGTTGCTGTGCCAGCTGGTCATGTGATTCTTAGGTATGGGGGATTGCTTGAACTCTGTGCCCTGGGTACCCGCTGATCAGATGGTGAATGGTGTCGGCAAGATGATTGGAAAATGCTGCGGTTCTCTAGGTTTGTATTCAGAATTGCTACGAAACCCATCTCCCAGCACAAATATCAGGGGCCCTTTCATTTTCAGTCAAACAGACTTCTCTTCTCTGACACAAGCTGCCAATGTTGGAGAAGAGCAGAGCAGAGAATCTCCATACCGACCAGAAAAATGGACTTTCCTGAGCACAATTGCCCCAGTTCCTGTCACATTATTCTCCTCTATTTGATTGCAGAATTGCCCATGAATTTCTCATGGGACAGAGGAATTAAACATTTATCAAGTTAGACCACTGCCCAATCTCGAAATGTGTCTTTAGGCAAATGCATCACCAGCATTTGTTTTCCGAGAAGAAAGAAAGACGCATTCGGAATCATTTGAACCAAGGCTGCAGACTGGATTTTCAGGTGCATAATATTTATGCAGTGTCTGGGTGGAAGGAGTAAACAGATGCACATGCTGACTCCACACCTAACAGCATATGGGTAAGTCACAGGGTGACATTAATAATTCTGCCATGCTGCAACAGCCGACATTTCCTACCTGCTCCAGTTGTCCAAACCTTCTGCTTATGAATGTAAAGCATGGATACAAGGAAGGAGACAGCGCGTGAGGGAGAATCCAGGAGAGAGGAGAAGAAATAATGTCAGAGAACCAGTGCGTGTGCTAATAAAAGAAATAATAATAATAACAACAGTAATGATGTAAAACTTTCGTAAACTAACATAATGGATGCTGAAACCTCCTGTTGACTTAAATGTCAAAAATGACCCATAACCATATTTAAAAAAAAAAATAAATAAATAAATAAAA
>CAIGQQ010040079.1:198939-212245 GCA_903798035.1 Danio albolineatus
TATGATAATAATAATAATAATAATAATAATAATAGGGCCGCACAGCCTCAGCTGGGTCAGTTGGCATTTCTGTGTGGAGTTTGCATGTTCTCCCCACGTTCGTGTGGGTTTCCTCCTGGTGCTCCAGTTTCCCCCAAAGACATGTGGTACAGGTGAATTGGCAGGAGTAAATTGTCCGTAGTGTTTCCCAGAAATGGGTTGCTGCTGGAAGGGCATCTGCTGCATAAAACGTGCTGGATAAGCTGGCGGTTCATTCTGCTGTGGCAATGCCGGATTAATAAAGGGACTACGCGGAAAAGAAAATGAATGAAAATAAAATAAAATAAAAAGTTAATGCTTGTATATTATGAGGGCACTTTTGCAATTATTGAAAAATAGTACTGGTCTTAAAAAAAAAAAAAAAAAAAAAAAAAAAACAGTAGTCAACATTCAAGGTGGATTAAAAATGTTGATTTAAAAATGTCGTTTCATTCATAAGAAAATATATAGGAATGAACCATCAACTATTGCGGCATATTTCTTTTACGCAGCATATACCCTTCCAGCCTCAACACAGTACTGGGAAAACACCCATACATTCTCGCATTAACACACACTCATACACTAAGGTCAGTTTCGTTTATCGAATTCACTTACTGTATAGCGCATATCTTTTGACTCTGGGGGAAAACCGGAGCACCCATAGGAAACCCACGCGAACACAGGGAGAACATGCAAACTCCACACAGGAGGAGCCAAGACTCGAACCATCGACCTTCTTGCTGTGAGGCAACAGTGCTAACCAATGAGCCAACATGCCGGCTATTTAAAATATAAAATATATTAATATTATATATAATAATGAATTTCCCAGCGTTGGGTTACGACTTGAAGGGCATCCCCTGCGTAAAACATGCTGGATAAGTTGGCAGTTCATTCCTCTGTGGCGACCCCTGATTAATTAAGGGACTACACCGAAAAGAAAATGAAATGAAATACTTTAATGAAGAAAACCACATGTGAAACTGTAACTGGAAACGCAAGAAATTGCAATCACTACTTCAGATAATCGGTATAAGAGTAAAAAGCAGGAAAAGCCACTGTCCTCTACTGAATAAATTGCATTCGGCAAAGTGAATAAAAAAAGAAAAAAAAAGTGTTTAGATTCATAATGTTCTTCATGAAACAATTTTGGTAGTAATAATGCATTTTGCAATAAACTGTAAGCATAGAAAAGGGGTTGATGTGTCTCAATGGATAATGTGGTGCAAAGCTAATATTCACTTAATGCAGTAGAATGGGGTTGAATGCTCAGAGAAGCTTGCAGGTCCTATACTGCTTTATGGCGTGTGCCTGCTCCATTATGCTCACCCTTATTACGAAAACATTAAATAGTTAAGGGGAACTTATTTAAACTTTACAAACTAATCCTCGTGGAGGGAGCAAATTCTAGCAGTTGATGGAGCATACCTCTCTCACTAAGTGCACTTTCTTGGAGTGCATTCAACTGGATCTTGATTAACAATTGTAATCAATCCAGTCTTTCACCATCTTTTTTTCCCCCCTCTGCTCAGTACTGATAGCATGGCTGCATCTGTTGTGAATTTGCACCAAACATTTAAGCAAAATACTACATTTATTTAAATTCCAAAATATATATATATACGGTATATAATATAATCAACAGATATAATCGATGACTTTAACACATCCTATATTTCCTGCATGTTCTTGAATTCGCTCAATTATAGTCATTTCTCTCCACACTGCACTTGTTTGCATTAAAAATTTGTCTATCCATTTCTCACAGTATTAGGGACATAGAAATTAATCTTTTGGACAAACAATCTGACATCATTGCCATCTCACATGCTAGAGCACAAGTCAGGACTTTGCATGGGCAAATATTTGAAATCTGCTGTGTTTGTTTGCTTTGCACTCATGGACTTATACAGGGAATCGGCTCCCTGATAAATAACTAAACAAATAAATTATGTTTTAAACATGGTGCATGTTCCAAGCACCCAAAATGAGTTGCAAAATCGTTATAAGATCATAGACAAAAGGAGTAAACAGCCTGAAGCTAGATGCCAACATTGCATACAGTAACTCGCAACAGATATGACAAATGCTAGTAATACTAATGCTAAAATACTAATGTTAATGCTGTAACATGTTGCATTAGTCGATGAACTGTTTGACATTGGTTGAGTTAGTGATAAACAACACATCTCTTAACATTACCTATTTATTATCTTTGTTTATTTTAACTAAAGATATTGTGTTAGTTAAAGGGATAGTTCACCAAAAAAGAAAATTCTGGAATCATTTACTCACCCTTTACTTGTTTCAAACCTTTATGAGTTTCTTTCTTCTGTTAAACAGAAAGGAAGATATTTTGAAGAAGGTTGAAACCCTGTAACCATTGACTCCCATGGCATATGCTTTTCCAACTATGGAATTCAATAGTTACAGGTTTCAGCTTTCTTACAAATATCTTATTTAGTGTTCAACAGAATAAAGAAACTCATAAAGGTTTGGAGGATGGCACAGTGGCTTAGTGGATAGCACTGTTGCCTCACAGCAAGACTGAGGTTTAAGCCCCGGCTGGGTCAGGTGCCATTTCTGTGTGGAGTTTGTATGTTCTGCTGTGTTTATGTGGGTTTACTCTGGGTGATCCGGTTTCCCTCACAGTCCAAAGCCATGCGCTATAAGAGAATTAGATTAATTAAATTGGTCAAAGTGTGTGTATGATTATGTATGGGTGTTTCCCAGTACTGGGTTGCAGCTGGAAGAGCATCCACTGCTTTAAACATATGCTGGAATAGCTGGCGGTTAATTCCAGTGTGGTGACTCCTGATAAATGAAGGACTAAGTCAAAGGAAAATGAATAAATAAAGGTTTGGAACCTCTTAAGGGAGAATAACAAGTAAGTAAAGTGTCATCTTTGGGTGAACTATTTTCTTAATGCATTCGTTAACATGAACTAATGGGGAACAATGACTTTGTTTTAGCGTTCCATATTCGTTGTTTAGGTCAACTCATATTCTAATGCATATTCTAATGCATTGTTACATTAAGAGCTTAATTAGTTAATGGTTGCTTAGTTGTGTGTTTGATAATGGATTAGATGATGAACTGTTATTCCGCAATACTAAATCTTTGTTAATGTAAACTTGCAAACATATTAAAGTGTTAATGCATTAGTTACCATGAGCAAATAAGACTCCGGTTCAGCACTACACAATCTTTCTTCTTTTTAACTTACTCATATACTAAGGCATGCTATTTGGTAGAGCTTAGGGCATGTTGATCAAAGTCATAAACAAAAGAGTTCTAAGTGGACACAGTTTTGGAAAGTTAAAGTGGAAACCTCAGCTTCAACTTGCTTGTTATTCATGTTTGTGGACTTTTTATTAACATGAATTATCACTGACAGTTTATGGTTTGTATTCATATCTGTGTTTTTGTTCTGTTGACATGTGATCCAAATATTTACAGCTTCAAACAGAAGGAAATCTGACTGGCTACTGTGTTTCTATGGAGATGACAGTGTAAGCTGCCATCACAGCCCATTGTTTTGCCCGCCAGGTCTCCACGCACGTCACATGATTGAAAACCATCCATTCTGCAGAGACTATGAACCAATTCAAGTGCATTACATTAATTAATGTTTAATATGCAAGGGTGAGGTTTTCAAATAACTATAATTGTTGTCAGTAACTGAGCAAAAAAAAGGACTCTTTTCCTTTGTGTTTTAAGTTTCATCTACACTCCTAAACTACAGACATCAAAATTATCCCTGATCAAACAGATCTGTGAGCAAGTTATTGAAGTTATTATACTTCAAGCCACCTAAGCGAGCGTTAAGTAAGGTGTTGCAGTGATTGGTAAGTCAAGGAGTAGTTGGTGGGCGAGTGTAGTGTTGCAGAGATCGGAAACTGAAGAGTGGGGGTGAGGGGGTTGTGTGGTGCAGGGGGTGCAGCCCAGATACACGATGGCAGGCCAGTTTGGCTGTCCCGGTGCTCCCTATGGCCACTCCGCCCCTGTCTGTGAGTAAATAAGTAAGTGCGTTCATTGTGTATGTCCATACACCCAAAACACTTTACAATCATGAGGAGGCTCTCTCTTCACATCCACTTGGGTGATGCGACCGGAGGCCATGAAAGATAAGGTGATTTTGCCAGGACAGCAAGGTTACACCCCTGTGTTTTACAAGTACCATGAGATTTGTAATGACCAGAAAGAGATAGGACCTGGGTTTAAAGTCTCACCTAAAAGACTCGCTGACAGTATAGTGTCCCCTTCACTGTACTGGGGAATTAGAAGTCACACAGACTGCAAGTTTAGCACTCCCTGCTGACGTTATTGAAAAAGAAAAATATATATAATGTATACAGGGCCAATAACTGTGATGGCTTGTTTAAAGTCACAGTCGTGTGATCTTCCATTGTTTTTCTATGTCAAATGTCGCCTGTGCAGCCAAAAAGTGATCTTTTTTTCCTAAGGAAGTTGCATTAAAATTCCATTGGCATTTGCCCCTCAGTTCGAATGGGCATGACATCCATGCTTGATCATATCTAATGAAATGCCAGAACTACCTTCAGTAGCATATATATTTTGGCATTATCAGCTTTGTTCTGGAAGCTGCATTCATTGTGTAATCTGTCATGAAGACCAGAATAAAGGTTATGCTTATTTTTGGAAGTTTTTTAACCTCTCGGAATGTCCATTAGTCTCACACGTTGCGGCTATCTGACAGAATAGAGGGGACAAGCTGAAAATTGGAACTTGAGGGGGGGAAAGAGCAAAGGGAAAAAGAAACCACTGACAGCTTCATCATGGGCAGCCAGTAGATCTCTGTCATTGGTGTAAATTAACCACCCCCAGCCACTATGCGATATCATAGATCACAGGAAATTGGTGGACGTATTATTTCAGCAATACGGTTCGGTAGAATCTGTAGATATTTTTTGGAGTGTTTTGGCGTTTTCAGTTGAAAGATATATGGGCTTCTGTTGCATTATTATTATTTTTTTACCCCAAGCGACTGGTAACAGCGTGCTTCAATTCAACCTGTCCAGATGAGTGAGTTCTTTACAGGCATTCTTTATCTACTCAATTAACACAATATTACTCCACTATTACATCGCCCTCTTGAAAATAATGATATCATTATCATCAGTTTAACAATCACTTGTAATCAAGAGAACATTTGCAGATGGCTACGCGTAATGGCCACGGTTTTGCCATCGATGAGAGTGTCATGTATCATTTCAAACTATGTTCACGCACCTCCAGATCGTTCTTCTGGTGCTTCTCATCACTTCACCAAATTAACATTTTCACTTAGTTTGTTTATGATTTATCAGTTTTATAGCATTGCCTAAGATTGTCTTTCCATTCCTGTCTCGCGCCAGCAAATTTGGACAAATGTGAGTAAATTTGCAGCAGAGACCCGTTGGCTGCCTGGTCGAGTGTCTTGCATACCAAGTGTGTCCGGAAAGAGGGAGCTGTGTCTCCCTTCTCTGCAGGCCACCACTCTTAAGAGTTTGCTCACATTTCCCCCAGTGTAATGCAAAGATAAAGGGTGAAAATCATGTCAATAATTGCAGCATGAGGGAACAAAGGCGAGAGTTTATATTTTTGTTTTATTTATTTATTTCGCTCTTTTAAAGAGCAGAATTGGCTTCAAGGACTCCCTCAGAGCCAGAACGTGAGGAGACACGACTCATTCACTAGTGTCCTTGGCAATCGTGTCATGGTATGTATTAAGTGGCTTTGGTGATGAGAGCGTGCCATATTTTTTTAAAAAAAGGGGGGAAACTGACACACTTTTCTGCTGCCGTCTAATCAGTGCAAAATGGCAACTGATAATGTAGTAAAGTGAGACGTTTTATATTCGGTTCTAAATTAATTAGGATATTATCCATATAATGGCAGAGATGGCTATAGAATAAATTGTCTCTCTTTTTTTAATAGGGCACTGTCATCCTAATTGCTACAGAGACTACATTTACATGCATCCTTATGAAGCAATTATAGTAGCACTGTGATAAAAGAGTTTAAACCAAAATAGTACTGTGATTATCATATGAATTTGTGCATAACCATTACATGAAGATCAATTAAACATCCACACACACACACAAGCGCATTGGGTTTGGTGGTTTATGAAGACTCTCCATAGGCTTATTGCTTTATTGCAAAAATTTGTATTATATTTTCTTGCTTTGTACCCCTACACCGGCAGCTAGCTCTCTGCAACTCTCACATGATCGTCCTCGAAAGCTAAGCAGGCTGTGCTCAGTCAGTACCTGGATGGGAGACCACATGGAAAAGCTAGGTTGCTGCCGGAAGTGGTATTAGTGAGACCAGCAGGTGGTCTATGTGGGTCCTAACGCCCCAGTATATTGATGGGGACTCTATACTGTTCAGCCTTGCGGATAAGATGTTAAACCGAGGTCCTAACACTCCGTGGTCAATAAAAATCCAGGATGTCCTTTGAAAAAGAGTAGGGGTTTATGCCCACTGGCTTCTGACCATCATACCCTTCTAACTATCCTCATATCATAATGGGGTATTATATAATGCACACAGACTTTTAATTTCAGTCAGCCAGCCCCAGGGCTTCTGGTGAATTGTCATCACGATACAAATTTGCAGCATTTAAGATTCTTTAAACAAAAAAAAAAAAACAGCGATCTTCACAACCTGGCTGAGATACGATATAAAGTGGGTATCAGACCAAACAAGAAGCACTGCATTAAATTCTTTTTTTTCTACACCATGTCTTTAAATATGGAAATTAATTTTAATTTTAGAGTTTCTTTTTAGCTGGTGTGTGGTCTGGCACAATATGGATACCGTTGCGTCTTCCAGGTGCACACTGATGGTGTATGAGGAGATTCCCTCAAAAATGTGTGAAGCACTTTAAGTGCTCAGAAAAGTGCTATATAAAAGTAAGGAATTATTATTACACCTAAACCCAATCCTCACAGAGAACATGTGGCAAATTATGAATGACAAAAGACCCTGTTAAGTGTGATTTTAAAGCATTTCGAATTATAAGGACACATGGATGTCCTCATAAACCACACAGAGGTTGTAATTTCTAGGTTATACTCATGTCAATATACAGATGCACACAATAAGTATATCTCATACACAAAAATCCACAAAAGAACTTTTGAGAAATGGAAACAGGTGGCTGAAAAACCTCAAAAATTAAACATTTTAATTACTTTCAGCATTTTGCTATGCATAATAATCTTGTGTAAATTTATCAAGAATGGTATCATTATGGGGACCCCGTTGAGAATTGCTTGAGATAAGCACACAATAATTGCATTTTCTTTGAAAATGTTGAAGAAAAAAAAAAATCTTGTCATTCTTTTTTTAAAAGCATAATCAGATGTCCATTAGTCAGTTGATGGCAATCTGTGCTGGTTTAATTAAAGAAGTGCTTGTTTGATGAAGGGGCTTAACAGTGTGTTCGGTGGAGTGCTGTATCATTTTGATACACTAAGATTTAAGCACTTGTTACGTCTGGCGTGCTAATTATATACTGTGCACCACTTCAATAAAAAGGAAGTCATTGTCTGAAATCTTTTGTTATGTTACTTATTGCTGTCCCCGTTGTTAAAGATATAAAAAAACATTTCTGAGTAAAACGTTCAGATCATTTATATTATTGATTTTCTTCGAGACAAAATAAACATTCTATACTGTATATACAGTGCACATTTACATATTCTCAAATCAATAAACATTTCATGTTTGCCATTTTCCCCTACAAAGCAAATGGGACATTCTTTATTTGTTTAGAATATTATTATATTTTATTTTTTTAAAAAATGTCTTTTTACATATTCTCCCTCTTATTTGCATCTCAATTGAAGAATGACCCAAATAACTTGAATGCTTAAAGGCAAAAGTGGTATGCACTTATGCACTCTCTGGCGAACTGATTTTGTCATCCTTAGTAATACTTTTGGGTACACAAGGTACAATTTTCACTATTAACAAAAATTTAACTATGACTTTTGCCTCAAAAAACTTCTATAAGTTGCTGTATTAAATAACTACTATTTATTAAGGTATTAGTTAGATATAAGAGTTGGGTTGGATTAGGGATGTATAGTGCAATTACACAGCCAATATATTAATAAAAGGTAGGTAATAAGCCACTAGATTTTAGTGAGAATTCATCATTAAACTAAAGTGTTAACAAATAGTTGAATCTTCAAAATAGACAACAGCAGAATTAAGATGATCCCACCAATTAAACACAATTAAAAAGGTTTATTAGACGACATAACTGTATATCCTCTGTAAATGTTTCTAAACCAAACAGAACTTCTGAACCAATGCCCTATACTAAAAAGCCACATAATATAAATGTGATATAAACGTTTGCCATTACTCCCCAAATTCCAAGCAGAAAATCTTGGCAATCGATTACATCCAGCCACAGCTGAAGTCGATTGCTCCAAGTGTCCTGTGATTGCTTCATGTTTACCAGTCTTGTTTATGCTCATTTGTCTTGTCTTGTGATTGGTTCATGTTGATTTAGCCTTGTTAACTAATTTGTCTTGTTCATTATTCTTGCCTCGTGATTGGTTCATGCTAAATTAGTTTTTGTTCTCTTGTGTATTTAAGCCCTCTTGTTTGTCTCATCTGTCATCAGGTGTTGAATGCTATTTGTCCTTTGATAAAGTTTGTGGGTCTTTGTGGAGAAGTTTAAGAACCTGTGGTTCCTTCTGTGTGAGACATTAACATTTAATTGCACCTTGTTAGGTTTGTTGCAACATAAAATGTTTGCTGTTTGCTTTGGAAAATGAGCAGTCAGTGATTCAGTCTATTGTCTTTTACCTGTTTGTGATTTGAACAAAATGTCTTGTCCTGGCTATTTGGGTTCCTCCTCTATTTAAAAGTAGGTGAACTTGACACTTTTGAAGGGAGAGGAAACAACTGAAAGAAAATTTCAAATATTAGAGAGAATTTGATTGGTCAGAAGTTTGAAATGACGTAAAAAAAAATAATTGATACATTTTGGTGGAAGCAATGAACTTCAAGCCTTTGAATGATTATATATCTTAAATGTTAATTTTGTTGCTGTTTGGCAGCGGTCAGGTGGTACAGTGGTCAAGTAGTCTAGTTACATGGGCAAGATTTGCCCGTTTACAATCTGTAATTAAGTTCTACAAAGGCATGAGCGTTCTTTATTAGTTAAAATATCATAATTAAGGTAATTCTGAATGTGTACAGCAGACACCTGCTGCTATACTGTTATTAACACAGATTTCCATTGCCACAATGTGTGCCAAATTACTTAACGTGTCATTTAAAATGCTTCCATTTTCATAATCTGAGCATTCAGAAGGCCAAACATTAAAAGACGTGTTTTCAAATGGATTCTGATTTATGAAGATGTAGCCTCTGTTCACAATAAATATAAAATGCGCTATCTGAACTGAGCTCGTCTAATTAGCCCGTCAAAGGTGAACTCGATAGTGCACTTTTCCATACACAGAGCCCTTAATGGAGCCCTCAGGTCACACAATTCATAGGATAACATGCAAATAGAGAACATTTATGTCAGAATGCCTTATTGAAGCACAAGCCTACTTAGGGAGACAATTATTCTTTACTGTTGTGCCTGACACATGAGCGATCACCTAATCTGTTTGCAGCTCTTGAGTATAAACTGCTGAGCAACACATGGAGAGCCTTTTTTTTCTTTCACCCTAAACTTTATCACCATCAGACATCAGGCATTAATCAGCCCAATTATGAACCCCAAACCCTAGGGCTTGTCTTCAGGCTTAGCAACCAAATAAGATGCAAAGCTGAGATCCTCAAAGAATTTCTAACTCAGGAATAATACATTCCCTTGGCTCCACTGTGAATGCCTGTCCCCAAGCACAAGGTGCAGATAATTTAAACACATAAGCAGGTTCTTGGCGCACCTTAATCAACGCCGACGGGGCATTTTAGCAAAAAAGAGAGGGAGGCAATAAAGAGATAACACTGGTGGAACCTGGGGACTTGGTGCTGCATGGAGAAACATGCAGTGTTGCAGGCCTGAGGGTAATGAGCAACACAACTCCTTACAAGATGTGCCCCTGGTGCTTTCTGCACATGCATGTATCCTCTTATTCGACTGTACAAACATACATGTCTGAAAACATGTCTAAACATGCCTGAAAACATGGTGTCTTTTTAAAAAGTTTTTTATACCACTTAAATGCTTTTCAATGAAAATATTTTAGTAATTTAGTTTACTCAACGCAGCAACCTTCTTGCTGTGAGGCGACAGTGCTACCCACTGTGTCACCGCTTTGCCAGTAAGAACTATTTTGACTTCTTTTCTAAACCTTGATGCTGTATTTGCAAGATCGAGATAACTCTCTTAGTATATGGTTTAAATCCACATGTGTCCACTGCGCTGCTCTGCTTGTAACCCCATAACAATAAATTGTAAATACAGACAATATGAGAACTGTCAAGTTATCTATTAACCCTATGACGCTGGCGTGATCAGTCTTGGTTAGTTCCTGGACATACAAACATAGAGGTATGATTAGAATGTTCAGTGCATCAAACAATCAGCTGTTAAATTCAAATCTGCTTTTCCTACTAGAATTGTTCTAGACTACAAGAACATTCAGAACACAGTAATAGTTTTTATATTCAGAATAGTACTAGGGGATAATAACAGTAATAAGGAATAGGTGTATAGCACTTGTCATAAATCACAAATCATCAGCGTTTTCAGACATTTAAATAAATACTAGCAAATCATAGCTGGTGTGGTTCGTAAAATCAGAGCACATCACACCTGTCCTGAGATCTTTACACTGGCTCCCAGTTACATTCAGAATAGATTTTAAAGTATTGTTACTTGTCTGTAAATCTCTAAGTGGCCTAGGACCTCAATACATTACAGATATGCTCACTGAATACAAGCCTAATAGATCACTCAGATCTTTAGGATCACATAAACTAGAAATTCCAAGAGTTCAGTCAAAGCAGGGAGAATCGGCTTTCAGCTACTACGCCCCTCATTGGTGGAATCAGCTTCCAGAAATGATCACAAGTGCTCCAACATTAGGCACATTCAAATCAAGACTGAAAATACATCTGTTTGTGCCTTTACTGAATGAGCACTGTGCTATGTTTGGCAGGTCGCACTATTATGTCTTTCTTTTGTTTTACCATTCTTTTATAACCTGTTTAACACATTTTAATCTGTTTTTTTTTATCTTTTTTTATTATTATTTGTTTTTATTTTCCTATACTTGTCTCTTTTATTCCTGTTTATCTAAAGCAGTTTGAATTGCCACTGTCTATGAAATGTGCTATAAAAGTAAACTTGCCTTGCCTAAAATACATGCTGCTGTTTACGGATATGTTAAATAATAAATAGGTTCAAGCACAATACAATAATGTGCTTTAATAACATCAGATACTCACTGTTTATGTCAATAGAATGTTTACGCTATTCTATTCACAGTTAAATAACTATGAGCTTTCATGTATTTTGAAGTTGATGAGTTTGCATGTTGTGAATCCAGCAGCTCCAAACTCTCCACTGCAGCGCAGACTAACACGGCTGCACCCATCAACCATCATAAATCAAATAATAGGACCACTGTTAAGGTGTTTAAATGATGGAATACTTGCCCTTCCACATATTTAAGAACCAGAATATCAGATGTTTGTCAATATTAGCAATAAAGATTTAAAAGCAAACACAGTCATTGGGCTGCAGTGTCACTTGATAAACTTGATGTTGCGGAAAACTTTAAAGCAATCCATTCTAAATAATGGTCAAATAAAAAAATATATAAAAACGGATGCAGGGGGTCAGCGGGAGTATTTAGAATTTTGTAAATCTGTAAAGTGTTCATTATTGTCATAGTGAAGTTCAGACTTCAGTTAAAAATATATTGATTGATTTACAGATTGGTTTGTTGTAACATTTCACTAACCTTTCGTAATTTGAAAAGCCTATTTGTAATAAAATCACCCATGAACAATCAGCAAAGCTGATTTATGACTGTTTCACAATTGCACAGCATCCTGCCCACTTGAAACAAAGGTGATCTATTAACTGCTTCCACTGCATGGTTGAGAGGACTGTTAGAGTGATTATTTTCCAATAGAAAAATCAGCATACTGTACTTGAGTGAATCGTATGCTTATGAAATATGACTAATTAACACAAGAAGCCTAATAATAAGCATCTCTTTTATAAACACACTATCTGGTTTGTGGATAATGTTCATAATAAAACTTCCTTAAACCAGGTGTCAAGACTGAAATCCCACATCAAACTGATATATGAAACCATTTTCCCAAAACAAACATACCTCAAAACATTATTAGCGCCATTCCCACAACGTATTAAGTTGAGAAATGCTGAAGGCAGAATGGTGAGAGCCTTTCTCAATGATGAAGTGCCTTCCCCATCAGGTCTCACTCATACAGAGCGAAAATGGAGGGAATTTATCAGAGAGGTCACTCTCACACATTCTCGTCTTCACTCTATCTCTCTCTAAGTGAAGCAGAGATAAGTGCCACTGATGTGCAATGACTTCCAAATTTACATGGAGCTAAGGTATATAGAGTTTACACAGAAAAGTTCACAGATAATAGGACATAATGGGGTAATATAATGACAGTTCTGGCATAAGTTGAATGCATTATACGGTGACTGTGTCACAGAAATGTGTTTATAAAATAGTCACTTTTATATTTAGTTAATTTAGTTAGTATTTTCCTTTTTTCCCAACAATAATATAATTAAAAAATAAATAAAATGATAATAATAATATTTTCATAATATTTTTTAAATTAAAATTATTATTATTTTTATCAACATCATTCATTCATTAATTTTCTTTTTGGCTTAGTCCCTTTATTAATCTCAGATTGCCACAGCGGAATGAACTGCCAACTTATTCAGCATATGTTTTGCGCAGCAGATGCCCTTCCAGCTGCAAGCCATCAGCGGGAAACACTCATTCACACACTTACACTATGGCCAATTTAGCTTACCCTATTCACCTGTACTGCATGTTTTTGGACTCGTGGGGGAAACCGGAGCACCCGGAGGAAACCCACATGATCCCAGCGAGAACATGCAAACTCCACACAGAAATGCCAACTGACTCAGTCGAAGCTCAAACCAGCGACCTTCTTGCTGTGAGGTGACAGCACTACCTACTGCGCCACTGCATCACCCCATTGTCACCATCATCATCATCATCATTATTATTATTATTATTATTATTATTATTATTATTATTATTATTATTAT
>CAIGQQ010040079.1:212255-224927 GCA_903798035.1 Danio albolineatus
ATTATTATTATTATTATTATTATTATTATTATTATTATTATTATTATATGCAAAGTTCATATGCAAAAACCTCCATCTGGAATCTTATATACTATGCTATTTTTTCGCAGTCTCCTATAGCCTCTTTCACACATAAAGACCTTTATAAGGAGCTATGTGTGAACAGGCCCTTTTTGAAAATACTAGTAAATTCGTTCTGGCAATTTTCCGGAAAGAGAAGTTGTAAAATAACCGGTAATTTGCCGGAATGGAATGCTGTGCTGTGTGAACGGAGAAGGAAAGAGCGTGTTTGTGATTAGAACACGCTAACGTGAGAAATCTTCTCCAGCCAATCAGAACATTCAGATGCATTCACATCTGCGCTGTTTATATAAAAAAAAAACCTTTTAATACTTTTGCAGACACATTTAACTGCTAGATGTTAGTCAGATAATGTTTCTAGGTTCATTATTAGAGCCAAATGTGGAAAAAATTATTGATAAAATGCTTATGATAAAACACTGTTTGTTTACCTTCAAGCTCTGTTTCAGTTGCTTGACGAGTGAGCATGTGAAAGAGCCGGTGAGCACCAGCGCACACACACATATATTAAGTACATCTCGACATGCGAAATTGTTTCTCATGTTTTCATCGAAGTTGTTCACAATACTTATCCATCCACAGAATCTGTTATATGGTCAAATGTCAAAACATTTAGCTGCGGTTATAGCGCTTTTGCCTTTGTATGTCTCTGGGACACAGCAGGTGCACGAATGCTATAGCTTTAAATAAAGGTGAAACCATCAAAAAAAGCTGACCCCTTCTGTGTTAAAAAACACAAGTGCAGCCGTTTAGAGCTTATTTCTGTTTAATGATGTCAGAATTTACCAGTATTTTGGAATAATGTGTGAATGGTCTTTTCGGGAATAATATATAAATATACTTTGCACAACACAAATAAAAAAAATTTGAATACGAATTTCAGCAAATAAACCATCATTGATTCTGTTTATTTACTGGTGTAAGTGTGTACATTTATATTTTTTCAGTTTTTAAATAAATGTTAGTAATAATATTGACTAATATGAAAATATTCATATGATTCATTTACAATACAGTTTGTGAAGTGCAATTTTCTGTCTTTTAGTAGTTGCTTTGTTTACCAAATAACATGGATCTAATTGGATTTGCATTGTAAACATTAAATAAAAGTTAAAAGGGTATTATTTTTTATTTTATATACTAAGGTTTTAAATATGATACTCCCAAAATTATTCTGCATAATTCCACAGATTTTTAACTAAAATTTGCACAGAAATAGCTAAAAATGTCCGCAGATTCTGTCTAGCTCTAGTTATAAGTTATATTACTGAACTTTAAAAATAAATCTATACAAAGTGCTGACCTTCCCACCTCTAGTCGCAATGACTTCTGGAACTTCTAGAGCGAGTTCGGTGCTCAAGTCTGTATCGGTGCTTCCTCGATACCAAGAACACATCCGGGAACTTTCACACGTCGTCCATTCTTGAGTTTTGGAACTGAACTTTGGCAGTTGATGATGATGTTACAGGAGAACACAAAGACACAAGACCGCTGAAGAACGCATATTGAGAAACAGCCACTGTTTGGTGTGGCCAGGTTAATATGGCCAACAAACAGGAAGTAACCAACAAAGAACTGGTGGTCAGAATTTGGGAAAGGGCTCCCTCTGCTGGCTGGATGAATGGTTACTAGTCCTGTTTGTTACAATTGATGATAAAACGATATAGTTTGCAGCCCTAATTAGTCGTATAGTTATTATATTCACTTATAGTAAAAAGTATGTACAATCCTCAACATATTTTTCTAAAAGTAATGGCTACAACAGTCCTTACTGTATGTCACGACATATCCCCATCACCACTTTTATACAGCATTTGCAACAGAGCACAATTAAAGTTTGTTGGGCATTATGCTGTTTGTTCAGTGTTAATTATCAAGATGCACCAATCTGTTGTGGAGAAATGAGCTCTGCTGCTTACGGTGGATTTCCTTTGCAGCTATTAGGTAATCATATGCTTGCATACGTTGACTTGAGAGATTAAATGTCTCTAGGTCCATGTAAAATGTATATTTCAGACAACTAATGGGTAGAAACGATAAAAAGGGTCAGAGAAATGCACTCTAAATGATTCATCGTTTAAAACGCCCAACAGTGTCATTTATGGAATGGAGCTGTCCAAAACTTGAATAAATCTTGAATAAAGATAAAACATTCCACCTTGTAAAAACACCCAATACCATTTTAACACTCCCTTCCTATATAGCTGTAGGCTCTGATGTGATCTTTGAGAAACTGCAGTTTGTCCCTAGGCCTCTCATTATGAATATGTCTTTAATATTGAAAATCTCGCTACAGCGGCTGCTGCTTTTTTTTCTTGCGCTGACCTCTGTGGCGTCACCTCTTCGAGCGCCGACCCAGCATGCAGCAGACAGAACAGCATGTCAGCCGTAGCACATTTAATGATTATAGGGGGGGGGGTCAGCACCTTTAGCCCACAGAAAAGCAATAAGACTCTCCTAAATGCAGTTGTGTCACTTTTAAAGGTCAGACTGCAGGTCCGAGATAAAACTGCACTGCATGTTTTGCTGCCTCATTATCACATATACGTGCAGCCCAAACTATTCTGTGAGCCCTGGCTTTGATAACTCAATGCTAGTGAAGTCTCCCGTTCCTATGAGGACAGATTTGTGCTGTAGGTGCTCAACAAGTGGGCCAATCTGCCAAGCTGTTACTAGAGGATGAGATACACCTGCTTAGGCGACCACAGCACCACACAGTCCTTGTATCAGACAAAAGCTGCCTGGGAGCTCCAGAGGGCTCACTCTTATGGGGGATTTTCCCCTTGAAAGATACAGAGAGAATGAGTGCGATAGAAACATTCGTCACCGAGGCTGAACAGCTCTGACACAGACGTCTGCGGCCACGCTCCCTTCCAACGGGAAGCCTTTCATTTTTTGCTTTCGACACAGTGACAGTCCAATCTTCCCTTTGTAATTATGCGTTATTAATCTTATGTTACCCATCCCTGCCTAAGGAGGACCTCAGATTTGGCAGCGCAATTATTGACAATGGCTGGAGTCTGTGGCTCCTATGGTTTTGAATGGTGTGGGTCTAGGCCTCATTATGCTCTCATTAATGAAATATGCCAGGTTTAATGCAAGTTAAGCTCAACCAACAATATTCATGACATAAGCTTAATTATCAAACCCGTTCATTTAGAATTTGAATAATTTCTTCCTTGCTGTAAATACTAATGCTATATGTGACTGTGTGCTTAAACCACTGTGTCCACATTTCACTTGGGTCAAGTGAGGTTATTTTCATCATCAGTAAAGTGTGCTGATGTCTGTGCAAACACATGCAGTATGATTTCTTTGTCTATTAAAACTTCTTGCTAAATTATGCATACATACAATGCTATTTTCTGCTGAACACTACTACTAAACTTTTATTCATTACAGTTTTTAGCTATTGATGACCCATTTCCACACAATTTCTTGCACAACACTGTTCTCACTGGGGTGTTTAGCATGCAGTAGTTGCCTTACAGCAAGTTTTCCTGATTCGAGTCCCAGCTAGACCAGAACACAGTTTGCATGTTCTTTCCATGTCTGCGTGGGTTTCCTCCAGGTGCTCCTGTTTCCCCCACAATCCAAAGACAAGCAGTATAGGACAGGTGAGTTAGATAAGCTAAATTGGCCATAGTGTGTGAATGGGAAAGTGTGTGGGTGTTTCCCGGTAATGAGGGTTGTACTCTCAGTGTTTAGTTGAGAATGGAAAGGCATCCACTGTGTTAAAACAACTCCCAGAGAAAGTGGCGGTTCATGTGGTAACCCCTGATAGGGCAGGGACTAAGCTGAAGAAAAGTGAGTAAATACTTGTATCGCCTCACATCACTTTACCATTGTGCAAGGTTTGTAAATTAATCAATCTTACCTTATATACTATATATGGATTTTTTACACAGTTTTAATGTGTATTATATATAAAGTCTACATTGCATGGCTACTTTATTTGTAAGGTTCTGAGTATGCGGTATGTTTAATAAGCAAAGCATGTTACTGTTAGACATTATTTTGATATGCCATTTTATTTATTCTTTAAACTATTTAAATATAGCTTTTCAACATTTTAAATAACATTTATAGACATAACAGACAGACAAGACAGCAAGTTTAGGGTTATGTTCAGGGTAAAGGTTTGTATAATGATCTGACATGTAGTTGACAAAGTTAATTAGAGTGTTTAGCATGTCTAAAGTCATCACTGAAACGATCACTGAAACATTATCTCAAATGATTCACTCATTCATTTTCCTTTCATTCATTATCACAGTAAAATGAACCGTCAACTCATCCAGCATATGTTTTACGCAGTGGATGCCCTTCCAGCCCCAACCCAGCACTGGGAAACACCCACACACTCTTGCGTTCACACACACATACACTACTGCCAATTTAGTTTGATCAATTCACCTATACCACATGTTTTTGGACTGTGGGAGAAACCAGAGCACCTGGAGGAAATGTATGCGAACATTGGGAGAACATGCAAACTCCACACAAAAAACTGGTCCAGCTGGGGCTCAAACAATCTTCTTGCTGTGAGGTGACAGTGCTAACCACTGAGCCACCGTGCCATGATTCACTCAAAAGCTAATTAATTCCACACACATACACACACACAAAACACCTAAGTGTTGCTACAGTATGAGACCAGCTCTATCCTACTCCACCTTTGTTTGGTATAGATCGCCTTTACTGTTTTCTGTCATAAGCTGTCGTCACATTCCAAATGCAAAAAAGCACCTGTGTCAACAGATTGAGCACGTAACACTACAGCACATCCCAAGTTTTCATTAGTTTTTTTTTGTAGTTTAAACAGACATGATACTGTAATTGCATAATTTTCAGGCTCTCTTGTTGTTGAGGTAAATTGCCAAAATGCAGTTATTGTAGTGTAAATGTGCCCTAAGTTGTTCACTTTTCACGTCGTGTCATTAGAGATGGGTGTGGAGAGAATTAAACAATAATTACTCATCATGTGGAAATTACCTATGAGCAGAAGTGGTGATCATCACCGTCTGACTGCCCCTGTGGGAGAGCAGATATGTTCTCATGATGAATTCATCTCTGCTAGTGCGAGTACGGCCAAGGTCCACACCTCTTCACAGAGCGTGGGCAGAACATATTAAATGCTGCGCTTGATTTCCCCAGGGACTTCCTATATGTTGTTCACCGCTAAGGTTTAAAAACGGAGAGAATTCCATTACAGCGTTTTGTCTGTCATACAATAAGCTGAATCTGACATTTTACCGATAGAAAATGTCATGTTGTCGATCATTAGACTTACACTGATAGCGGTCAGGATGTGTAAGTTGCGCTGAACAAAGGTCACAGGCACCCACAGACATTCTTCGACTTCCTGGCGCAGGAAACATTTGAGGATTCTGTGCGAGTCAAGGGGTGCCGAACTAAACTGAAGAGCCATTTATGTTCATTATCTTTTCAATCTTTCTTCATTTTCTATTCTTCAGATGGAAGAAATTGACTTCACTCTATTGCACTTACTATAACAATTAGGCAGCACGCACAAGGGAGGAATTCAAATTGAACCTTTAAATTTTCTTGCATACAGCAGCAATTAATCAAGATAACTAGAGTGTACTTGTTGTTTCCCAAGGAATAACGTTGCATTTTGGGTTTCTTTTTAAGTGGCTGAAGGAATTGACAAGCATGTTTTCTTTGCTCAAAACAAGCAGAGCAGCCTTTGATTGCTGTCCAAAGGGTCCTGGCTGGCTCAGTTCAGAACGTCAATTGATTCACGGTGCGCTTGTTTTTAAGCTTTATTGTTACGTATTTGACAAGCAGCAATAGTGGAAATGGCACGTCGTAATTAGGCATCAAAGCCAACAGCTGTCCATGGAGTCTACTGTCTAGAAAGGTACTGTGTAAGTAATATTGTACTCGTCTGACTGCCTGCCTCTTAATGTGAAGTATTAGTCTTGTAAGATGGTGAACTACTGTAATTTCTATTCATTTTCATACTTAAAAAAAGGGCTTTGAGAAGCCTTACCATTTTCATTTACCATATTATATTCAAACACTGCTTATGGACACAATTTCTGGGGTAACTACTGTATTTTTTATGTCTAACAACAATAGTTTGTGAACAGTGGTGTAAAGTAATAAATTACAAATACTCAAATTACTGTAATTGAGTAGTTTTCTTTTTTCAGGAATTGTAATTTACTAAGTTGTTTAAAAAAAAAAACTTTTACTTTACCTTGAGTATATTTTTAGTGCTGTATTTGTAGTTTTCCTTCAACCTGCAGTCACTAATATACCACTAGAAAAATCAGTCCTGTGATTCTTGTTCAATCAAATTGGACATAGAAAGTAAACTGCATCATACTGAACAACGGTGAGACATTGGCACTTCCTAAATGCGACAAACCGTTTGGAAGCATTAAAAGTGTGCAAAAAGATGTCTAAAATATTTTCACGCAATGATCGAGAGACTTTATAGACTGCATGTCACTGATGAGAAGATGGATGTTTACTGTATGAGGACTAAAGCCACCAAATGCCCTACAGAATACTAATGCACTACAGAATGTTACGTTTACACATCCGTGCGCAAATTGCGTGTAAACGCATGAGCCGTTCACATCTTAATACTCAATACTCACTACTCTTGTGTACTTTTAAAAGGGATACTTTTGAGTAATATTTACAACAGATACTTTTACTCTACTTGCACTACATTTTGGGGCAAGTAATGGTACTTTTACTGATTTTTCAATACTCTTTCCACCACTGTTTGTGACATACAGTAAGATAATAATCTTTCAATGGATGCTTGCAGATCTTTTTCAGAGCAAGTTACTTAATCTTAACCCTGATTTTTAATCAATGAAAGGAAATAAATGGAGAGAAAGAAGCTTAGTTCATTTGAAAAAACAAACACTTTATTCAAATACTCGCCAAATGCCCATTATAGGCAGCATCTACAATTTAATTAAGTTAAAACTAGAGTCAATTAAACAAATGGCTTCTTCACTTTCCACCCATTCCAAATTTTTAAATCTCTTTTTTGTGTTATTTGGAAAATAGTTTGTTTCTTAACATATTTTTTAATTATTTTTGATTTAAATCCCAATTTTCTGGTTGAAAAACACTTTTATTATTTCATATCAGTTCTAGGCAATAAATAATAAGAATACAAAGTTACTCATGCAGTTGTTTGTAGCAAAATGCTCAATATCCTTTTGACTGCCGCTCTATCAACCAGTTGACATGTTTTTACTTTTAATTAGTGCTTGTTAATGTAATTTAATGAATGACCTGTAAATAATGACCTGTAAATAATTGCGACACAGAGCATCGTTGGTTTACAAAGAAAAGCAAACAAACATAATTCTGTTGCACTACTACACTTGATTTTGGTTTTATTGTAAAAAAAACAACAACAAGAAAACATGTTAAATGAGAATCTGAAATATTTTATGGCATACTTCAAAAACTAAAGATGATTTAATATTCAAAAATGTTTTATTTAGATTATGTTTTTAAATAAATTGGTCTTACACTTCAAATTTTCATATTTTCAGATGGGATGTGTTGAAAAAAAATGCATTGCCAGCGACAGAAATGCAATCCAAACATTTTTATTTTTCTTGGTGGGGTAGTTAAAGAGATATGAGTGTGCTTGCATATTAAATTGATAATTATAATTGTAAATACACATACATACAGTTATTAAAAAATAGACAACAATATCAACTAAGGATGAAATAAGATCGATAAACCTTTTTTCCCCTTTCTTCGCTAAATCGATAAACTGCAGAAGTCTTGTCATTCTGGACCTTAACTGGTTTTGAGCAACAAAAAAAACTGTGCTATTTCTACTCAAAGCACATCTCCAAAGACTAGAAAGGCATGAAATCAGGCACTCTAAGTGTAAATGAATCCTCTGGCTATTGGTGCTCCAGGACAGAGAGTATTGCATAGGACAAGTCCCCTACTGAGACTCTGCCTCAAACCAGACGTCTTCATCAGGTGCTGTTTTATCTTCATGCTTTTTTCATAAGCAGTTTTGCTGAGATCCTACCAGATATGACAAGAATTTGATCCATGTATCACATAACCCCTGTTGCGATATATATATGGCAGTGGGAATATGTGGCCATGGCCACTGAAGCCAGGCACATAACTGCTGTACTATGTACTGTAGGTAATAAAATACAAGTACATAGCTATTAGTTGATGTTAAAACACATTTAGAATTATTGGTACAGACGACATTATTTAGCTCACATTTTAATTTGCGAAAGGAAATAAATAACAGAATTTGCACAGAATTTGCACTGGTTTAAAAAAAAATGCTTTCAGTAGCTTGTAAATTGAATTAAGAATGATGATTCATGAACGTGAACATTATAAATATACATTTATTTGATTTCAAATATTTTAAATGTAACAATATCTAAAGTGTAAGGAATTAAACATAAGTTGTAGTGAACTTCACGATAAATGAAATGAATGACAAAAAAGTATGTAAACTGCACTGATTGATCGAGTGATCGGTCAATCAATCTTTGAGATTTATTTGCATTGTTAGCAAATATTTTAAATGAAAGCATATACATTAGAGTTAATAAGCTTTTCTATAGGTTTCCTGTTATGGCCGTCTCTTTAATGGGCACACAGCATTCAAGGCTTTGAATTAAATGCACACTTCTATGATTTGGTAACATTTAGGGTTGCCACCTGTCCTTTAAAATACGGAATCGACAGGTTTTGTCCCGTATTTTCAATCATTTTTTTTTAAAGTAGCTTCTCCTGCAAATCATCCCTCACGCATTTTATGAAGATGCCTCATTTCCTACTTTTGATTGGGAAAGACTTGTTGTCATTGTTAGTTTGATTGGTCTTTTTAACAGTCCTTTTAAGCAGAGAGCGTTCTCCGTTGCTCACGGTGGCCTAACAGACCTGCGATAACATGCGTCCAGAGAAAAATCAAAGAACAGTCAGAGAGTTCTTCATGTCCCAAGTCTTCCCCGAAGCAGACATGGTAATGACAGTGTAATTATTATCAACAATACTTGGGTTAGTTGCTAAATCATGTTCAAAATGGGACCCAGTGTTTGAAAACCTTGCTGAAGTCATTTTTTTTGTAACTTACTGTTTTTTTACATGAAATAAAGAACAGTCTGTGAAAATAATAAAAATATATGTATTTAATATTAACTGAGTAAAGCCATGTCAACAACTGAAATCACAGCGAAATGAATGGCTAAAATCAAACTTAGATTTGGCCTGGTTTTCACACCCTACAACACGTATTGTAATTTGTAAAAATTCTGTAAATACAATGTAAGTGGATCGCATACCAATGCAATATTCATTTGTTAAGGTTAAGTCAGACACATAAGCATTAATTTATAACATTAAACATTACATTTAATACATCAATAAACAACATAATGCCCATGTAAAGAAAATAAACTAGTAAATCGCAACTTTCTGTTATTTAAAATTAGAAATAGGCGACATAAAAACTTTACTAGCTAAGGTTTGTAGCTAGTTTATATGCTACTTCCATGTTTGGATAGATGTTACTGCAAAAATTGGTCATCCAAAGCCTGTTTTTGTGGTTACTGTCACACTTTGTTTAACCTATTTTGGCCTATGCTAATTATTATCAGCTATGCCTATGTGTTCAGCTATGGTTGTACAATCATTAGAGAAGTCTGTTGAGTTGTAAAAGAGATAGACTGACTGCATACACAGATTTCAATAAAAAACAGTTTATTTTAATGCCCAAGTGTTGACACTTTCCTGAAAACATATTTTAAGTTGCGATTTACCACCACTGGCATGCTATTGGGCCTGTGATCACTGTGGTCTGAGCCCCCAAGGCATGTGGCCCCCTCTGCAGTGTTTTTTGGTATTAAAAGTGGTAACCCTAGTAACAGTTGTCCATAATACAAAGTGCAAGAGGTTTAAGTATAAATATACAGAGGATTTTGGTTATTAAAAATGTCAACACATCCAACAAAAAAAGCAACAATGACATTTTTGAAACATTACTACTGCTAAACTGCTCCCATCTATTTATATATGTCTATCTCTCCATCCATGCATCCATTCATTCATCTACTGTATCTATCTACAGTATCTATATACATCTATCTATGATCTGCCCTTCCGTGAAAATGTAAAAAAACAAAAATGATTTCTTCATCAGTCACACACCCAGATAGAGTTCATGGACAAGAGTTGATCAGATTAATTAGGTACAACCTCATGTGAGTTCACTGATCCTGTCTACACTGAATGCAGTACATCAAAACTACACAAATCCACAACATTATATTGATACTATTCGTTTGAGCTTGCTACTTCTGACATGAAGCAAAAATGGATTTTTGGCTTGACATAACAGTAGTCACGTCCAGTGTTGATAAAGTGTCAAGATCACGAGGAAGGCACTGCAAAGACAAAGATCTCCACAACTTCGCAATGCACAATGTCTCTATTATTTTGTTGCTCTAGAAATAGTTTTCTTCTCTTCTGTATGTGCATTCTGTGGAACCAGTGGGCAGGGCTAAAAATGCAATGGCGTATAAGTAAGGGTTCTTCTTCTGAAGAAACATTTTTGGTACAATTTTCAAATCAAATCACTTTTATTGTCACATTATCAGCAGCATGTGTGCTATGATGAGTGAAAAGCTTAGGTGCTGGCTCCAGACAGTATAACATAAACATACGTATAAGACAATAAATATGTCAAAGGCAATAAATATGTAAAGAAAAACAAACATTACATGCATGTAGACACAGACAGTCAAGTATATCTGATATATCTGATAGACAAGTATATCTGATAGACAAGTATATCAAAAAGGTGTACATAAATATTGTAGGCAGTGTTGATTTTTTATTATTTTCATTCATTCATTCATTCATTTTCTTTTCGGCTTAGTCCCTTTATTAATCCGGGGTTGCCACAGCGGAATGAACCGCCAACTTATCGGGCATTTGTTTTACGCAGCGGATGCCCTTCCAGCCACAACCCATCTCTGGGAAACACATCCATACATTCTCATTCACACACATACACTATGGACAATTTAGCTTACCCAATTCACCTGTACCGCATGTCTTTGGACTGTGGGGGAAACCGGAGCACCCGGAGGAAACCCACGCAACCACGGGGAGAACATGCAAACTCCACACAGAAATGCCAACTGGCCCAGCCGGGGATCGAACCAGCGACCTTCTTGCTGTGAGGCGAACGTGCTAACCACTAGGCCACCGTGGCGCCTTTTATTATTTTTTTTAAATAATATTTTTTTCTGGGTTTTCACCTTTATAGGATAGAACAGTAGGGAGTATTGACAGGAAAGTTTAGGGAGCAGAGAGAGGGGAAGGATCAGCATAGGACCTCGAGGTGGGAATCGAACTCAGATCACCTTGAGCACGCGTGGACGTACTTTCCACTACATCATTGGCACTAACTTCAGTACTGTTTTTTAAGTAAGGGTTTATTTTTGTCATGCTAGGACAAAGTCCTAAACAAGCTGTTTTGGTTGCTTGGTTTCAGTTCAATGTACAGGACACATTTTGTATATTTGTTTAAAACATACAGTGACCACTTACAGTATTTGTTAGCATAGTGCAGTACAAAGTTTAAGGTGAATTGATTTCTCAATTATCAATGACTTTAAGGCAACACTATTAGTACAATATGTGTGAAATGTGTTAATTTGGCACCCATCAAAATATCTTCACATTTAACAATTTTTGCTTGTGTTGTTAATTGCATAAAATAATCAGCAGCACTTTTTTTAGCTGATAGCGATGTGGCATACAGTATAAGCTGCGTCCCAAATGGCACCCTACATACTATGCCCTTATGCACAATGTACTTTTGCACACTCAACAGCATAGTATATGAATGTAGTGTCCTCTTAAATGAACACAAACTTTTTTTTTTTTTTTTGACTAAATGACATTTGGTGGTTATGAAATTAGTGAAAAAAATCACCAAACTAACAAACAGTCCCTTCCATGAGTATATCTGCATTCACCATCGGGAGGTGGTATAATCACTCACGCAGGACAATTTTGCTTTCACAAGCCAGAAATAAAGTTAGATTCAATCATAGACTGTTAAGTATCTGCTAACTTAAATCCAAACAGAAACCCCTAAATAGGAATTTACTCACCATCATGTTATTCCAAAAACAAGCTTTTATTTACTGTATGTTGGGAAAATGAAAGAAGATATATTTATTAGGGCTGGGATAAAAAAAAATCAAGATGCAAAATAAAAGTAATCTAACGTCAGGGCTCAATAGCTCCACCTCTTCTGCTACTGTTTGTGTGCAAACCTCCAGTGTCCAACATTCCACACTGACGGTTAAATAAGTGCATCATCTAGGTATTTAAAGTGCACTTATTTTTTTAGGAATAAAAATAATATTTAAGTGTGAATGCACTACTGTTACGGATTGGTCAGGCTCTCACGTCCCGCAATCACGAAGATCACCATCACCTGCCTTCTGATGAGCACCCAGCTGTTTCACATCTCACGAGCACTATATAGTCACAACCCTCCGGTCGCTTAGTGTCCAGGCTCGT
>CAIGQQ010040079.1:231712-248854 GCA_903798035.1 Danio albolineatus
ATATTCAGATTGCAACAGAGAATTACTAGAACATGCCTATAGACTGATCTTACAATGTGAGCAAAATCACCTGTTTGTCATCATTTTAGACATTATGCTAGAGAATCATTTAAATAAAGTGACGTGTGTGAAGAAGCAACTGTTATGACATCAGCTGCAGATGTGAATGAATGGTGGAAGAAAGTAGTTCCTCATATAAAATAATTTTTAGACTCTCCGTGTTTGATTTTTCCTTTTTAATATATACACGATTATGCCATTGAACTGTTGTTTAAATGCATGCCTCCCACCAGTGCCAATGTACAGCCATATCGCACTAAAACTTGTGTGATATTGCTCAAATATATATCACAATAAATTTTTGACCTTCACTGAAATGTATTCAAATCTATTCCAGTATTAAAAAACATTATAAAACAGGCTAGTGACATTCTAAATCGATCTCTCTCTGTTGTACGTTGTAGTGCTTTGTTTTGGCTTTTTTGGGGTAACTTATTGTGATATTCAGATTGCAACAGAGAATTACTAGAACATGCCTATAGACTGACTTACAATGTGAGCAAAATCACCTGTTTGTCATAATTTTAGACATTATGCTAGAGATTCATTCAAATAAAGTGATGTGTTTGAAGTAGCAACTGTTCTGACGTCAGCTGCAGATGTGAATGAATGGTGGAAGAAAGTAGTTCCTCATATAAAATAATTTTTAGACTCTCCGTGTTTGATTTTTCCTTTTTTTATATACATGATTATGCCGTCGAACTATTGTATAAATGCATGCCCCCCACCAGTGCCAATATACAGCCATATCGAACAGCTAGTCATGTGATATTGCTCATATATATCACAATAAATGTTTGCCCTGTACTGAAATTTATTCAGATCTAGTCCAGTATTGAAAATCTTTGGACCCCAAACTCAACTATACCCTGTTGGTTCACAACACCAAACCTGACAGTTTTTGTGGAAGCAATAAAAATGTTTTTGATCTTTATAAGCGTCTCATCAGAAGACTTGCCACACCACTCAATACCTACAGTTGTATTTTTACATCTCTTTATGGGTGAATAGACTTACTGTAATAGACGTACTGTACGCAAAACCTTCATTTATGATATACGTTGAGATCAAATTAGTATTAGTTTTGGTAATATAAATAACATTATCATTCTAATAGGATAAAATGATGCATATGTTTGCCATATGCTGTGCTGTCTATTAAATCGTTCTTTCTTAACAGACTGTTGCTGTCTTTACTTATTTTGCTGAGTTTTAAGAGGTCCATCTGTCTCATTGTCCACCAAAACACACACAAACAGCACACACACACTGTGAAGAGAGACAGGAGGAAAGAACAGAGCACCGACAATCCCAGCTGTGTCTCTCCTTTCATAAATATCACACGCTCTGTGTTCAGTATGGGTAATTACAAGTTTGTTTAGCATTAGCATAATAAACATGCATGTGCAAAAGTTAACAAATGTGACATGCTTGCTAATCTGCTCTGAAACACCACTGCATTTAATCAGAGCCAGAATGCCCAAGTAGGATGGTCTCCGGATCCAGAAAACAGTTTGGACCAATGAACTTCTCCAAATAACCGTTTTTAAAAAAGAACCAGGACCAAGTCTGTCTCAAGAGAAGAATCCTCAGCTAATTCCACACTCCGACTGCAAAACGTCCTCTGGCTCCCCTGAGATAACTTACGACAGAATGATGTCATCACATGCTTGGTGGAACGAACAGTCTCGGCTCATCCAAGCACATCCTTGCATCTGCTGGAGACAGAATTATGCATGATGGTGCCTTATTTTCATAATGAACGGGTTAATTACACTTGTGTGACGGCCCAGTGGCCTTGTCGTGAGTGTTGGGACACAGCTGTAGGTCTGCTAGCTAAATCATGCACTAAATATGTCTCCTAGAATTAGACCCAATGGGGCAGGCCGAGTTTTTCACAGGCCAGGCGTTGAAGCAGTAGCCACAGACAGACGCACTGGACAGAACTGACAGTGTTCAATGAGGCATGGAGGATGCAGGAATTCCAGCACAGCTGTCTGAGAGTTTCAGAGCTCATCGGAGGATCATGATGAAAGAGGTGATAGCGATTGCACAAGCGCTTACCCCTTTTCCTTTTCTTGACACCTTAGTAAGCGTGCTGGCTGAAACGCAGGACTTTAACGCCTGTTATTTGACATTGCTAGTTCTAATCTGCTGAGGGTGGATTTAAGGTTTGAATTCCGCAAGTGCACAACATTTCTGTTTTGTTTGTTGTTGCTTTGCTCGCCGAAGCAAGCTATTAGTATTGAATTTAGTCGCTAGTTTTAGTGGCACCGCACCATCATGTAATTCCTTTTTAGTATTTGCCCTGGAGTATTATACACTTGCATAATTTATTCTGCTTAGCCTTAATTAGTGGTAATACCATTTCGTTCTTTTCCATCAGCTTGGATGTAAGAAACTCTTACTGAGGGAGTGTAGAAATTAAGTCCATTTTTCACTACAATTAGTGTTCAAACCTCTAGAGAGGGGGACCAAAAGCTCTCTCTGATTTTTTGCTTTAATTTTCATTATCTTGGCCACATGTGAATTGTCAAGAGGCCAGCGTGGGCACAAACTGCTTGTTGATGACATGCTAATCAGGGATGAAGGCGCTTCTAGGTATAACCTACTTCAGTGGCAAATGAATATGCTAACCCACTTACAACATAATGAGGAACATAACATTTAACTGTGCTGTTTACAGCCAAGGCATGAAACACGGGGAGGCCCTTCACTCTTTTAATTCAGACTTACAAAGTGTGACAGAGCCTAGATCTGCCCCCTCGTGATGTGATTAACGCGTTCACACTCTGTGGAATGAACCCCATTTTTTTCGGATATTGACATTTTTGAGTCTTGGCCTGCCTCTCAAACTCAAAATCACCCACAGAATTAAAGATGAGACAACAATGTGACACTCAATTATTTGCTTAATGCCTCGCTTGATGGATAATTTAAACTGATGTGTATAGAATTCTGTTTAATCTGTTTAAATAGAAAGAATAAATAATAATATTTTAATACAGAGCGTAGGATTTGTCTGGAAACCCAGAGGGGATATTTTTAAATAAAAATGTAACTGAAATTTTAATACAGAAATGTAGACAGTAATGTATACTTTTTATAAACTGAACAGTAAAAAACCTTAATGTACACTGTAAAAACAATCCATGGTTTTACGTTTTTTTTTTTCAGCAGCTTGAAACTGTTAAATAACTTCAGTTAAATTACAGAAGTATACCGTGAAATAAAGGATATCAAATTACAGAAATTTCCTTAAATTTAAATTTCTGGTAAATTTCTATAATCTAATATCTGTTATTTTATGGTAAATTTCTGTAATTTAACGGCTGTTATTTTAAGTTTTTTTCCCGGCACCCTAGCGGCCGATTGTTTTACAGTGTAATTTGTATATCTTCATGTAACTGTCTGACCTGAAACAGGGATAAATATTATCCCCTCTAGAGAGTAAAAAAAGGATGACTAGAAAGAGGAGACGTCAATAGATGTTACTATCCAAAGATGTGAATTAAATTTAAGCACAAAACTGGAATATCACATACAAGCCGGCCAAACAAAAGAGTGTTTCCATCCAATGAGCCAAAGAGAACTGAATCGTCACTTTCCGATTAACCGGCATCAAATATCAAAAGTAAAAATGGAATTTATTGAGGTAGGGGAAGTTACATGAATCTTTTTCCTTATTTAATAAATGGCTTGCGCCTCAGACGCAATGAACACATGGTGGCGTTTGAAGGCATGAGACGGAGAGAACAGTTGCTCTTGACAGTTCAGAAGGCAATTAATAAAACACCAATACTAATACTGATATGGTTAGGTGTTTCAGAATGACCAAAACAACATCTGAGATGTATCTCGTTGTGCTCAGCCTGCTGGTTTGTGTATTCGCATACATTTTAATCATCACATGCTCACTTATAACAAAATCACATGACTTTTTTTAAATGCACATACTGGAATTGCTTGGTAAAACTAATTCCATCGTAGTTTATGTGCATCTTTATCTAATAAAAAGTTTATCCTACTCGGTTATGCGCATATGGTTTTTATACGTATTTTCAAAGTTGATGCGCATCTTCGCATTTCCATTAACCGCTTTTTTTTATGCACAAATCCAAAATGTGCATAAAATGGGTGGATAGAAACATAGCTAATGAGGATATCAAAAGCAGAGACAGGGAAATCTTCACATCTACCCCACCAAATTACACCATGTTAAAATAATTCACTAAATATTTACATCTTGCACATAATCAATCAATCAATCAATCAATCAATCAAGTAGGGCTAAGGTTTTATATTTTTTTGTCATGAATGTGATATATAAACTGTTATCTCACACACACTTCACTAATAATGAACTGTCCAAACTGCTAATCATGTTGTTACTTAAAATTTGCTGTAGGGTGAGTGTATAGATGTTTTCCAGCACTGACGGTTGAGTATAAGGGTAAAACACATGCCAGATTAATTGTTGGTTCATTTCACTGTGCACTGTAAAAAAACCACAATGCTGGGTTCCACATCATTCCTTCAAGTTAACTAAGCAGGGAATAAGCCAAAAGAATGTGAGTGAGTGAGTGGTGCATATTAGCATTTAAAAGTACAACCTTTAGCTTTTGAACCTTTGTACCTGGGGTAGACACGTGACAACACTTATGACTCTTTCACTCTAAATGATACTGTAGAACAGAAGTCCTCCTTTAAAACACTCACATACTGTATCATTTGTTACAGCACATACAAGACTGTATAAAAATGCCACATGGCCACATGGCTGCAGCGCAGTATGTGAATAGTTGAGCCTCACAATCCAGCCCCTCTGAGTCTCAGGGATTGTGTTTAGCACTGTTGTAAGCTCTTCCTTCTGACAGTCTGTGAGTGTCTTTGGAAGGTTTCTGTCACACCCCTCTTTATTATGCAGCTTTACAAGTGCCCTGTTATAAAAAGGAGGCAGTAACAGGCTGTGTGGAACAAGGGGATTGAGGGTAAATGAAGATAAATGGCTCTTCACTTGTCATCATTCAGTCGGCTGCCCCCTTTGCCTTGTGTCACGGTACTGGCTTGATTCTGCTGGACAGTGTTGCGCATTGCACGTAGCTTCATACTTCTATTTTTGGCCAGGCCAGGTGTCTCTCTCTCCTCTGAGGTCAGAGAAGGCCATATTTTTAGGAAATAGTCTGACAGGTAAGAAACATCAATTCAGCTGTTTCCACAGCCAGTCCTGATTAAGTCAACTTTCAAAAGAAGATGCCACATATAGAAGAATACACTGCAAAAAAAAAAAAAAAATGCATTTCTTACTTGTATTGTTTCTAGTCCAAATATCGAACAATTCTTAAATGGAGAAGCATTTTCTAGACAAGCAAAAAATAATGTCTTGTTTATAAGAAACAATATGCCACAATTAAGTTTTTTTTTTCTTAAAACAAGCAAAATAATCTGCCAATGTGGTAAAACTAAATAATTGTCCTTTTGACATAAGATTGTTTTTCTTACCCCATTGGCAGATTATTTTGCTTGCTTTAAAGGAACACCCCATTTATTTTTGCCATATTATTTCTTAAAATAAACCAATGTTTTTTTTTACTAGAAAATGCTTCTTGGTTTTAGAATTTTTAGATATTTAAACTAGAAACAAGACAAAATCTCTAAGCAAAAAAACTTTGAGCTGTACTTAGAATTGTAAAATGTAAATCATGTCTCTCATGCGGTTATGTATTTTACACTGTAACGCAGTGTATTATAAACTGTGTTGTACATCTAATCAAATGTGTGTATGTTAATTAACCTAAAAAAAGACTACAAAAACATGCCTGCATGTCTGCATGTGTGAGTGAATGAATTGTGGCATTCTGTTTATTGTTTACAGCACACATATGCGTATGATGTTTTTATCTGCCATCTCACTATATGAGGACATGAACACATTAACATCTGTTCAGTCACATCACAAGCATGGGGAGACATAAATGAATCACAAACTCAAGCATCTTCACACAGCCTGTCAGGTGAAAGTATAATGGCACACGTACAACAAAAACTGCTCAACATAAACATAGATATGCTGTTACCAATGACAAAAATACACTACTGTATGTTGCTTAAAAAAAAAAAATCTTAATAATTAAATTACAATAATTATTTAAAACAGTAACTAAATAATATTAATAATAACGAGTCGCAGTAGGTAGTGTTGTCATCTCATAGCAAGAAGGTCGCTGGTTCGAGCCTCAGCTGGGTCTTTGGCATTCCTGTGTGGAGTTTGCATGTTCTCCTTGGGCTCGCGTGGGTTTCATTCGGGTGCTCCGGTTTCCCCCACAGTCCAAAGATATGCGGTACAGGTGAATTGGGTAAGCTAGTGTATCTGTGTGTATGAGAATGCATGAATGTTTCCCAGAGATGGGTTGCCGCTGGAAGGGCATCTGCTATGTAAAACAAATGCTGGATAAGTTGGCGGTTCATTTCGCTGTGGCAACACCCTGGATTAATAAAGGGACTAAGCCAAAAAGAAAATGAATGAATAAATAGTTTTATAGGTTTTAACGTTGTGTTGAATTCTCTTTATATTTTCTTGTTAAACAATTATGCAAAGAACAGATGCAATCACAAGAAAGCTCAGTGTGTGTCATATTTTCATCAGATTTTTGTAATTCATTCATTCATGCATTCGTTAAATTAATTTTAATTGGGTTGTTTTACCCACAAAATTTTGATGACTGAATTTAACAGCGATCCTATTATTGATAATAATAAGATAAACATCTATCTACTGAATACATATTAACCGGCATGAGCAAACTGTTCCCACTATACGTTCCCTGTTGAAGGATGGTGAATCATGTTGAAAATGTATTAGAAGACAAAACTGAATCATTCTGCACTATTTCAATGAAACAAAGATATCTGTAAAAGCTCACAATAAATAAATAAATAAATAAATAAATAAATAAATAAATAAATAAATAAATAAATAAATAAATAAAAATAAATCATGTCATCATTTCCTCTACCCATGCCATTCCAAACCAGTTTGTTTCTTTATAGTTATTAGGAGTTTATTTTTTGGGCGAACAACATCCTTAAACTACAAAAAACGCTTTTCTTACTTTGAGTTGTTGTCTTGTTTATAGTCCAAATATCGAACAATTCTCAAACACTAAGCATTTTCTAGACAAGTAAAACATATTGTTTTGTTTTAAGAAATAAAATGCAAAAAAGGTGAGTTGTTTCCCCTTAAAGGCAAGCTAAATAGTCTGCCAGTGGGGTAAGCAAAATAATCTTGTTTTTGCTTTGAAATAACATTATTTAGTTTACCCCATTGGCAGATCTTTTTTGCATTATTTATGAAAAAAATAAAATGTAGATATTTAATTTTGGTATATTATTTCTTAAAAAAAACAAAATGTGTTTACTTGTCCAGAAAATGCTTCTTGATTTAAGGATTTTCAGATATTTGGACAAGAAACAAAGACATAAACTAAGCAAGAAAAGCATTTTTTGCAGTGTAACTCACATATAATGTAGCAGCTTGCCATTATCCCACTATTCTCACACAAATTCTTCAAAAAAAGATCCTGCATTACCCAGCTCAGAGTAAACTGGTCAGAAATTCATGCAGAATCCAGGTTCTACAGCAAATGTATACCCTCTATGCACTCTTGAATGTGCTTGAGCAAAAAAGCACTTCAACTAATCATAACTTTTTCCGACACTTAAACGTAACTCTCTGCATGAATGAATACTTACAGTAGCTCAGTGAGAGGTGCCTGCAGAGCACCATGATACATGCTGCAGTTCACTATTCACCCAGAAGAAGAGTTCTTTATTGGGCTGACAGGCCTCTTGAATAGTGGGAGGAACACAGTGAGATCAGATCACAGAGCCAGCGTAGAGAGGCTTCTTTGCAGTGCTCTAAAGGGGCACTATTTCCATAATCTTCTCTTCCTCCTCCCACTTTCTCTCTCCTCCCATCTCTTGTGCTTTTCAAAGTGTCCAAAGTTCTTTTTTTTTTCTTTTTGTCATGTCAGAAAAAAAAAATGACAGTGACAAAGGCACCTTTGTGTCTAAGAGGGAAATGGATGAAAGGAATGGAAGAGAGGAAATAAAAATAACTAAATGAAGGCTGAAAGATGCCTCAGAGAGACATCAAGGTGGAAGAGAGAGGCAGGTGGTATGATCTACCTAGTAAACAACCATTCTTACCATGAGCCTCTGTCAGCACAAGCCTTTGATGTGGAGAGGCAGAAAGAGCTACAACTTCGCAATATGTTCTTATAGTCACATTCTTCCTCTGTAAAACTAGGAGAAAAATCTATTTCAGGCTTTGGAACATTAAAAAAATGTGTTTGTATATCACTTTTATTTCTCTCAGAGTATGATCAAGGTAGCCAGTTTTCATTTGCACAGAGAGAAGACCCACAATCCTGAGAGAGGAAGGTGTGAACTGATAAAATGGTGTTGTAGAAACCTGTAGGGGAAAATAGATGTTATGTATGATCGTGTGTGGGTTGTTTTGGCATTAAAATCCAGTGGTAAACTGTAATTTGAATATACTACCATATTAGATTTGTCCTTTTGTGCAAAAATCAATTTAATGTGCTGCAAATAGGCAAAATGAATATAATCTGTCATATATGGTGTGACTGTCTCAAGCATGGTTCAGTAAATTACAACTCTTATAAATGAAAGAGAAAATCGTTAATCCGTTAATAAATAAAAATCAGGCCCAATTTCACAAGTAGCTGTTTTAGTAAATGGCAGTCATTGCTTTCATCCATATATTTCAAAAAACATAGGAACTTGATACAAGTTGTCACTGAAAACTATGTTCTCTGGTTTGAAATTATATGGCATTTTTAAATCAGCAATTCCACATAAATCCACATTTTACTTTTTTGGAACAATTATATTGTTCATTCATCATTCATTCATTTTCTTTTCGGCTTAGTCCCTTTATTAATCCAGGGTCGCCACAGCGGAATGAACCGACAACTTATCCGGCATTTGTTTTACGCAGTGAATGCCCTTCCAGCCACAACCCATCTCTGGGAAACATCCATACATTCTCATTCACACACATACACTACGGAATTTAATTTAGCTTACCCAATTCACCTGTACCGCATGTCTTTGGACTGTGGGGGAAACCGGAGCACCCAGAGGAAACCCACGCAACCACAGGGAGAACATGCAAACTCCACACAGAAATGCCAACTGGCCCAGCCGGGGATCGAACCAGGGACCTTCTTGCTGTGAGGCGAACGTTCTACCCACTAGGCCACCGTGGCGCCCAATTATATTGTTAAGTGTTGTTATTATTTTGGTGTGGTACCCATTTATTGAAAATGTCCAACTATCCGAAAGTCATGGAGGAAAAAGATATATATTATTTGTTACATATAAAATAAATAGCACTATATATAGCTACTGTTCCAACAATGAAGATAAATCACTCTCATGAAATTTGTATATTACTGATCGTTGTTTTTTTTAGTTTTTGCAACAGCACAGCCTAGAACATACAGTACAGTATTTAAGGAACAGTTCAGTAAAATAGTTTTAAAATAATAATAATAATAAAAAAACTGGAAAAAAAAAACATCAGACTAAAAAATACATAAATATAACAATTTCTTTGTTTAAAAATTGGGGTAATGATTTATAAGTTTTAGCTTTGTGATTTTTATTTCACATAAGCGTTTTTTTAATAATCATTAAAAAAAATTAGACTTGTGATATGATGACACCGATTAATTATTTACTTTTTCCTAAAAATATTTTTTATTTGTTAATGTTGACTGTTAATTCACTTTGACTGTATTAGTGTAAGGCCCAATTCCAATTCTACCCCTTAGCTTTTCCCCTTACCCCTACCCCATGTTTTGCGCATTCCCGCGAAGGGGTGGGAGTGTCCCAATTCTCTTTAGCTTGAAGGCGTAGAGCTAAGGGGAAAGGCTAGATACCCCTTCAAACTTTAGATTTCCCAGGACCACACTCAAAACCAAGGGGTAAGAATACACCATCCTAAACAGCAAAATGGCTGCACACGGAAGTAAGAAGATGCAAAAATTTGTATTTTTTGTCATTATTTAGAATGTTTACGACAAAAAAAGCACATGTTTTAATATTTTCATAATGGCATTGACATTCATGTTTTACCGTCATGGTATAAAAAAAAATGCTAAAGTAAAAAACGCTAAATTTCGCTATCTATAATCCATCATAATAACTCCCGTATAGCAGTCCCAGAACATTCTGTCACTCGATGACACTCGAATACCTCGTCAGAAAAGTCTTTAACGAACCTTTTACAGTGTCTGCTACTGTATAATGTTAATGTTGTTTTCGCGTGTTTTCATAGATGAATATGGCCTTGGTGTAAATGCACAGTACAGTTACGATCTTTATTTTCACATTATATCGTTATGATAGCATGATGCATGCCTTCAGTGATTTCCTGAAGATGAATAACAAAAAAATCATGCACCTGGAATAAGTTGCAATTGTGTGATCTCATATGAAGCAAAGAGATCGCGATGTCATCTGATGACGTGTGCAGGTGCTGTAGTGATTTCCCATTTCTTAGGGGTAAATTTTGAAGCCCTTCCCCTTCACACTCTGTTTCAAGGGCCAAGGGGAAGGGGTAGAATTGGGATTGGGAAATAAAATTGGGATTGGACATAAGAGTGCAAATTATTATATGAATTTGTTCTTATTGTAAAACATCTATTTTTAACCAATAATCTCCATACAGATTCCAAAGGCAGATACTGATAACATCAGGGGCTGGTTAATATTTGTTTGAGTTTTGGTCACATGGTCAAGAAAGATACAAAACTTTGCTCAGGTCTCTTTTCCTGCTCTGCACTTTTCCTATTCTGCTCCTCTCCAGCTTTTCTGACTGTACTGCTATCAGGCTCTCTTTGAGGCCAACTCTCTGGACTTTGTCTCTCTCTCTCTCCCTTTCTCTTTCTCACTCCCACTCTCTTTCTCTCAGGTAACTTTATTTAACATTTAAGCTGGTTAAAATACAGTCATTAAATCATTTCATTTTCAAGTATTCTTACTTTTGATTCAAAAATTAATTGCTCCATATTGCAATACAATACAATCACATAATTGCAACGCTCTCCCACATCTTTAGTTATTAATGCTGCTCTTATTTCTGTTTTTGGTTTAAGATTGCAGAAGGATGGTTTGTCAGGAAATGTACAGTTTTTCACCATCTGATAACTTTTAGTCATTTGTCAAAACTACAGTTTGAACCGCTGTAGTTAAATCCCATTCCTACATTAGTGTAAAACAGTAACCCCTGATTAAAAACATTTTCTAAATAATAATAATAAAAAAATCGAACTAAAAAAGGACCCAGGGAAAGGCTGCTTAAAAGCAATGCTGCCAAAAATAAGGATTAATAAAGCAGACCAATTAAATCAGACTCAAGATCACATGGCATAACTTCACATTATTAATGTATTTTACTTTCATTTTACATGTCTAATTCTTACAGCACCTCCATAAGTTACTGCAGGCTCATAATCACATCATCTTATTGGCAAGCCATAATGGCTTAATCTTCCAGATCAGGCAATGCCAATGCTTACATTTCAAGCCGATTTATTGAGAGTTCCAATTATATCATGTAACCCAAGCTTTAAAGGGAAAATAATGCATATCCAAATAGAGGGACTTGAAGGACAGTTATATAATTGAGGTGTAAGGATATGCTGAACAGACATGGTGTTGCAGTGGGTAGTGCTGTCGCCTCACATCAAGAAAGTCGCTGGTTTGAGCCTCGTGCTGGCATTTGTGTATGGAGTTTGCTTGTTCTCCCTGTGTTCCTCCTGTGGAGGGTTTCCTCCTGTGTTCTTTCCAGTTTCCCCCACAAGTCCAAAGACGTGGTATAGGTGAATTGGGTAAGCTAAATTGTCCATAGTGTACGAGTGTAAATGAGTGTGTATGGGTGTTTTCCAGTGATGTGTTGCGGCTAGAAGGGCATCCGCTGCGTAAAACATGTGCTGGAGTTGCCGGTTCATTCCGCTGTGGCAACCCCAGATTAATAAAGGGACTAAGCCAAAATAAATGAATGAATGATGTGCTGAACACAGAATCAATCCACTGCAGTGAAAAAAAAATACAGTCTACTGTGTACTGTGGCACTGCTGTGGTCAGCCCTTGGAAAAAAAAAAAGTGTGACATATATCGAACCGTAGCCTACATGTTAAATGTCTTGAATGTGAATGTCACAGAAGGTCATTCATAGCTTATGTTATACAACGGTGCCTAGGGGGAAAAAAAAGAAAAAATACAGCAGCTTGCACTCAGAGAAATCGACTGATTGGGAGGACAAACAATCTGACTCAAGTGCCAGGTGGAAATGAGAGGGATGGCCCCTATGTGAGACTTCCATCAGTTGCTGGACTCGGGTCATTCCAACATGCTGCACCATTGTGCTTGATTGCAATTGACGGAGAGTCACGATGATCAGGTTGGGGTATTAACAACACCATGTAAACACAATTATTAAAATGAAATAAAAAGTGGCGAGGGTCAATTTCTGATATGCTTCAGTCTAGGAAAGTGCTTCAGTTTTCTAATCAGTTTCTAATCATTTACACATTACCTTCCTTAAGTAATTTAGATATCTACAGCTACAAGATAACTGACAGTAAGTAACGTTTTTAGTGCCTGAATGCGTAATGTGTAACCCAAATGAACAGTTAATGTAAGTTCAAACTATTTTCATTATTATCCAACTAAATACAATATATCAGTAATATAACACTCATAAAAAAAAAAGTTGCTGTTGCTAACAAATGTCTAAATAGATAATAAAACTTAGGCCCAATTCCAAATTCTACCCCATAGCCCTTCACCCCATCCCTTGTTTTGCGTGTTCATGTGTCCCAATTCTCTTTAGCTTGAAGGCGTAGGGCTAAGGGGAAGGGCAAGATAGCTCTTGAAACTGAGATTTTTCAGAACCACACTCGAAACCAAGGTGTATAAAAATTTCCCAGAATACACCAGCTACAATGGCAGCATGGCAGTACATGGCAGCAAGCAGATGCACAAATTAGTATTTTTTGTCATTATTATGAATTTTTACAACAAACAAGCATATGTTTTCATACATTCATAACCATACATTTGCGTTTTACCGTCATGTTTAAAAAAAAAAAAAGCTAAAATAAAACAAACAAACTAACTAAACTAAATTTCGCTATCAATAATCCCTAATAATAACTCCTATACAGCATACTTTCACATCTGACACTCGATGACACTCAAATAGCCTGTCAGAAAAGTCTAGTGGCTGGGCATGACCTTTTCACAGTGTCTGGTAAATTGTTAATGTTGTTTTCATGTGTTTACATAGATGGATGTGGCCACGGTGTAAATGCACAGTACAGTTATGAGCTTATTGCAACATTATATTGTTATGAAAACATGATACCGTTGCCTTCATTATTACCAAAAAGAAACACAACTGGTGTTAATTTTGACAGTAAATTGATTTAGTTTTAGTCTTAGTCTTCCATCTTAAAATTCCATTTTAGTTTTAGTCTTATTTTAGTCTTCTGAATCATTTTAGTTTTAGTCATTTATAACATTTTAGTTGACTAAACCTACTCTAGATTTAATCAAAATATATTTTGTTTAATTTAAATGTAATTTAATTAAATATTGTATAAATTTATTTATACAAAATATTCTTACTTAAAATTAAATAAAACCATGTTATTAAGATATGAAATATAGCTTTCCCATTGAAGACCAATAATTAGATATGCATTGTTTATTTACATCATCAGTAATATGTAAAATTGTTTCGGAAAGAACAGTAGACTACTAAAAAAGCAGGATTTTGCAATTATTTAGCAAACCCTTTATTTTAACGTGGTAAACTAATAGTCTTTTTAACCAATCTGTTGAACAGTTTCAAGCAATTAAATCTTTAGAAGGGCTTCAAATAGTTTAGCTCCAACCTCCAGTGCAAATGCAACGTCAGTCTATAGCAAGCTTTACTGTTGTAGATTGTGTTACAGTACACGGTGAGCTGTATAGCACTGAGTAAATAAGTAGAGTAATGACATGCAGAATGACTGGCAAATGGTAATGCATCTCAGTCCCATGGCTCTGTAAACTCGCATAGAGGAATTCTAAAGCGAAGATGTACGGAAACATTAAAAGTGCGCTTCACTTCAAGGCAGTTTCGTTAGAATGCAACTCCCTGGCTGCTGTCATGACGATCGCGACAGACACATTTTAAGCATGTGAACCTAGTGCCAGTTAGATTAGGCCAGCTAAACTGTAGGCACAACTAAAATGAAACAACTCCTCACAAATATGAATGCCATAATCATGTTATCGGTGTAATAATGTTTAATGTACAACCTCATGGCATCTCTAATGGTCAGCGAGAGGCTACACCGTTTCAGTTAAGCAAAAGCACACACTCGGGTAAATAAAAAAAAACACCCCTAAGGATGATGACGTAATAGCAACCCGCGTTTATTGTGGATCAGTTGCTTTTCAAATGTGTGTGTGTGTGCGCACGTGCACAGGTTTGGCATGCTGTCCCGGGAGAGAACCTTGAGCTCGGAGATACTTGAGCCCAAGGCCCCCGCCCAGTCAATAAGCATATAAGGGGATCCCAGATCAGGTAGGTCTCAAAAGCTCCCCCTTAGAAAAGGGAGGAAAAAGGAGGAGATAAGGTGGAAGGGGGGATTCTTCCAAAACGAAGATAGAGCAGTAGGGAAAAATGATCCGTTTATAGCAGGGATCACCGATCTCAGTCCTGGAGGTCCGGTGTCCTGCAGGGTTTAGCTCCAACTTGTCTGAAAACACCAGTCTGGATGTTTCAAGTATACCTAGTGAGAGCTTGATTAGCTTGTTCAGGTGTGTTTGGTTAGGGTTGGAGCTAAAATCTGCAGGACACCAGACCTCCAGGAACAAGTTTGGTGATCCCTGGTTTATAGTAAGCTTTGATCGCTCTGATTGGACTATTACTGATTACAGATGAGAAGCCAGACGTGCTTAATCATATCTTGTGCTCCTCTCGAAATTAGTTTATGAAACTTCACTTAGTTTTCGTCAATAGAAACTTGTTCGTCATGAAAATTATGGCGAAAATTTTTCGTCAATGAAATTAACTGCAACTGAAATAACTACAGCAATTGCCATCACAGACATCTCAAGTCTTCAGGGAGTTTATATGCATATGTGGATAGCCGCAAACAAATGACAATCTCCTGGAAATCACGAGTCTCCCCCCACTCTTCAAATACGTGGTGCACCACCCCTCAACCATATAATTGAATAGAACTGGTATTGGGCCTGTAGGCACTGTGTGACTAAAATTAGTAAAATTGAATAGTTAACCCTTATATTACGTCCTGTCAATGTTACATATTTCCTCAATCTCTCTCTCTCTCTATTAATTTACAAACATGAACATGCATACCAAGATTAATATGCACATAATTCAAAACAAGAATAGCAATTTTCTATAACATCTGTGATATGAAAAAGTACTGTATCTGAATGTTTAATACTTGTCTCTCTCTAATTTGTGAGAGCTAATTATGAACTAAACATTAAATGTTTTATGTCTTAAAGCTGTACTGATATTTGTGCAGTTTTCATTAGTTGATGTTTGGTGATTTACAATTGGATTTATTAATTAATAGATTAATAATACCTGAACAGTGGACTTTAAAACTTGGGCTTGTGTAAACTATTTAAACTCGTACTTTACAACTTTTTTTACGTTTTGAATTTGTGTTGATTTTTTTTTAAAAGCAGAATTAAATGATTTTCTTATTGGGAGGACACAAACACACATGCTATGCTATAAAGACATTGCTGTCACACTCTAACACCCCTAAACATTACATTGAACATAACAAACTGCTGTTGGTTGATTTACATGTCAGTCAGAGAGGAATTAGACAGTGAAACGGCCAATGAAAGCTGCAAAGAAGTCCAGTCCTTCTGCTGTGAGTCTGAAAGTCTGGCTTTGTGCAGCTCGGATGATGTAAATTTCTGGGTTGGCCTACAAAAATGCCATCCCTTCAGTGCTCTATTAAGCCTGGCACAATATCACATTGTTAATTTGTACATTACCTTAAAACATTTATATGAGCCATATTTGATCAGCGTTGTTTTATGATTAAAGATGATGCACCTCAGTGTTCAGAATTTTGATGGTGAGATCCAAAGCTCCCTAGCGCTTTCCTTTTGATTCTTTGTTTGCGTCTGAATCAGATCTTCTTTTGACAGCTCATTGCTTCCAAAAGGAAATCTCTCCCTGAGCTCACGGTGAGAAAGCCTTGTATTCCGGTTAATGAATATGCAGCGATTATTAAAACATTCTAACAGTCTCCTACAGTGAGGTAGAAATCAATGTAGATCAGGTTTTAATATTTCATATCAACCACAGTTCTCCATGAAAAATAGAAAAGATATCTGTGATGTCTTAAAATTATCTGAAGAGAAAATGTAAAATTGATTAAATCACTTTGTCCTCGCACGTCCTCACTTGTTGATTCTGCCCTTGCTGTTGGTCCACTGCTGAGCTTTTTCATCTACAAATAAATTCTCCTTGATAGCTAAAACCCTTTACAAGTGAGGTGAAACTGGCATACCTACGGTCAAATGTATGATTAAAGACACAAAGACTCATGACTAAGGTTCTTTGATTCAGAATAGATACTTTAGTTTTATTTATTTTCTTTTCACCTCACTGAGAAATATCTGTAGCAGCTTTTGATCTCAAATAAAGCTGCAAGAGTAGCCATAATTCAGATATTTTCATTGGAAACAAACATTCTTTTCAGCTTTGTTTGATTCTGCCTTCCAATATATCAAAGCCTTTATCCACTGCATCTCTTTCAGAAATCAAAGCCACACTGTCACAGAAGCAAAAATTCAGTCCTTCTATAGATGACCTTTAATAATAAGAGATATACTGTAGAGAGAAAGCTATTAGATTAGATTCTCTTTTTCTATTATGAATAATTATTAGCAAATGCTATTTATACTAAAACTACATCTGTGAGTCTAAATTATATATAT
>CAIGQQ010040079.1:249254-262557 GCA_903798035.1 Danio albolineatus
ATATATATATATATATATATATATGAATTCTGTTTTAACCAGGTTTATCAAAACCTTCTCCCCAAAAAATTACAATGCCTGAAATTTCACAGCCAAGTCAGCATTCCTAACAGTGTCATTGTTCCTTGACTTTCACAACCCAGAGAGCTGAGGCTGCAAATATGCCACCCCTCTCTTCCCTCGTTAATATTTCCACTAGTGCGGTTTGTTGAGTAAAACCTTGTCTGAGATTGACACGTAGGGCTGCTGAAATTGACACTGAGAGATCACCTCCCCACCGGCTCTGAGGTGACAGGTCATA
This sequence comes from Danio albolineatus, assembly GCA_903798035.1. Taxonomy (NCBI): domain Eukaryota; kingdom Metazoa; phylum Chordata; class Actinopteri; order Cypriniformes; family Danionidae; genus Danio; species Danio albolineatus. The sequence goes on from CAIGQQ010040079.1 coordinate 249,556, forward strand.
AATCCCTACAGAAATCCACCAGGGGGGAAAACACCGACCTGAAGGAGATTTCTCCTCATGCATAGAGAGCTACTTGACGCCTTTTCTGCCACTCCCAGCTCCTTTGGGACCAGCTGCCCACCACGCTGAATGCAAAGCAGCCCCACTGTCCACTGGGTGTGGGCAACACAACTTTCGCGCATGCAGAGCCATGAGAGCGGGAGGGGGGTGTCTCCAGAAATTGTAGCCCTCTCCCTATTATTCGGATGATTCTGAATGCCAATTACCCAGAGTTCTGTGGGGAATGGTCTGTCAGTCTGGATGGGTCTGCCATGTGAAGGAGAGAAGCAGACGCTGTGACTGCTGACAGTTCAGCATGGTGAAAAGACACAATTTTGTAAACACACATCAGGAACGGAGACAGTAAAGCTCACACATCCTTTCTGGCAAAGCCATGACAGTGTCAGCCATCATTCAGCCTTTAAAGCATAACACCTAGACAGCAAAGTGGCTATCGGAAAGTTTTATTTATTCATAAAAGACTGGGAAAGTGAGGCGATTATAACTATAAGATCCTGCTAAGACTGAAGCCTAACATCAAGGTTTGTTTCTCAGGGTCTACACTGTACTGGGGTTTTGTTGATGCAAAAAATGGCCAGCTCCATTCTCCTCATGGGTGCTCTGGTTTCCTCCACAGTCCAAAGACATGCGCTATAAGTGAATTAAGCAAACTAAATTGGCTGTAGGGTCTGCGTGCATGTTAAATGAGGAACTGAGATGAAGGAAAATGAATGAATGAATGAGCTCATGTGGTTCAACTGTTTTAGTAACCATGGATCTTGCGTAATTTAAAATATTTTTGTTTGCTTGTTTTTGTTTTTTGTTTTTTTGCAAAATGGACACAATTACAAATCAGAAAAAAAACGTATAGGATATAAGGTAACAGCGATATTTAACAAATGTTTTTTATGCTTATTTTAATTAGTTAATCGGTTATTTCAATGGTCATGGTTCAATGGTCAATGCTCAGTGGTCACAGTTATTTCAATGCAATCCCACGGCAGTTCGTAACTTTTTGATTTAGTGGCTAATTTGCATGAATTCATATGATCTCATTCATTAAATTTCAATATTTCAAACTTAGCTGATGATTGATTCTAAAGCTTGTTTAGCATGCTGATCCTCAAGCCCAGGGCTCCCCTCCCATTTACAAGGGGAGAGGGGAGTTTGAGCTCAGGTAGATCTCGTGAACTCCTCTGCTGTAGTAGCTAATGAACAGATAGAGATTGCTCTTAAAAGATAACTACTTACTAGTAGCATGTCTAGGGTGCCAGTAAGTTGCAAGTTTTTGGGCGGTGGAGGGAAACCGGGAAACCCAGGGAAAACCCAAATGAGCATAGAGAGAACGTGTAAACTTCACACAGAAACGTCGGCTGACTTGGTAAGGACTAGAACCAGTGACGTTCTTGTTGTGAAGCTAACCACTGGGCTACCGTGCCACCCATCTAGGAATGGGGGAAGAGTAGAGGTGGAAGGAAGATTCTTCATAACGAAGATGGTTTTGATATGGAACCTAGGGTATTTATAGTGGCTTAGGAATCGTCTGATTGGTGAATTTTAAATTGGATAATGCGGGACCAGCCGCAAGCAATCATAAGTACGAGATCCTCTCAAATTAGTTTATAAATAAACTTAATTTAGTATGATTTGCTGTTCCTTATTGATAGCTTGGTTTAGAGATGGGGTTTACCATGTCTCATTTTTTTAAAAAGACAGTACATTTTCGTACTACTGAAATGAATTTGTATAAATTACTGAATTCGTATGGATGAGCCACTAAACTGACTAAACCTAAATATAGTCACGTACCTCGTGCGATCACACTGGTTATTTATGGTAATCAGGTTTTTGTTGTTGTTATACACAGTTTAAATTTATATTTCAATTTAACTAAAATAAAAATAAAAGCATTCAGGCAGCAATATGTAAATAAGAGAGGAGAGTTTAAAAATCTAAATACAAGTGGTCACAGGAGACATATTTAAATCCATGTTAAGATCAATGCATCTCGGCTGACCACTTGTGGCTCACTGAAAATGCATGTTAATACCAGGTGAAAATGCTATTCAGGACCCAGCTTAGGACCCAACAGGATTTGTTTTATTATGGCATAAAGGCTAATAACACTAGGGGCTAATCATTTCTTAATACACAATATCCACATATATTACAGATCAAGCCCTGGAAAACATGTTTGTGTTGTGATTTCATTTGTCCAAACAAGCCACTATTGGCCCTCTATATTGGTGGTGGGTTTGTCAAACTCTTACACCCTTTAATGCTCATCCACCCACATCCACTATCCAGGGTGTTTGCTTTTGCTTTTTTGTCCACTTTGTCATCTTTCCTTGTTCCCTGTAAATCAAATGTCATTTCATATCAGGAATTCTGACGAGTAGATGCAGCCGAGATTTGTCTCTATATTGCCACCCGGCTTACCCAGCTTTGATGTAATCGTTAAAGAAGATAAGGGGGGGTGTAGAAGTACCTGTGTTTGCCAGACACTGTTTTCTCATCAGATGTGCGCACAATGATAAGAATCAGAGCAATGCCCATGGGCTGACTCACATTCTGCATGACAACCCACAAACATATGCGCCTGCCAGAGACTGACCGTGTTTTCTGAATGGAGGGACCAACAATTTTCACCATTGTAACTGTATTGTCTATCTATTAGGTTTGTAGGGTTGCTTCTGTGACAGTGTCATTTTAAATCTGTACAACATCATCACATTGAACTTCATCCATCCATCCATCCATCCATCCATATATAGGCCTACATACATACATACAAAGTAGGGTTGGGCGATGTCGACCAATTTGGCATCGTGCAATGTCTAATGTAAAACATCATGATGGCATCGTCATCGTCGTAGGTGGCGGTCAATTAATTATGTATGAATAATTATTTAATTTATAATTAATTAATTATTTGTAGCCTACTGTTTCAACTACCTGACCTGCATGGTCTTTGCTTTACCCATAACCAAATTATAAATAAATAAAGATTAGTTACACACATATTACCACCTTTCAATCAATTTTTACGTGGGACTCTGGCATGAATAGGCAGAACAATCGGTGTCGTTATAATGGCGTCGACAAACTTCATTGGTAAAAAAACGTGCCCAACCAACAGTATCTGAGGTTTTCACTAAAATTAATAAGTACAAGTGTGAAAGGGAAAGATTGAAGCAGTACTGACGCTGTGACACATTAGAAAGTCATTAGATAGAGACAAGATCAACTTTTATCAACTACAGTGAGACGCGATCCAGTGGTACATCCTTGAGAAACTGTCCAACGTGCACTGCTCTCTGGGGTTTTGTGCTCAAAGCACCCGCTGACTGCCTACAGCTCAGACAAGCACATACTGTAGTGTCTGTGTGTGTTCTCGTGATGTGCATTTTCAGCTGTATATTGTGGACAGAGGGCTGTTCAGAAATGCTAGATGAAATGTCAGTGTGGATGTGGATCGTTTTCGTTCTAAAATGCCATTTTAAAACTAAGACGTTTTTGTTTAAACAGGCCTAAGTGTCTTTTTTTTCACGAACTCAGCATTGTGATGTCTATCAGCCATCACAGATGGACGATGGCATTGTCTATCGACGCAACCCTAAATACATACATGCCATACATATATACATGGTTCTTGCATTTTTATTACTATAGTTTTTAATATTATGTCCTATGATAAGTGTTAAATCCTGCTGTTATAATACTGCTAATCAATTTTCCCATAAGGACTATTAAAGATCCAGGTAACACTTTATTTTGATGGTCCGTTTGTTGAATTTAAGTTACCTTGCAACTAGTTCTCTGTAGATTATAAGTAGACTGTTAGGTTGGGGTTATGGGTAGGGTTAGTGTAAGTTGACATGTACTTGCAAAGTTTCTTATAGTCAGTTAAATGTCTGTTGAATGACATTATCAACAGATAATAAGTAGACAGTCTACTAATACTCAAATGGACCATCGAAATAAAGTGTGACCAAGATCCCTTAGCATACCATACCCTACCACACCACACCACACCACACACCATACCATACCATACCATACCATACCATGCCAAACATGCGCTCATGCATAAACGCATGCACATAAATACATTTATTTAAACATCATACATACGTGCATTTATACAGGTAAAGGGTGTTTCAAATGCCAGATTTAGTGAACTAACATTAAAATGCTGATTTTTGTTGACTTTTTTAGGGCTGCCATTTGATTGAAACACTGAATCGTGTTCACTGCATTAACCAATTATTCAAAATTGCAAACCTGATGAATTGGCCATTTAAATGTAGAATGTGCCTTTCCAAAGATGGATTCTGAATAATAAATAGCATTTATTTCCCTGCTAACATGTGGTCCATTACTCATCTTCTCATTAACATTGTTTTTCACTTACCGATCATTTTTCATACCTGTTTCCATGTTGTGTTTCTCTTTATAAATTAATTTGACTGGAAAACAGCACTTGTTTGTGTGTTTTGGTGCATTTTCTAGTCTTTAAAATAGGTGAAACCAGTTTTTGCTTTAAATTAATGTATCCATGCCAAACATTCAATCAGCAGCACTGCTTAGAATATTAATTAAGCTTTTTAGCGCTGACATGTTTATCAGTTTTTTTTTTTTCCCCAGCAGCACAGTGACTAGTTTAGAGCATTGACACCCTGTGGTGAATATGTTTGTATACTTGCTACTGCTTTTTCAGATCTAGTATGTTTGAACCTGACTACAACAAACTTTCACCTTGTAATTATAAGGTTATATCTGACGTTATTCACATATTCTTATGAAATGACAACTTGTTTACATTATGTGCTGTTTTTGATAAGTTGTTTACATTTCAAGACTTTTTATTTAAAACACAAAAAGGTTTTATCTACAAAGTGGAACTTTAGCTTGGCTCTATAAGGTTCTTTCTGTGAGCCAATCAGCATTTCAAATGCACGCACGAGGAAAAATCAACTTTCTTTGTCATACTACTAGACTGCTCCGTTAGGAAAGACCAGAAACACAAAATCAGAGTCGACTAAATAATGCCGCACCACACAAAATTGAGAAGAAACCTGAAACTGTGGAAAGACGTGTGTAAATGTGATGATTTAGAAGCATTTTTTGACACTAAGATGAAATGTTCAATTTTACATAGTTGAAAATGTAAAAAATGTAATATATTAAATGTAAAATATTTGTGTTTATGTGTATATAGTCAGTGAATTTTTTTTCAGTGTTTATTAAACTTTGTTGAACAACTCATTTGCTCATTGTCTGTTTTTCTTTTTATCTTTAATTTTTGTAAGTCTTTAAATTTTATATTTAGCCCTAAAAGGGCAAATACTTTGAATGTGGTTTAATTACAACAATAAATATTACCATGTTAATTACATTAAATTAAAGGTGCAGTCTGTAAGTTTGACACCCAGTGGTTGAGGTATTGCACTCCTGGATCAAAACAAATGCAAGCGCAGGTTGCCAGATTGAGGACATGAGCAAGCGATTTAAACAGTGTTCTAAACAAAAGCAACAGAACGTGATAGAAGGAATATTTTTAATATTAAAATGAGTTTTGGTTCAAACCAACACCTCAAATTGATATACTATAAACAGCTTCTATTTCTCATAGCTGAACAACAGAAAACTATGACAATAATCACCGCAGGTAAACCTCATGTGCTTTGTTCAGTGCTAAATGCAAACAATGCGAGTTTGAATGCCATTTCACATGACATTTATTGCCATATACTGAAAGCGGCAACATATAGTTCACCTCAGATCTTGAAAATAAAATTAAACTAAACATTAAACAGATATGAGTAATTCAGCATGTACATTTAATAATGATAAAGAGGGTTAATATGTATTAAATAGGTTATAAACCTTAATTTGAACAAGGAAAACATTTTTTTAAAACACTGAATAAATGTTACAAAAAGCAAACATTTAACTTTCTCAAATTTCAACATATTGTCACAACATCAATTTTGTTTTATTAATTGATAAGCAGACTGACTGTATTCCTTGAAAAGTAATGCTTCAATGAATAGTCTGCCAGATAGAGCCTTTTCCTTATTACTTTTTAGAATTATAAGGTTTAATCTGCATTTGCCCTGTTATTTTTACCTCACTTTGCAAATTTAAGAGAATTTTGATAATTTACATTTAGAGTACATTTAGAGTCTCTGTCATGATGTATGAAAGAGAACTGTTACCCACATATTGTTTGCTATATGGAAAGCAAAAACTTTGAAGCTCAATATCTCAAAATAATTTAGAACGCAGATAGAACCTTGTAATTCCAAGGCAACGAAATGCAGACACTGACAAGCTTTTTAAAAATATGGACGTACTGTATGCCCCAATAGGCGCCATGGTGGCCTAGTGGATAGCACGTTCGCCTCACAGCAAGAAGGTTGCTGGTTCGATCCCCGGCTGGGTCAGTTGGCATTTCTGTGTGGAGTTTGCATGTTCTCCCCGTGGTTGCGTGGGTTTCCTCCGGGTGCTCCGGTTTCCACCACAGTCCAAAGACATGCGGTACAGATGAATTGAGTAAGCTAAATTGTCCATAGTGTATGTGTGTGAATGAGAATGTATGGATGTGTTTCCCAGAGATGGGTTGTGGCTGGAAGGGCATCCGCTGTGTAAAACAAATGCTGGATAAGTTGGCGGTTCATTCCGCTGTGGCGACCCCGGATTAATAAAGGGACTAAGTCGAAAAGAAAATGAATGAATGTATGCCCCAATGTTCAGTGCAAGTAGAGTATTAGGTTATTAATTTACAGCCACTGTGGATCAGTCCGTATTGGACACAGCTCATGTTCATGAAAATGTATAGTAACTGTCCAGGACTTATACTGTTGTGATTTGGGACTCTGACTCATTCAGTTAGGTAGAATTATGATGTCTGTCTTTGAGGTCTCATAGCTTGTGATGACTTGTAGCCTGTAATCTCTTTTTGACATTTACAAGCAAGCTCCTAAGGGTAGGAGATGCAATATTAAAGCAAATCTACGTTAAACAAAGATTATTTCAAGGTTCAGGACTGAATGACACTCTGTCCGGGTACAAACCGAGAAAAAAAAGGAAGTTGCCCTGCATAAAAAAAAACCTTTACCAATTAGAGTTTAATTGTGTCTGCCAATTAACACTTGAGCTTTTAATCAGTTTACTGACTCGTTAATGGTTCACACCTTTGTTAATTTAACATTTATAACCTCCTTATGCTTCGTAATTGACTTTCAAAATGTGAAACGACAACTTGTTATATTACTCTCATTAAGCACAGCTGTTTGAATAATCCACCGTTCTGACACACTTCTAATTAATGACACAAATTCAATTTATTTAATATGACTGATCATTTTCAGTTATGATAAAATTTCTTTGTTCCTTTGTAAAATAATGTGCTGTTTTTGGGGGGTTGCTATGAATCATGTTCTAGCAAATGAAAACTGAGAGATTGTGCTTGGCGGCAAGGTCCAATCCTAACATTAGGTGTTGGCGACAGGGAGACAGGGAGACTATTTTACCTTGTCTAGCAAAATAAACCTTGATTTGTTATTGCTGGGAGAAGCTCTTTACTGTGTGTTTAGATGCAACACAGACACTGTTTGACTGAGGCCAACTGGACATACTGACAGGCAATGAATTTTAACCTTTTCTGGACAAAGAACGCCCATGTGGGGTTTTCTTTTACAGAAAGGTGAAATAGGAATTTTCATCTGCAAAACCTTGGCTACAACTAAAGAAGAACAGGTTTTCAGTGAGCACAAACATCAGTGTGCAGACGTCTGCTGAGAAAAGCTGAAAAGACGAAGATAGAGGAAACTAATGTAGGTGTATGCCTGACACCTTGTGCATTTGTTCTCAATTTTCTCTCCACACTAGCTATTGTTGCAGAATCCCAGCTCTGGAGTTTTAAACATTAGAATGGCACGCCAGGGTAAAGCAATCGTCCCCAGCCTCATCAAATGTGACTGGGGGCTTTTCTTGGCTGTGGTGCAAAGCTGCTTTGAATCATCTGTCAATGCCCTCCCCTGGATAAATGTCATATGTGGAATATCGCAGGTGGCAGCTGGGCTGCTCCAATGCGGGGGCAGGCAGCCAGAAAACAGCCGAAAGCATCCCACGTCCACTACGGCGCGCAGCCATTTTCTCTTATTTATTTACTCTCAATGCAGGACCTCGGACGCACACATCAGCCAAGACCAAAGGGGTCTCCAAACCATTTCTCAAATTTAATCAAAAACACACAGGGGTTCCCTTTCCTCTGGCAACTCCTGCACGGTCAGTGTGTGACGGTCTACAGAGTTTCATTTGTGCCGCACGTTGCACAAACCACTTGTCCATATAGCAGAAGGAGAGAACACTTTTTGCCTCATTTAAATACATCAAAATATCCTGCTGCGGGTGTGCCTGAGCACAAAGAAGGTTTTCTTGGCAAAACCCTGTAACGCCCCTTAGAGTTGCGCTATAAATATACAAAATCCCATTACCTATACTTTTGTTCTCAGGGCTGTGTTTGAAGATCAATGTCTCACATGTTATTTATTTATATACTTTTTCCTCTCAGTGAAAAGTCTCTCAAACTTTATCACGGATACTTCCTGTAACAATATACAAATGTATTTGAACTATAGATTTAGATACATTAACAATTAACAACACTTTTTTTTCATATCATATAACAGTCTCAATATAAATAGATAAAAAGGTATTCTGTATAATACTGATAATGCTCAACCTGCAATTTAATGCACCACACTATTCTATTCTAAGTAAATACATTGGTCTGTAAATAGCTCACATAATTAACAAGATATGTTATTCTATAACATGGATCTCTTGATTACATGATTCGGTCATGTTCAATTGATTCAGTCACTTGTGACATTCCAAGAAATGTTACAGTATTCCCACATAGCAACCACTGAAACTAATTTGAAACTACTTTGAATCATCTTGACTCTTAGTGATTACTTTCACATCCATTTGCATGCACATTATATTTATGCGCTTGTCTGTCACATCACAGATTTTGATTGTCTTATACAAAGGTTAGTGTATGCTCCATCAGCTCCACTCAGTCTTTTTTTCCTTTTTGCCCACTTTGTGTTTAATGAAATGATTATTATACTATTAAGGCTATGTGTCTAGTGTTTTGCAGTAAGTAGATGTAGATGTACATTAAGGTCATTGTTTTTTGCAGAATAAAGGCCTTCAGTCCAGTACAACAACCCTTCACCTAGCATCAGGCTTTTTTCTTCAATAACAAATGCTCAAACCCACTGTGTATTCCTATGCTTAAACGTTACTGATTTTGTTTTGAAGGTCTCCTACCATAGTTTCATTGAATCTCATTTCTCAAAAACTCTTAAATTAACCCCTCCTCTTCACAAACCGACTCTGCTCTGATTGCTTCGATGGCCCAGTCTGTTGTGACTAGTCTCCCGCTTACAGTGTGTGTCAGAAATGAGATGTCTATTCACATGAATATCAGCTCCAGAGATTTTCTCAGTCCTCTCAGTAGGACAGAAGTTATTGTGTTAATTTTACCTATCGATTTAACCCCAAGCCCAATGATGAAAACTTAGAAGACTTAAGACAAGAATCTGTCATTAATCAAAAATGATTTTCATGCTCATTTTGGCAGTAAAACTGGCTCTGTAATCACTGGCTCAGTAATCAATCTCCAGCTGCTGCTTTCAGATAGAGCAGTATTTACTACACAGAGCCATAGTTCACTGACAAGATACACAAAAGATCGTCGACAATTTTAATTGGTGTGATTCGGAAATAGATAAGCGTGCTTTTGCAATACGTTGCATCACTTTTCAGTGATCTATGGCTCTGTGTTGATGCTGATTGGTGCTCAAACACCACATTTGATAACACGTTTTTACTCCTTACATCATAACTTCAGACAAGTGTTGGAAATAAATCATTATGCAAGATAATTCCATAGTTGTGATTTAACTACATTGAATCAATAAAAACAGTGGTCACACTTTATTTTGATGGTCCGTAAGTTGAAGGTTACATTGCAAATAATTCTCATTAGATTATAAGTAGACTGCTAGGTTGGGGTTAGGGTTGGGGTAGGGGTAGGGTTAGTGTAAGTTGACATGTACTTGCAAAGTTTCTTATAGTCAGTTAAATGTCTGTTGAATGTCAGTATCAACAGATATTAAGTAGACAGTCTACTAATACTCAAATGGACCATCAAAACAAAGTGTTACCAAAACAGTAAAATTATCTGCCCTGTTTGATTTGATTGAAGTCTCTTTTTGTAGCATATTTTCAGTTCCCCTATTAGAGTGCTTTCTGCCCTTTATTAAAGAATTACAACTGATCACAGAGTCATGTTTTCCTGACAAGATGTGCATGAGAATCGCAGTTTTTGCTGAATCGCGATCTTCGTTTCATCTCAAATATTTGCTTGCTCTTAGCATGTGAGGTCATTTCACTCATTTATTTACAGGAATGATCTGCTTACTAAAGTTTGAGGAGAAAACAACCATATTGAAAATCAATGCTCTTTAAACTGAGACAGCATCTTTCCCCAAATCCCTTCAAATAATCAAACAGCCTGCCAAGATGTTCAGAATAAAAAGTGGATCTTCTTGGCTTTGTGAATTATTAGAGTATAGTATCTCGGCTTTACCATACTGAAAGAAGGGGTAAACAAACAAAAAAAAAGCCTTTCCAACTGAGTAAAGTTTAAATAATTGTTCAGAGTCAAGATTGACAGGCGATTCACGTCTGGCTTTAATATGGAATGAATGTGACAGATTGTTTATTAAGGACTTGTCATTGTTTACTACTGAGGGCAGCTTTGTCTTGACTTTGAGCGCTGTTAGAGACGAGAGTTCAGAGCAGGTTCAGACAGCAGCCCTCCAGCTTTTCACATGTTTATCGCTTAAGCCCTCTAGCTAAATCCTTACTCTAAACTGTCCATCCTCACAGAAGCGGTCCACTGTGAAAGATATAATCACATCTGCAAAATACCCCACTTTCAGCCTCCGAATTATCACTGATGTGAGGCTGACAATAGACAAAACAGCTTGAACCAAATCCCTTTACATGGAAAGCCAACAAACATCACAGCAGAGGGAAAAATTAATTGAGTCTTGTATAACGCATCAACAGATACAGGCCCTCTGGACAAGGTTAAAAATAGATATATAAAACTCTGCTTTTCAGCAGGTATCGGTCAGTGCTCTCATGTGTTACGCCTTGGTAAATGTTTACGAACAAGGGTACTTCAAAAACTGCAGCATACTGAAACTAATAGATGTAGAAGATGCCCTGCAGCGGGTGTGAACGTGCACCTGAAACTTGCAAATATATGCCAGTGGTCTCTCTACAACACAGGTGCCAATGAAATACATTCCACTCCATAACTTGACACGCTGCATCTTTCTTCTGGCTTATTTCACTAAAAATGCAACATGCAAAACCTGGAATCTCAGAAATGTGTGGCACATTGTAATTCCAGAGGGAAAATCCTTTAAGAGTTTTATGAGTCATGCACATATTAGCTGTGAGGAGAAAGGCTCAAAGCACCTGTTTTGTGTGTGCGTGTCTGTGTGCGTATATTTATTCATTCCAACATCTTTCATCATATATAGCTGACAGTCATGACCATGGTGGACTGTAGACACCTGTGTTAGCAGGATCTGAGCTGAGAGGAAGAAGACCTTGGAGGCCAACAAATCATGCCAGTAAACTCAATAAAAACCAAGCCTGTGAAAGATTTATCCTCCAAAACAAAGGCTGGAATGGAATTGGTATGTGCTGACAACCTTGAGGGCCATGAAGGATCGCACCATGGAGAGTACACGTTTCATCTTCTATAGAGAGAGAAAGAAGTCTGGGGCTAGTTGTCACACGGGGAAGTTGTCACAAGAGGTTAACGTCTCAGTAACTGTAAGGATTAAAGTCCATATACACAAAAGCATATAGCTTTTGTGTTTTGTTGTTGTTTTTAAATATCTCGTTCAAAAACCTATACTTTAATTCTCAAACTATTTCCCTATTGTTCAAAATTCGAATTTCATCATATATTTGCAAGTAAAAAGTGAACACGATAAACTGGCTGCATACACAATTTTAATAGCATATTTGTAGTTTTTTTTTTTGTCAAATAAGAAAAGGACAATATTGAAATTTTAACATCACCTCTTTATGTGTATTTAATACAAAATCAATTTAGTCTTAAATTTAATAAACATTTGAGATCATCACATGCAAATGTGGCAGCTATTGTGTACAAAAAATTAAATATTTCATGGCACATTCTACATATTTTATGTGGTCTTACTGGTATGTCTAAAGCAACGTATAATACTTTTCCAAGAAAAAGATAGAATCTCCCATTTTCTGGCATTTCAGAAACTTATATACAATTAAAAACTAGGCAACTGTAGCATAGAACATGATGTCATGTCACGTGATGAATGACCAAAAATAATTGTAAAAAATTGTAAAAAAAAAAAAAAAGATTGTACTGTAATTTAACAGATTAAATATATAGTCTTTTAAATATTTGTACATTCAGGATTTATTTGTTTTCCCTGTTTTGGAAAATTATTTCCATAACCTAACAAACATTTAAATGACCATACAAACCCTGAATAAAGCCACACTGCCAGAAAATCAGTGAAGAAAAATCCATGTATTGTAGATTTTAACAGAGATAGAAATTTAGGACAGTTACATTTTTAGGACAGTAACAAGTCAGATTTTACAGTATTCTATTTCGTATTTGTATTTATGTTATTAGGTAAATTGTTGTTAATAATAATAATAATAATAATAATAATAATAATAATGATGATGATGATGATGATGATGATGATGATGATGATGATGATTATTATTATTATTATTATTAACATTATTATTATTATTATTATTATTATTATTATTATTATTATTATTATTATTATTATT
>CAIGQQ010040079.1:262567-327019 GCA_903798035.1 Danio albolineatus
TTATTATTATTATTATTATTATTATTATTATTATTATTATTATTATTTGCTGATTATGGACATGTCCTTTGGTCACCTAAAGGTATGAGATACTGGATACACTCCCTGACCATTTCATTAGGTACACTTGTCCAACTGCTTGTTAACGCAAATTTCTAATTGGAGAACTTATAATTGGCAACTCAATGCATTTAGGCATGTAGACATGGACAAGACGATCTGCTGCAGTTCAAACCAAGCATCAGAATGGGGAAGATTTACTTGACTTTGAACGTGGCATGGTTGTTGATGGTTGTCTATTGTTTACAGAGAATGGTCAGAAAATACCAAGTGAGTGGCAGTTCTGTGGGCGCAAATGCCTCGTTGATGCCAGAGGTCAGAGGAGAACAACCGGGGAATGCAGAAGAGCATCTCTGAACGCACAACATGTTGAACATTGAGGCGGATGGGCTACAGCAGCAGAATACCACACGGCTACTTCCAGCAGGATAACGCACCATGTCATAAAGCGTGAATCGCCTCAGACTGGTCTCTTGATCATGACAATGAGTTCACTGTACTCAAATGGCCTCCACATGGTCTACAGATCTCAATCCAATAGAGCACCTTTGAGATATGGTGGAACGGTTTCGCATCATGGATGTGCAGACCACAAATCTGCAGCAACTGCGTGATGCTATCATGTCAGTATGAACCAAAATGACTCTGAAACCCTAAAACTTTGAAATGTCAGTGTGTGTACGCAAACAGATGAAGCACGGCCCCAGTCTATGACAGCCCAGAACCAACCTGCAATCTAAAACCCTTGACTGAGTAAACTTGAGTGAGTTTGACTATAAGCTTGAGCTCCTCGTCCTCCACAGTCCATCACTGCTCATCGGTGTGTAAGGGTGGGGTAAAGCAGACCTGCACACCCCGAGGGAGGACAAGAGGAGAGCGGATGCTTCTCTGACCGAGAGAGATGGTGACAGGCAGTTGCCCCTCTCTCCGCATGACCTCCTCGGGCCTTTGAGTGTGAACGTGCTCTCCAGAGCCACATCCTCACCAACAAAAGCAGCGGGACTACTTTCCCCAAAGGGCACGCCACCAACAGCCCTCTGACATTCAAACATCTCTGGAGATGGAAAAAACAAATCTAATAAATAAAGAAAAAAAATATATATACGGGACTTACAGAAGCACTGGAATAGACTTGGCTAAACCTAAGGCTAAATCTCTACTTCTGCTGACCTTGAGTGTGGAAAAGGACCTGGAGGTGTGTGCTCTCTGAAAGGCTGGTCAGTATGGAAAGCACTGCATAACCTCTATATGAACCCAACTGTCCTCGTCCTCTCTTTGTGAGATTTTCCCCCTCATGGAACTCATGGAGTGTCGCACTTTAATAAAATTAGTTAATGTCCTAATCGATTTAATTTCATAATTCCATAATTAAGATTTCTAAAAAGTAAGGATGAAGTACATGCAGGCTGTTGTTATCGCAGAATAAAGCCCAAAAGGCTTATCAAAGCAAAACTTCATTCTAAAGGGCTTTATTCTGCAAAAACAACCAAATGGATGTAATTTATGCTGCTTATTACATAGATACTTGCCACAAAAGATAAAAAATAGACACAACACATGGTTCTGAGGCATAATATAATATTAATTACTTAATTAAATGCAGCTCTGACAGAGACAAAAATGAGTGGTGCATAAACTAATCAAATTATTATATCACAAGATGACGCCAAACAATCAAGAGCGATCAAAAACAGTGGTGAGAAAAACAAGCATATAAATATGGACGTGAACGAAATCACTGACGGTCAAGATGATTCGAAGTACCTGGATGAGAATGTGTTATTAGTTTTTGCAGTTGTTATGTTAAAGATAAAATACATCTAGGAGGTTGTTATCTCAGAATATGGCCAGACAGGATCGTCAACAGCCCGATGCAAATACAACCATCCTGAGTGTGTTTTATTCTGCTTATTTCGTAAATTGTTATAAGCCATAGTTTGCTTATTATTTAATTACATGCAAAGCTGACAGAAAAGAAACCAGCTGAGTGAAGCTGATGAAGCATACAGTAACCTGCACAGAGTTCAGTCACAAGACGGCACCAAACATTCAAAATCAGCAGCGTGACAGGCAAGCAGATACATAAAAAAATATGGATGTAAGTATACGGATGCAAGCATATTCAGTGAAAGTCAAGTTGATTTGAAGTTCCTGGATGAGCCTGTGTTATTCGCCAGTTGTTATTTGGGAATAACATACCTTGGAATGAATCGAGTAGGTCTGTACCAGACTGCGTTTATCGTCAGCGTTTTACGAGACGTTTTTCTGCATTCAAACCCAAGCGATTTTCACTGGCGTCAAGCAGAAGAATATGCAAAATCACTCCTTGCCGTTAGATGGTGCTTAATGAAAACAGCAAATTCCTCTCCACAACATTTCCCTTTTGTCAACATTTTTGTAGTCGATGTCTCGTTTATCATACAGCACTTTTCGTTCGGATACCAGTGCAATAAGAAGCTCCATGTTCATGTTGCCTCTGGGCATCTTCTTCAATGTGCGCTTGCATTGACAGTTTTGCGCTTGAGCGCCTCCAAGAGGTGTTTACTGTAACTTCAGCAGCTCCGTATATGTGAACAAAAGGGCCAATTTGATTGGTGGAGAAGGTTTTGACACGGCACGTCAAAACAAAAAAACAAAGCATGAGGCAGTTTTTAAAAAATTACGCTTTTGCACCTGCCGTTTTGTTCGTTGATGATCACATTGGCGCCCTTTATTTAGTCACGAGGCGTTAAACGTCGGCCGAAAACGGAAGCAAAAAACGTCTGTGTGCACGGGCCTTAAGAATATTGGGACTGACCAATCAGAAGTATCACAGAGAGCTGTTTAATAAAAAGAGTTAAAAACATATGGTAAAATTGTGCATCTCTGAAAAAAATTATTAAATAAGGTTAACTTAAATATCTATCCATCTATCTATCTATCTATCTATCTATCTATCTATCTATCTATCTATCTATCTATCTATCTATCTATCTATCTATATATATATATACATATACATATACACACACACACACACACAAGTGAAAATAAGACTTTTGTTTTGAGCCATTATATTCAACTTTGAATGCTATTTTATACCAAATTTTTATTCATATATATTGTTTTACCCTATCTGAATTATCCTGACAAAGTACAAAAACTCTCATAGTAAAAACTCTTATAGAAAATACAGAATCGAAAAATATTACTTACTGCATGTATAGTACAGTACAGTACAGTCTGTCTGTCTGTATGTGTTTTCCTCCAAGAAAAACAAAAAGTTCTAAGGCCTTTATTTCAAGGAATTTCATGCTGAGCCCTCACTTCCCACAGTCTTTGTATTTGTGCAACTGTTCTGTGCAAAACCACCTCCTCTCATATTCTGCTCCTCAATTTGTTTGTTCAATTTTAGATAGTAGTATATTTGTTATGAACTGTACTGATTATTTTCTGAGTACTGAGTATTATTGAAATGATTTTATTTTTGTATGTTTGATTTCATACTTCATATTATAAACGAATTCTACCTTCTATAAAAATCTTCTATATTTCGCCAGAAAACTGTCAAGTAGTTGTAGAACGCATTTTCCACTGTAAATTACTACTAACGACTTTGATAGGGCAAAGGCGACACTGTGGTTCAATGGTTAGCACTGTCACCTCACAGCAAGAAGATCACTAGTTTGAGTCCCAGCTGGGTCAGTTGGCATTTCTGTGTGGGGTTTGCATGTTCTCCTTGTGTTCGCGTGGGTGCTCCGGTTTCCCCACAGCCCAAAGACATGTAAAGGTGAACTGAATAAACTAAATTGTCCGTAGCGCATGTATGTGAATGTGAACGTGTAAGGGTGTTTCTTAGTACTGGGTTGCAGCTGGAAGGGCATCCACTGTGTAAAACATAAGCTGGATTAGTTGACGGTTCATTCCACTGTGGTGACCCCTGATGAATAAAGGGACTAAGACGAAGGAAAATGAATAAATGATAGGGGCAAATTTATATTGTGTGTATGTATAATTTGTTTGTATGTTTCTCTCTCTGTGTATGTGTGTGCGTGTGTGTACATGCAAGCTCTACTAAGAGCAAAATACATATTTTTAAAGATTATTATTTATATAAATTCACAAAAAAGGTATTGTTTCTGCATATAGTTTATTGTTTGCTTTAAATTAACTACAATTGTGTAAAACTGTGTATTTGAATTCTTAGACACTTCGACCCAAAAAGAATTGTGCTAATGAATTCAGTTTCAACTATTTTGTTTTTCACTTTTGGTCAATTCAAAAACTTTAAAACAGAGTAAATTATGTATTTACAATTATGCACTATAAATTATTATACATCTATCAAGATGCTAGTTTTATCAATATTATGACATCAAACATTTATAGCAGGAAACTGACTAACTCCATCTTCAGCATACTGAACATGATGTCCTCGCTTATTTCAATCTCTCTTTTTCCAAAATGTGCATTTTACTTCTCCATTCTAGTTCTGCAGATGAGTTTAGAGAGTTTTAGTTTATTTAAAGAGCTCCTGCAGAGCTTTGCTAGGCACACTTGCCGTATTTTATGCCCTGCCATCTGGAAATAATTCTGTAGCTTTAATTTAATATGTGCAATAGAGGAAAGTAGAAATTCAATAACTTTAAATGGAAAATACAAAAAAAAAAAAAAAAAAGCGAGTGGCTGATTGCGATAAACTGCTCTTGATACAAGCAGAATTTCTATTTACTGTGTTTAATCAACATAATGTGCCACAAGGCCACATCACCACTCAATTCATATTTATTTGTATAATTTTCAGATGCATGGGGCACCATCCGTCCCAGAGTTGCTGAGACTCATATCCATCTACGCATCTCTTATCCGCTTCACAACCTTTATTTTCTTTGGGGAAAAAAAAAGAAGAAGAAAGCTGAAAGAAATGAGAGCAGGGCTAAATTATGCACAATGGGGATATCTATTTTCCTGTTTTCTTACGAGATAAGGCCTCGCTTTTTCAGCTTTTGTTATTAACTGTGTTTGCCCATGGGATGATTAGTAAAACAAAGGATGTAGGAATGAAAACCTGCTCATAGTTCAAAACAAGTTATTCTCTTTAAAGATAGGAGCCTACCTCAGGCTAAACTGGCTCTAGAAACAGCCAGCCTAAAACTTCTATAAGTTATCCAGACCTGTGGCCAATTTAATCCACAGTTACTTTATATGCATACCTGCAAGCAGGTCATGTTAAAATGTCACCTTTAGACAGTTAAAAATGATTGATTACAGGGATTTTTCATTCATTCAGTAAATATATTATATTTTAAAAATGATATTAATGATATATTATAATTAAATTTAAATATAAACATATTAGAAATGTATTATAAATATAGCATTGCAATTTGGCAGAAGACTTTTGTTTTTAAACTTTCTGTTGCAAGTAGGGTGGGATAAAGTGGGATACTACATCCATGTGATTGCTATCATAGACTCAAAGCACCATCTTCTGACTGAATAATATGTAGGTTAGTGTATGTTCCATCAGCTCCATTCAGCAGTTTTCGTTTCTGTTAGCTTTACATTTAATTAAAATCAGTAATAAACTATCACAGATTTATTACTTCATTAATTCCTGCTTTTCTTATTTTTATGCCACATGCGACGGTGTCATATCGGACAAAATTTCTAAACTGTTTCAGGTCAGATTTAGGCTGCTTTGCGCAGCACCGCATGAAGTCAGACACAGTTATGGTCTTGTTTCTTTGGTCTATTATATGCGTCCCTGAACCTCATGTGATCATACTTATTTCCCTTACTTATGTATCCTCTTTTCTTTTCAGCTTTGAAAACTTAAAAAAAATTTAAAAAAATATCTTTGAGGTCTTAAAGGTCAGATGTGTCCAATTTCTGAATAGAAACTAGTAGGATCATGATTCATAGTATGAAAGCTTGTGAAGATAGCATTTAGGACGAGTCAAATTGTTGTGTTTATTAGTTATGGATTTTTATTATTTGAATAAACTGCATTTGTGTTCATACATTTAGTGGACAGGTATGAACACAAATGCAGTTTATTCAAATAATTGTTACATTAGCCTGCTTTTAAGTGAAGTTTTACAAACTAATTTCGAGAGGAGCATGTGATATGATTGATCTTGGCTGGTCTCTCATCTCTATTCAGCAATAATCCAATCAAATTGATCCAAGCCTACAATAAATAAACCAATTTCGCCTCACTGCCTTATCTTCGTTTTGGAAGAATCCCCCTTTCCACCCCATCTTCTCCTTTTCCTCCTTTTACCAGGGAGGAGCGCTCAAGACCTACAGTACCTGATCTCAGACCCCCTTACATGCTAATTGACCAGGCGAGAGCCCTAGGCTCAATTATCTCCGAGCTCAGGGTTCTCTCCCAGGACAGCATGAAAAACCTGCTAATAGCATCAAGCAATATCTAAGTGTAAACTCTTGAAATGTAAATAAATATCTGAGAGCTGCCTCCAAAAGCTTAGGCTGCTGACTTGTTACCTCATTGCCCTAAGATGCAGTGACTCCGAAGGCTCACACATCATGAGGCAGACTTCTGAGACAGTAAAATCATAATTTACAATACTAATGTACAAAAAAAATAAAAATAGAGAGAGAGCTTTGGTGATACCTAAGGGAATACTTGCTTACTACAATACTAAATTATCACAGAAAGTCCCATTGAAGTGGAAAATGTTGGTCAAAATCATACATTTACAAACAATTGACACACGAGAGGTGCTAAGAGATGCCATTTACTGAAACAAAAATTTGTTTTATTTTTAGCTTAACTGTGAGAAATGGAATGCTGCCTTCAAGATTAAAGGTACTTCATAAGACAGAAAATGTCTTGTTGCCTTCCTGTCTTCAATAAAAAAAGTTGCTGCTTGTTCTAGCTACTTGTTTAAAGCTCAAAATGCTAATTTAGAACTAAAACGACATGATTCTTGAGGGTTTTTTTTTGTGGGACAGATTAATTTATTTATGTTCACTCAACTTAAAATTTTAAAAACACACAGACATGCAGGGATTTTGTGGAACCCAGCATTTTTTAGTGTTGTTGGGTATACGAAAATATATTAATGCATCATAAAAATGCACATACAGTATTATACAAGATTAAACAATTTACAGTTACTTGTACATATGTGGCAAAAAAGGCAATCCAAGTAAAAACATTTTAATCGAATTTAAACTGGATTTTTTTGCTAAAAAAAAAAAGTTGTGTGGAATGTGTTGTTCCTACTGTAATCTCTAGAATCCATGAGCAAATACACAGTACAAATATATTATTCATAGTTTGTGTGTTGTCGTTGTTAAAGTGTGAGTAATAAATATTATATCAGTTCTGAGCCTTGTATTAGTCCAGTGGAGTCTTTCAGTAAGTTTCTAGCAGAAAATTCATTGGTGAAATCTCCTACCACTTCACTCTTCAACTACATTTTTAACATAACAGAGAATACACAAATCACCATGGCGGCAATGAACAACCACTTGGGTTTTACAAAGAGCTCTTCAGTATCAGTTCTTAAAAGAGCGATTTTATATTGTGATCATTTTAATAATCTACACAACCAAGTTTCCACTATAAAGTGCCTTTTTTAGTGGAGTGCAAAGGTTCTATTGGTGTAAAAGTTTTTTCACCGAACCATCAATGCCTATAAAGAACCTTTATTTTTAAAATGTTGCATTTTTAAATGCAAGTGGGGTATACACCAAGTAACCAAAATAGAAAATCATAATAACTGCAAGACTATGCTATAAAGAAAAAGTATTTGCTTTCTTGATACGTATTTGATACAGATGAAAGTGATGATCAAATCAAACTAATTCATCTTCAATGAAAGCGGTAGCTGGAAACTGAAATGTTGTCCATTTTCCACTGTATACTGTTACTGATGCAACGGCGAGCAACACTGTACGCTTTACACTTGTCTATATGAAAAAAGCTTTTCCATAACAGTATAAACACGAATACACTTCTTTAATATTAAAGGTAAATGCCTATTGATTTGTTACTTGTCAGTTTAGCTTTTCTTCTTTTTTTTCTCCCAGTGCACTCTCTTTAAACCTGCAGGGTTATGTTTACAGCACAATATCCTGAGGAAATCCACAGACCTGATATTTACCCAGGATTCCCTGCTATATTAGATAAATAAAATGTAATTTTCCTGTGCAAATATGTGTGAAATTAAATACACAAAAAAGGACGGCTTTACAGTCGCTGGATTTATCTTGGCCATATTTACTTATTTTAGAGTATGTTCAGCTAGCAAGAGAGAATATGGTGTCACTGTGTTTAAGACGTTACATGTCTGAATGACTGTGGAGTTTTGTCAAAGTCTTTGTACAGTCCATTTTGGTAAGGATGGGCTTACTTGTCAACCAAAGAAAGATGGATCAGGATCCAAAACATTTAATATGTTTAAAACGGAGCAAAAATGGAAGCAGAGTTTGCATTTTGAGATCGGATTACACAAATCACTCTTTATAAAAACAGACTGAGGCTCTGCAACAGGCTGACATTTAGCATTTGGTTATGATGGATGTTGCAATATTGTTAACTCATATGAGATTTCAGATCTCAGATAGTGAGAGGACTTCCAGTTGTGATTATTATCAATAGAGTAATTGGAATGGAGCCCATCACTTGCAATGAACTTATCTCCACCTCATTCGTTTTCTTTGTGCTGCTCTTGCTCACTTTCTTTAAGGTTCTAACTGTTGTTAAGTGTTGTTTTATTGCAAAGCAGTTATTAATAATAACTACTGGTAAAGAATCAGGGTGCTTTACACCTGTAGATCTCCTGTTCCAATATAAGGATTAAAACTGTTACTGTTTTATTTTGATGTATTTTTTTATGAGCCATTTTCTATGCAAGTAAATGATCCTGTAGCCGAGCCTTTGGTCAGGGCCTTTTGCTCTCTTATTGTGGCTTCTTTGTAGCTGTTGGTACATACTTTATCATTCTGATCCTGATGCAAGTCTTTGTCTGCATGTTTTAAAAGGTTAGGAAATGTGCTTGTCTAAATACATTTCTGTTTGGCATTTCACATCTTTGTTCCATGTTAACCAGGTTAATTTCCAGAAGCATTATCAAAACAAACATTACTGCTTTTCATTCAAAGAAAAATATAAAAGGAATAGTATTAATAAATGTGGTCAGAACCTCAGCAGAGTTAGTATATTTTTAAACACATGTAGTACCAATCCCAATTCTATTTTTTTTTACCCCTACCCCTTGACCCTAAGAAATGGGACCACACTACAACACCCGTACACGTCTAATACAGTATGTCGTCACATGGTCATATAAGATCGACAATGACGACTGCTGTAGTTATTCCAGTTGAGTTATTTTTTAGTATTTATCCTTAGGAAATCACAGAAGGCAACGATATCATGTTATCCTAACAATAAAATGTGGCAATAAGCTCGTAACTGTACTGTGAATTTACACCGTGGCCATATTCATCTGTGTAAACATAATAATACAACATTAATGGTATACCTGACACCGTAAAAAGGTCATTCCTAGCCATAATTATTGATTATAGATAGCAAAATTAAGCTGTTTTTTTTTTTTACCGTAAAACACAAACGTCATTATGAATGTATTAAAGCATATGGTTGCTTGTTGTAATAATTCTTAATAATGCCAACAAATACTTAAATTTGTGCAGCTCCTGGCTCACATGTGGAGCCATGTTGCCGTTGCAGCTGGTGTATTCTGAGAAATTTTCATATCTCTTCATTTCTAGTGTGGTCCTCTGTTTTAAGGGCTACCTATCCCTTCCCCTTAGCCCTGTGCCTTCAAGCTAAAGAGAATTGGGACAGTTGTAATAGGTTTTTGGTATTATAATTGGTAGTGTCTGAAAAGTATAATCAAGTTATGATTGTGATTATTCTTTAGCATTCAAATAGTTGCTAAAACCTTATATAACATTCAAAATTAAAGCACTCAATTTACCTAACTTTCTGAAAACTACATCACACATTAATGGGCAGAAACATCAGAGTTAGCATTATGGACAGTGTCAACTGAAGAGTGACTCAAGGATTTTAAACAACAGTACAGTGATCTTATAAAAATCTTTTGCAAAACGTACATCATCATCTAACAAAATAAAAAAATGGACAATTCTTATATTTTTATATAGCCTATTGCAGTGTTGAATACATTATTTACTATGCACATAGTTACTTAAAAAAATAAAAAAGTCATAATCCTTTATCAAATTTATTTCCCTTCCTCTTGCGCCCTTTGCTCTTGTCTCCTCTTTAATATTATCACCCACCTAAGACCATGGCAGTGGCCAAAATCAAGTCTTTTTTCAGTGTTTTGTTTCTCTTAGATATTTGCAGCAACAGGGAATAATAGCGAGAAAAAATTGCACTCAACCAAGCAATTCCCTCCTTTATTCTAAACTAAAGACCACTGGAAAATACCATGCCTCCACCGTCTCTATGAATAACATTTTAAAAATGCAAATAGTAATGCAAATAGACCAAACAATTATTACTGCAACAACTCCACAGGCAGGCGTAAAAAGGGATAGTGTACTCATTAGTGTTTATAACGTCTACCAATAATTAATAGAGACAGCAACATGAAAGCGCTGCAGACACAAGTTCTCCTCCACCGGCTGTTCTCATGATGTATGAAAGCGCAAGAATTACCATATTTTAGGAACCCAATTGCTACCTGAGCCAAAGACTATCAAATTCTTTATTTCTCCCTGACGGTTAAACAAACACGCGCACACGCGCATGCACGCAGGCCCCTGTATTTGGTGAAAATGAACGTCCACAGCAATAAAAATGATGTATTGAGCAAAGGTTACTCTCCCTTTTAAATGCTAATTGTTCTGCCAACAGTATTCATTTGCCTGGGCTCCCAAAGGGCATGCATCCATTTTGTTTCCGCTCCAAGCAGATGTGGGGTCTTGGTTTTTTGTGTGTAAGTGTGTGCGAGAAAGCAAGATAGAGAAAGGGAGCGTTCCCCGTGTTTATGCATCATAATTAGCGGCGCCTTGTTTGTCGTCATAACCTACCATAATGTAAAGGGCCAAAAGATGAGAGGGTGTGTACAGATGGCAGCAAGGAATCTACACAATGATCTCTCCTCCAAAGCAGCAATGAAAATGTCCCTTTAACTGCGAAGCTAAACAGTAATGAGGGTCACTTCTGCTCTCGGGCTCTGCCGCTGTACATTTCTTAAGGTTAAATGACATGACAGTGTTTAAGTAAGTCTTTCTCCTTAAAGGTCAAATGAATATTTTATCTTTGGCTGGGCTGGATGTATTGAAATGTTAATGTAAATACCACCGCTGCAGAGTCTGCAGGACAGCTTCAATAAAGGGAGGGATAGGAAAGGTCATATAATCCCCTACCAGTCTCTCATCCTTGTCGCTCAGCGTTGGTCCATGCCACTGTTTGAGACAAAGATATGACTCATTCCAAAAAAACACATTAAACGGTCTTCACAGGTGGTCCAACAGATGGACTTTTGTTGGTTAAAGATCTACTGACTGAGGGTGTGCTCATACTTGTTGATTTGTATGGTCCAGAGTAGGGATGCCAACAATTAATTGACGATAATCCTTTAAGCCTATACACCTTATCGATGGTTAATCAAGCATGGATGCCATTAGTGAGCAAAGTTTTCAGGCACATAGGGTTTGCATGCAAAACGTGCAGTTGTTGCAAGGGGAAAAATGTAAAACGTCCCTGCAATATGCTTAGAGAAACTTGCTTGTGTTGTGTTGCATCCACCATGAACAGCATTTTAAAATGATAATATTAATTACTAAACTTCACGTCATTCCAAATCCAAGAACTTCATTCATCTTTGGAATACAAATTAAGGTATTTAATCAGAGAGCTCCCTCATCTACCACAGCAATGACTTGACTAAAGTCCAGAAAGGCACTAAAAGCATTCTCAGAATAGACCACTTGTCTTTAGTCGTTCAATCAGAATATTGTCAAACTTTGAGAAGTTTTTTCAAGATATAATACAAAAATAATGACTTCATTTAACAGTTTCTTCTCTTCAGTGTCAGTATATTGTCCACATTCATGAGGCATATGCACTGATGTAACCCCACCCCAAGATGCCCGCACATGGCTTTCTCTGTTTAAAACAAAGCACAGGTGCATCCAAGGTAATATATCAGCAGGCAGCCAAGTGCTACATTCACACATTCTCGTTAATGCGCACAATATACTGACACTGAAGAAACTTTTGAGCAATGTCAAAGTTTTAGTTTTATGGGAGCACAAAATTATCCTCTTTGCTTGATACTATTCCAGTCTGTTTTGAGGAGGGTTTTTTGATACCTTTCTGGACGCCTATGAAGCCAGAAACCTTGCTGTATATGGAGGATGAGGGAGCTCTCAGATGTCAGTTTGAATTCCGGAGTTGATCTCAGACATGATCTCAGGTGTTTGGAACAACATAAGCGTTAGTAATTAATTAACTTTCATTTTTAGGGTAACAAAAACTGTAATTATCTGAAATAGATTAGCGCATAAAACTCAAGTGATACATTTAGCTTATAAACGTGACGTTATTCAATATTGAAGTTGATCCATGAGAGGTACAGAACTACAGATGAAACTGGGTACTTTTTATCATTTTTTTTTCACCTTTAATGGACAGAACAGCAGAGAGTATTGGCAGGAAAGTGTGGGGAGCAGAGAGAGGTTAAGGATCTGCATGGGACCTCAAAATGGGAATCGAACTCGGGTTGCCGCAAGCACTAGAGTGCATGTGTCGACACACCAACCACTACACTATTGGCACTGACAAAATTGGGTACTTAAAGTAATTTGGAATGTTTTTTCTTGATATGCACAACATGCACATTTGGGAAGAACATATCTGATGACATGAGTTCATAAATGCACATGGATTCATAAATGAAAGTGTGAGAACAGCCTAAAACTGTATGATTAGCATCTAGGATTTTTCACTGGACTCAAATAAACCTGGCACAATCTGAAAAATTGAGTTACAGTAGATAGATGTCCTACAGTCAGCCTAAATCAACTAAGACATTTAGATTGAAAAAAAAAAGTTATTTGGAAATAATTGAATGGCTGTTATGCCAGAAGATAAAACAGATAATGGTACACTGGTAACAAAAAGCTTCAGACTTGGACTAAAGACAGGCTTGTGTCACAGTTTTAAAGACTTATGACTGACCTTTGCGAATATAAAAAAGTACTTTACGCTTGGATAACTTTTTGGCAATTACTCACAATTTGATTTGGACTTCACAGATTGGATTCTGACATATTCCTCACACGGTGAACTTTATTTTAAGTGCTCTCTCAGGCACAATGTGCAGCAATTTATTACAAAAGCATCAAAGGTACGCAAGTAAAAAAAAAAGAACCAAAATAGTGCCGTCTACACTACACCAAGAGTCAGCATATCTCAATAGTTCAATTATTTAATGTCTCGGCCAAATCAATAGTAACAATAAAAAAATCTCATAGCAAAAAAAGGCTAAACATCAAACCTTGCTTCTACATTTAGCATATATTTATATTTATTGTAACTGTTCTCACGGGCCTTTGTGGAATATCCTTCGATGGACTGTGGACTACCCCAACAGATTGCAGGAAGCAAAATTAAATACATAAAAATGAAACCCTGTAATTTTGTTTACAACTTCAAAAATGCTGATGTTCTCAGAGCATATTTTTACAAACTTTAAATGATGAAATGATCATCTACTATAAAAGGAATTCCACTGGTTCAGTCTCCTCTTGTCTTAAGAATATTTCAAGTGATCTCTGAGCTTCCATGTGTCAGCATCACCTGCTTTGTTACACCACTGCAATCACAGTAGCATAAAAGTAGTCCATAAGCTATAAGCTGGGTGGCACGGTGGCTCAGCGGCTAGCACTGTCGCTTCACAGCAAGAAGGTCGCGGGTTCGTGTCCCAGCTGAGCCAGGAGGCATTTTTGTGTGGAGTTTGCATGTTCTACCCATAGGTGAATTGGATGAAATGATTTCCCAGTGATGGGTTGCAGCTGGAAGGGCATCTGCTGCGTAAAACATATGTTGGATAAGTTGGCGGTTCGTTCCGCTGTGGCATCCCCAGATTAATAAAGGGACCAAACCAAAAAAAAAAAGAATGAATGGATGAAACTAAATTGGCTGTAGTGTGTGTGTGTGTGTGTGTGTGTGTGTGTGTGTGTTTGTGCAGGAATAGTTAGTGGTTCATTCTGCTGTGGCGACCTCTGAATATAGACTAAGCTGAAGAAAAATGAATGAATGAATGAATGAATGAAGCTATAAGCTCTATATTGCAAGTGATTGCTTTTTGTGTGTGCGCGAGGAACTGGTCCATATTTAAGTGATCACTCACTGTTAATCCTCCTCTTGTCTCTTTCCATTCAAATTGTAATGCTCCTTCAGGCAGCAACTGTTTTTAACGGCGCAACACTCTCTGCAACAAAAGGAGAAATAGAATCCATAAACATCATTGGTCATTGCATATTTTAGTACCATAAGAAAAAAAAACCAAAATAACTTTGTCAGATGAAACCAGTGAGGAATTAAACATTTTAGCAGCACAAACACAGTCAATTTTATTTTATTATCACTGTCATAAACACACTGGTTTGTAAAGTAAATAGCTTTACCTGCACTGCACTTTGTTAGTTGCTAGTTATGTGGATAATAATTTGGAAGTCTTGCACAGTCAATGAAAAAAGGTTTTGCAATAAGTTGAATAAAAATGAGAGGGCCAGGGTTTCATAACTGAATTCTACTATTAATGTGTAATAAGTTTAATTTGTGTAAAAATGTACAAAGGAAAGAGAAAGGACACAACAGACTCTGACTAAGTTTACATGGACCTCAGTACTTAAATGATACACCTCAATGTGAATGAGACAATGATATGATTAAGGAGTGGCACAGTGGCTCAGTGGTTAGCACTGTCACCTCATAGCAAGAAAGTCACTGATTTGAGTCCTGGCTGGGCCGTTTTGCATTTCTGTGTGGATTTTGCATGTCCTCCCCGTGTTGGTGTGGGTTTCCTCTGGGTGCTCCTGTTTCCCCCACAGTCCAAAGACATGAGCTATAGGTGAATTGACTAAACTAAATTGGTCCTAATGTGTGTGAATGAAAGTGTATGGGTGTTTCCCAGTATTAGGTTGCAGCTGGATGGGCATCTGCTGCATAAAACATATGCGGGAATAGTTGGCGGTTCATTCCGCTGTGGCGAACTCTGAAATAGAGACTAAGCCGAAGAAAAATGAATGAATGAATACGATTAAGGTGTTTACATGAGTTGCTATTAGAATATTGCTTTAACGCTCCCGTTTCACATGTTATATCACAGAGATCGATTAGTGTCATTACATCACTAGGTGACACATCCAACACATCCTTTGGAGTGTGATGCATCAACAGGTTTTTTTTTATTTTAGGTGTTTAATTTTATTTATTTTTATTTTTGACAACTCCCACTGCAGTTAATATATCATGCTATACATTCAGAGGAAAAAGATATAAATTATTTTGCAACAGGCCTCCTGAACTGGTTACTATAAGAATTTGAAATTTGCTGACACCAAATAGGAGGAAAAATTCAGCATGGCCCAGACAACATTTGTAAAAGTAAATTCCATGATGAAGGGTGTGATGAGTCCCCAGGAGTTCATGGTGTGTGTACCTGTGCCATTGAAGATGAAGATGGTGGACCTGTACAGACCGGATAACAGCTGACCGCCACTGTGTGTGTATCCTGTCACAAAATGCAGTGAAAAGTCATACATGACAGTATTAGTTTGATTAAGGAGTTTAATGTCTGTACTGAATTTTAATATTCAATTAATTTAATTGATATTTTAATATTCCACTTGTAAGAATGTCTTAATTTGATTTGTGTTTATTTTGATAATGACTTCAGCCATATTAATATTATCAAATATCATTGTTTACATGGTAGACTCTTAATCAGAGTATTATCTTAATCTTATTAAAATCTGAGTATTGACGTCCACGTAAACGTATTCAGAAAGCAACAGTTTTCATTCTGCTCTGCTACAGTATAATAGAACTATATAGAACACATTAGGTTTGTTTTAGAATCAGGAATGTTAAGAAACACCGACATACATTAACGCTACGAAGAAACCCCTACAAAGCTAAAGCGAAGCACTTGCAAATGTTTCTCACGTAGTGTATGCGACCTCATAGTCTGAAGTGTCTGTGACAGCAATGTATAAAATAATTAAAATGAAGCCTCTTCTCATAAGATAAGGACACACAGTCTCAAGAACAGTTATGAGAGATTGTCGAGACCACCAAATACTCTGGCCAACACTGTCTTCAATAATGTGCAGCACAAACACTTCTGTTAAAATCTCATAAACTGTCGTTTAGAGTTACATGACCTTTCCATAATTAGGTCAGTAGGGATAGAGGAGGCAGTTTTGAGTGGCCGTTCAAATTGTTCGGATCTACACAATCTTATCTGCAATAATGTTTATGACATCATACACACTTCAGACATACACATTCCTGACTATTATAGCTTAACATTACTACATAAATAAGCATAAATGTCAAAATACACATTATATATTTTTATTTTTCATAAAATGATGACGTGTTATTTCTGTGTGATGTTAGTGTATAGATATATAGGCTGCTGTTGTGGATATACATACTTTAAGAAGTATACCTCTTTAAAAAAAGCTTAAACGTTCTTAAATATTGGCTAATGTTTGCCATGGTACTTTGAATAATCTGCCTGAAATCACATTTACTGCAAGTAAGATTTCAAAACAACATTTAGGCTATTTATTTGACTGTAAACAACGTTGCACTTTGATAACATGCTAATGTGATTTCACTTTAACCAATTTTCAAAGAATAAAATTAAAAAGTACACTAAGGACAAAGTCTGAATGTTAGAATATAAACCAACTTAACTTCAATATTTCAGCTACTCTAAAGGCTCAACTTTGCAAATTACACTTACTGGCCACTTTATTAGGTACACCTTAATAGTACCGGGTTGGACCCCCTTTTGCCTTCAGAACTGTCTTAATCTTTTATGGCATTGATTCAACAAGGTACTGGAAATACTCCTAGGAGATTTAGGACCATATTGACATGATAGCATTACGCAGTTGCTGCAGATTTGTCGGCTGCACATCCATGATGCCAATCTCTGTTCCACCACATCACTCTCTATTGGATCGAGTCTGGTGACTGTGGAGGCCATTTGAATACAGTGAACTCATTGTCATGTTCAAGAAAGCAGTCCGAGATGATTCACGCTTTATGACATGGCACATTATCCTGCTGGAGGTAGTCATCAGAAGATGGCTACACTGTAGTCATAAAAAAGATGGACATGGTCAGCAACAACACTGTAGGCTGTGGCATTGACACAATGCGCAATTGGTACTAGTGGGTCCAAAGCGTGCCAAGAATTACAGCAACCTAAACTGTTGATACAAGGCAGGATGGATCCATGCTTTCATGTTGCTGACGCCGAATTCTGACCCTACCATCCAAATGTCACCACAGAAATCAAGTCTCATCAGAACAGGCAATCTTTTTTCCAATCTTCAATTGTCCAATTTTGGTAAGCCTGTGCGAACTATAGCCTCAGTTTCCTGTTCTTAGCGGACAGGAGTGGCACCTAGTGTGGTTTTCCGCTGCTGTAGCCCATCCTCCTCAAGGTTCAACGTGTTGTGCATTCAGAGATTCTTTGCTACATACAGTACCTCGGTTGTAAAGAGTAGTTATTTGAGTTACTGCTGCCTTTCTATCAGCCTGAACCAATCCGGCCATTCTCCTCTGACATCAACAAGACATTTGTGCCCACAGAACTGCTACTCAATGGATATTTTCTCTATTTCAGACCATTCTCTGTAAACCCTAGAGATGGTTGTGCGTGAAAATCCCAGTAGATCAGCAGTTTCTCAAATACTCAGACCAGCCCGTCTGGCACCTACAACCATGACACATTCAAAAACACTTAAATCACCTTTCTTCGTCATTCTGATGCACGGGTTGAACAGCAGCAGATTGTCTTGATGTCTACATGCCTAAATGCATTGAGTTGCAGCCATGTCATTAGAAATTTGCTTTGACAAGCAATTGAATAGAAGCACCTAATAAAGTGGCCGGTGAGTGTACGCTTCCCTAAAAACCTCCAAAATTGCGGAGTCTCATTTTTTTGTGCTTCTAATTTAAATGACTAAACCTCAAATAACGACATCTAAAATGTGTTGTTTATTTATTTAGTTATTTATTTTTTATCTATATTTGGGTATTTCAGGGTCGAAGAGGCTAAATTGTTTAATGATTTATTGTCAATACTTACATGACATGTGGTCCCTCTGACATCTGGCTTTATTTTTGTGTGCCTCAGACGTGTGTGCTCAGAAAATATCAGACTGAAGGCTTTAAAACGCATGCAGGTAATAACTTTGATGCAAGGAAAAACTGCAATATCTCTAGAGCACGACAGACATGATGTGATCAAACAGGGGTGCGTTTGCGAAAACCATCGTTAACGTTTCGTCGTAACAACATACTAGTTCATTAATTTTGGCATTTCCCAAATCCATCGTTCTAACAAACAAACTTGTCACAAACTTGTACGCTTGCAATCTGTAGAGCTGTAGTTAGAGGCATAGTTCCTGGTTGTGTACTATTCCCAGTTATCCCCCTATGCCCTATTCCTTTTGAACGTTCAAACATTTACACTTGGAATGCTAAAAAAAAATCTGCCATCTTTCTTAGGTGTAATTTGCTTTCAAAGTACTTTTATAGTTCAGTTTTAGCGATCTTTATATTGACAATTATTTGCAGCATATTGTTTTTAATTTATAGTAGGTTATTTATTAAGAAATGTAACGGACGTATTCCTGTTGGTTAGAAAATTTCTGCAGTGCTTTCAACGTGTTAATATACAAAATAAAATTAAAAATAAATAAATTATTATTAATAATAATTATTATGGGCGCTACGGTGGCCTAGTGGGTAGCATGATCGCCTCTCAGCAAGAAGGTCGCTGGTTCGAGCCTCGGCTAGGTCAGTTGACATTTCTGTGTGGAGTTTGCATGTTCTCCCCGTGGTTGCGTGGGTTTCCTCCGGTTGCTCCAGTTTCCCCCACAGTCCAAAGATATGCGTTACAGGTGAATTGGGTAAGCTAAATTGTCCATAGTGTATGTATGTGAATGAGAATGTATGGATGTGTTTCCCAGAGATGGGTTGTGGCTGGAAGGGCATCCGCTGCGTAAAACAAATGCTGGATAAGTTGGCGGTTTATTCTGCTGTGGCGACCCCAGATTAATAAAGGGACTAAGCCGAAAAGAAAATGAATGAATGAATGAATTATTATTATTAAGTAGGATTTATTTCATTTCTTAATAAACCACCTATTGTAAATCACAACCATTAACGATTTGTATGATTTATATATGAGATTAAAATATGTTAGCTAGTTTGTTAGAATAGAATATGGAACATTCTCAATAGTTAATGTAAAGGAAACATATGCCCCATATGTGCCGTTTACATATATTTCAATGGGATATATGCACAGCCAGTGTTTTTCAGCCAAAGATGATCTTCCAGTGAAAAGTTTATGTGACTATTTTCAATTTCATAAGGTTTCTTTTACAGCATCAATGTTGTAACGTAATTACAATACATTCAGTTAAACAGACTTAAACATCCATTGGTTGTTAAAGCGTAAAAAGTGACAAAAAATAATTTAAACGCAGAAAAATACTGGGGTAAAAATTAATAAGAATTTAAAAAAATAAATAATAGAATTTAATGCAGTGCTTCTTGTTTGGTCTGACAGCCACTTTATATCGTATCTCAACCAGGCAGTAAAGATAACTTTTTTTTGTTTTGTTAAGAAATTAGATCTTAAACATGTGTGTGTAAGTGTGTAAAATAATATAATTAGCATAAAAAATGAGGGTTTTTTCCTCTAAAGAAGTTGTTCATCAGCACCATTTAGAGTGTCATTATGGACGTTTTACGTTATAACTAAAATATATAACTGTATTGCGGTTCAAACGATTGATCTGTGACAAAGCAACTATGGTTTTGGGAAACACTCTTTTCCCAAAGGATGCATTGTAGAGTGATAGCTCAGCAGTGAGTTATGTCGTTGTTTGGGAAACACACTCCTGATTTTTTCATACATACACATGGAGAGGTATAACCCCGCCTGAAGCTCATTTGCAATGAAAGTAACACACACAGGAATAACGTGTTATTGCGTCCACTCAAAATGTACATCATGGTGTAGAAATGGTGATCTATTTTGAACTGAAACTTCAGATGCTTATATTACTGCAGATCTTGTTAAAAGGGGTCGCTTTAAGAAATGCATTAGATCACAGAATGAGACTGATACAGTAATAACATCCGTCAAGACGTTTTTATATGTTGGTATTTTGTATTTATTGCTCATATATCTTTGTGTAATTGTTCATCTAAGGCAGTTGATTGAATTTACTGGAATGTACACTGGAGCATGGCTGTTAATTAAATCAACATCAAAAAGTGAAGTAAGGGCACTGGGATCAGCAGCACTGTGTCATTAGTATTTAGAGCACTGGGTATGTTTCTGGGACACATTGCCAATACATCTAAGTGACTACTTTGCTACACTTTCTCAAGGACAGCATCTATCAACTTGAAATACACTATTGGAATCTTATAAGCTCAGTACAGAATGATTCACCCGATTTACTCTCTGGTCCACTTAGCCCCTAGAGGTATGGAATACATCAATGAAGCACGGCAGCTCTGTGGTGTAAAATATTCAATTATGATGCATTCCCTTGAGTGGCAGCGTCAATATCCAACATGTGATGAAATCCAGAAGGAATATTTTAATTAAAAATTGTCCAACGATTGTAACCGCATCACAGTTATTTGTCTGAAATCCTTTATTGACGTACTCAAATTAAATTTCCCCACACACACTGTTGTTTCTGAAGATTCAAATTGGAGATTAGATGTGGGGATATTCTTATCTTCAGTAATCTTCAATCTCATCTGTCTCGCTGATCGTGTAGCATTCATGTCAGCACACCATAAAAAATTGGCTTGGGGATACCGGTGGCACTTTGCTTTTCTATAGCAATGAAAATTCATTCAAAATCCACCTCACTTTACCACTGACTAGTTTACTTCATTATCTGATAAAGAATGTACATGGATTATGAATAAGTTCTGTATAAGTCCCACACTGTAAAAGAAATGCAGGGTTCCACACAATTCATCCAGGTTGTCTTAACACAAATTGATTAAGTTGACTTAATACGTTTAATTGGTTTGAACATAAAACAGTTTTAGTTAAAGCATTCTCAGGATCTTTATTTGTATAGCGTATAGTGTCAACGCAGCTTAATAGCAGTTCTAGTAAATTAAAACTGTGTCAGTCTAGTTTCAGAGTTGAAGTTCTGTTCAGTGTGGTTTAATTTTCACTGCTGAAAGTTTAAACACTGAAAATCTGAATGAGCAGCTCCACAGGTCCCAAACCAAGCAAGCCAATGGCGACTGTGGCGAGGAACAAACTTCACCAGCTGACAAAAGTAAAGTGAAAAACAAACCTTGAGAGTAACCAGTCTCAGTTGGGCACGACCATTTCTCCTCTGACCAAACTTCTTGTGCAGAGCTGCAGTCTAGGTTCCAGAGACTGGAGAATACTGGCCATCCATCGTGGAGAAGCTGCAGGTGTGAGTAGGTCACCGGTAGGTGTTCAGGCTGGCCCACGGGATTGGTCTTTCAGGAATCAGTCTCATGGTCTCCACCCCTCCATGACTGCCATAGCATCTGCTCAGGATATGATCTGGTCCAGGATTATGGATACTTTTAGACGTCCTCTATAAGTTGGCATCATCTCTTTGTGTGTGATAACCAGTTCAATCATACTTATCACATTACTGCAAAAGTAACAATGACAGAAAAATACAACCTCCTTTGTCTAAAAAACGCATAAATCTATCTATCTATCTATCTATCTATCTATCTATCTATCTATCTATCTATCTATCTATCTATCTATCTATCTATCTGTCTGTATGTCTGTCTGTCTGTCTGTCTGTCTGTCTGTCTGTCTGTCTGTCTGTCTGTCTGTCTGTCTGTCTGTCTGTCTGTCTATCTATCTATCTGTCTATCTAGCTGTCTGTCTGCCCGTTCGTCCATCCGTCTGTCCATCCATCCATCCATCCATCCATCCATCCATCCATCCATCCATCCATCCATCCATCTATTATGAGTCCAACCTTTACAACACTCAAATCTCCACTCTTCCTTTTGGCAGAGCTCTTTCAGTTCAGCAATATTCTTTGAGATGTCTGGTGTAAATCACTCACTGTCCTCACTTCTTTTTTTGTTAGGCTGAGGTCACGGCCGGTCCGAAACGGTGCGCTTTCTTCTATTGAAGCCATTCTGTTGTTGATTTACTTTTGCGCTTTGGATTGTTTTCCTGTTGCATCACCCAACCTGTTGAGCTACAACTGGCCTTATATTCTCCAGCAAAGTGTCCTGATAAACTTGGGAATTCAGTTTTCAACCGATGATAACAAGCTGTTCAGGCCCTAAGGCAACAAAACATCTCTAAACCTTGATGGCCTGTCCACCATACGTTACAGCTAAGACAAGGTTTTGATGTCAGTGTACTGTGCCTTTTATTTCTTCTCCAGACATAGCATTTTCCCCACAAACAAGTCAATATTGGTTTAATATGTCTAAAGAATATTTTTCCAGAAGCGTTCAGGTGCTCTTTTCGTATCTTTAGATGTGTGGAATCGTGTGCGTGTGCGTGTGTGTGTGTGTGTGTGCGCGTGTGCGTGTGCGTGTGCGTGTGCGTTTGTGTGCAGAAAACCTAATACTAAAAAAAGTAACAGCAGGGTTAAACTTTCTCCAGACGTCTCACCATCGATGAATGAACATGACAACTTTCAGAAATACTTCTGTGAATCTTGTCTTAGTTATTAGCAGAAAAATAAAAATCAAAATTCTGCTGTAAAGCAGATGTAGGAAAACAATGTCATTATTCAGCTCTATTCGGTTCTGTGTTGATTCAGTTTAGCTTAATAGAATTAATTCATTAAATATCAAGTTGGGCGACATGGTGGCTCAGTGGTTAGCACTGTTGCCTTACAGCAAGAAGGTCATTGGTTCGAGTCCCGGCTGGATTAGTTGGCATTTCTGTGTGGAGTTTGCATGTTCTCCCCATAGTTTCCCAATAGTCCCCATAGTATACAGTAGGTGAACTGAATAAAATATGTGAATAGACCATGTGTGTAAATGAGTGTGTACTGTATGGATGTTTCCCAGTGCTTAATTTGAGCCAGATCTTGCTGAATCCTGTTCTGGAAAATATCAGATATTCTTGTTTTGCGTTCCACCAAATTGTTTAGTGGATGTCAGTCACGATAACTTTTATTTCCTGGTTTCGTTCTAGGAATTATTAATTGACAAATTAACCACTGATGTTTCCCAAGACTGGGTTGTAGCTGGAAGGGCATCCATAGTGTAAAACATATGCTGGATAAGTTGGCGGTTTATTCCGCTGTGGCGACCCCTGATGAACAAAGGGACTAAGCTGAAGGACAATTAATGAATTAAATAATAAGTTCAGTTCAGTGCTGTAAAATCTGTATTATTATTATTATTGATTTTATCTTAAATGTATACTTGCCTGTGAGGAACCGGTAAACTGGTCAAGACAAACACAAATTGTTGGTTGAAACAAATATATAATAATTATACTCTGTTACAGAAGGGTGTATTGTTCCACACATAACAAAATGAAGATTAGTATTAGGTTTAGGTTTAATTTTTCATACTATTACAGTAAAAAATTAGTTAAGTATTCTTAGTATTCTGGCAAATATCATGTAATTTGCACAGATTTTGCATGAATGCAATTTATTTGCAGATCTTGGGATAGCGATTGCATATATGTGATGTATATATTACAAAAAAAAAGTATTATATTGTTAAATTGCACAATAATTCCACATACTGTACTGTACTTTTTCTTGCAACTGAATTTTCAAATCCATGGATACAAACAGAGTAACAGTACAGTGACAAGACATACCACATTTGTCATGCAACACTAATGTTTAGTCCTCCAGAGGACAATAATATCAAAGCTGACACAGTCGAGGCAATCATTAGTTTGCACTTCTCATCCGCAGCATATGCCAACAACATGGAGTCAAATGATACTTGATAAGGTTTACTCCACTCTGAGGCAAAAACAAACTTATCTTCTGAAACAAGCTGTCAGATAGCAAAGATTGAGATAAATATAGATAGAGCGAAGGCAGTGGTGTTGCGGGACGTTTCTTAGGTTAGAAGTACTTATTTCACCCGGATGAAATTATTTTGCCAATGGCAATTTTATGCTTCTGTGAGTTTCTAATTCCCTCTGGCTCATGCTAAGTGTCTCAGCAGGAGCATCTATCTCTCTCCTCCTTCATTTTTTACTAACCCCCTCCTTTTTACCAGGTGACAATGGGTTGACTATTCCTCCATCTTTCAATTTATTATATATTTATAATACACACACACACACACACACACACACACACACACATATAGTGTGTACAATTAACAGTCAGCAATCCCTTTCTCAGTCGTCAACATGGACAGGATCCAGGCCGGAGGTGCACATATGTGAGGTACTTAAGGAAAATGCTGACTGTAGAGAAGAACAGAGCCCTGTGGAGCACATCTGTGCTTCCTGCTCCCCAACATCCAGCTATGTGGAAATGAAACGGTGTTTGCTGAACGTAAAATGGAGCAATTGAACAGCATGCCGTAGCAAGCAGTTTTGGTCAAAGACTCATCTTTTGAGCTGGCTGTTACTTTGTGAAATGCCTGTTGAAATTTACAGAAGCATACCCGCCTATGGGAAAACCTACTGGAGAACAAAGTACCCGCAGAAACGCTTGCTGTTTGCTGACTGCTACGGACAGTGCATTTACAATGAACTGTGTTAGAAAATGAAGGCCAAAGACAAGGTACAGTGAGAAATGTGAGAAACAAAAAAGTTAAGCAGCACACTGCTATTCAAACATTTGTATTTTGTATTTATATATTTATGAAGACTCTTATGCCCACCAAGGCTGCACTTTCATTAAAAAAAATGCAGTAAAACGTTACATTTTAAAATGCCATTGCAGGGTCAGGTAAGGAGAGAAAGATTTAAACTAAATAAAATAATTAACTTCACATAAACGCAGATAAAATTAATTGACAATCAACTAAAGGAACTGAGGGCATGAGCAGAAATGGCAAGTCTAGCTAAACCACACAACTACAATACCCAGCTAACAAATTTCAGTTGTGAGAATGTTCTCATAACGTTATCTGTAACGTTCCGAGAATGTTGAAATGTCCGGATTGCTTAATGTTGCTAGAACATTTTTTTATGGTCAGCATAACGTCCTTACAACGTTTTCAAAACCAAGAAATTTGTCACAAGAACGTTCTTTATGAACATTGTGAAAACGTTCATCAAGTATAAATAACGTCCTGAAGACATTTCCAAAAACTTTGTTATAACCACGTATTTTAACAATGTTACAGGAACGTTAATAATGTTATGAGAACATTCTAAAAACGTTTCATTGGTAACATTCTGTGCTAACATTTCTACAACTTTTAAAGAACGTTACTGAATGTTCTGGGAATGTTCCCTGTTAGCTGGGTAGTTATCATAGAACTGAAAGAGGAACACAGGAAACTAACATAAGCAAAACTGAGAAGTACACCCTAAAACTCCAAACAGCAAAAACCTGAAATTTTGTTTTCAGAGAAAAATGCCTCGGATCATTTCACAAACAGCATTTCCTCTTATGGGGGGGAAAGTTTATTCTGCCACATGGATACTGATCAATAAGACAAATAGGGACAATTTGATAATAAAGGTTGGACTACCCAAGAACTTCATGGGCCTATTTATAACCGTTGCTATGTCCATTGGAATAATGATTCCTTTGCATTCCTGTAGGCTAAAATCCATACGTCTTTTAATGTCGTGTGAACCAGACTGAATGAAGAAATACCACAGCATTTTATTGAGTGAGCATTTTGGTTCAAGAGTAATCCTTTACTGCATTGTTTTAAATATAAACCCTCTTAATTGTTCATTATAATCCCTTTATAGCCATCGTACACATTCCTATATCATTAAAAGGATCGTAGTGTAAAAACCACACTGTCCTTTCATGTAGTGCTGCGGTAATTTATCGCACACTGATGTTTTATTCAAACACCATAACATTTTAGAGGACTTGTGCTATATAAATATTGCACTTATAGTAGATTTAATTGGGTTTTCATCGAAGACTAAGCACACAGAAATGACTAAATTAAATGCACGGTTCCTCTCTCTGTTCTCGTACGAGGAACTAAACGCAGAAAATTAAATTATGTTTTGTTGGTTTTGTCTTTATTTCCATAATGTGGGATTTAATGTAATTGCTACACTAAGAGTGGGATTTATATTTACATTTATCATTTGAAATTCAGATGGGTGCCTTTGGAAACTTGCTGACATAAATGGAATCCATGAAAATGCTACACAGGGCTCTTTCACTTCATTTAATTAGAGAGAAAGGGGATCATATGTGTAAAAAGAGACACGGTGGCTCTTCAGTTAGCCTATGGAAAATGAAAAATAAACGTCAAAACTAGCCAGCCATGTTGCTGTGGCATTTTAAACAGCTGTCTATATGTTTACCTATTCATTAGAGTTAAATTTAGAAGAATGTAACCTCACACATTCACAATAACAGACACATTGGAATAAACTGCATAATTAATAGGACATTAATGAACAGAAATTAACAGAAATATTCTGCAATTTTAAGCACTTTTTAAGGTCTATTACAAGGCACTAGTAGTGTTGAAAATAGTTTACACACGCTCTAAGTTTCCTTTGTGAAATATATCTCTTTGATCTCAAAAATCACATGAAAAAACAGCATGCAACAGAAAACTGTTGTCAGAACTTTCTGTTGTAGCTTGGATTACGATAAATATTTTTGACCAGAGTTTCAAGATTTCTTTTGGATTTGGGGATCACTCAAACTTCAAAGAATCTTTTGGCATGTATCTTAAACCACAAAGCGCTTACATGCCAGTCTTAAATGCAAGAAAAGCACTGCATTCGGACACACTCCACACTGCAGTCTTTCATATTCTGAGACCAATAAATTGCACACTGGGCTTCTGCCAAGGACCAATTCGTATTTCAATTTAGAAGATACAAATTTAGATGCAACGCTGTCTTCCTTGTACATGGTGATACTTGATGTGCATTTGCACAGTTAATAATAATAATAATAATAATAATAATAAAACATATGAACATTTTTCAAACAATCATCAAAATATTTAAGAAAGTTAAGCTTTTTGATTATTTTGGGGAAATGTCACTGAATACCATGAGGTAAAAGCAAAGACATTTTATTTGAAATAAACATGTTTTCATTTCTGAATAAAGAAGCTAGCTTTTATTGCTCATTCCTCCGAGACTCTTTCCATTCCCTCTGAAGTTAAATCAGTTGTATTTCTCATCATTTACGTGCCATTTTCCCCGATGTTGTTTTTTTCCTAAGCAGCAGTGTCATTTACCAGAATAGGGTTCTTCTTTTATTTACATAAACGCCTCTCAGTGTTGCATCTCAAAGCTGTTTGTTGACATTGTTTTCCTCAGA
This sequence comes from Danio albolineatus, assembly GCA_903798035.1. Classification (NCBI taxonomy): domain Eukaryota; kingdom Metazoa; phylum Chordata; class Actinopteri; order Cypriniformes; family Danionidae; genus Danio; species Danio albolineatus. Next base: position 290,375 of record CAIGQQ010040079.1, read on the forward strand.
GTTCCTATGCATTGTCACTTCTGTTGTCACATCTCATATTGCTCCAAATCCCAGAGCTAAAATGGGTGGCACACACATTTAAGTGATGCCAACTGCATTCTTAATTGTGAACGAGCACTGAAAGTACCAGAGCAACTTATTCTTTTCCTAAACAGAGCGCTGTTAGATTAAACAAATTCCATTACATGTTTCTTTTAAAAAGCGTTTTCTTTCCTTTCAGATTTTTAGAAACACATAATTTCAGCTCTTCAGATGGAGACAGATTGTTTTAAGTGTCTCTTATGAGTACCAAATTACCCTCTTACAGAAGAATAATCTCATCTCTGCCAGGCAGAAACTTTGTATATTTGCATTAAAACCCACAATATTAAATTCATTTCATTTAATGTTTAAGTTTTAATTATTTCATTCAATCTATTCTATAAATCTGTGTTATTGATCTCTTTTTTTTATTTATCCGTCTGTGGGATTTACGCATTGCCAAATGGAAAGAAAAAATAAAATGTTGGTAAACCTTGCAACTCCATTGGCTCTTCAAGCTGTCATTAAAACCTCGTAGCTCTGCCCTGTCTTCATTTTTAGTGAAGTACCCCATACAGTTAGGAGTGTCTCAGCTTGTACAAAATGCAAAGGTAAATAAAGAACTGATTGTTTTATCTTTTGCCATCTAGTCATAGACAATATTGCTTTAAAGGTGGCATTGAATGAAAATCTGGATATATCAAGGAATAGCTGAAAATAAATGTTCAGTACATGGAAACGGCATACAGCGAAACCTCAAATATCATTGTTTCCTCTTTCTCATGTAAAATCATGTGTGTAAAATCCTGGTAAAAAAAACAGGCCAACTGGAACAAAACAGACTCTGATGATCCACACGATATTATTAATATGCACACCCCAGGCAGCTGCCTGGTTTCTAGAGAGTTTTCTAGTGAGACTAAGGCAACAATAATGTTTTCCTTTATTGTTAAGTTGATCTAAGCTTGTATTATAATTACCGTGTATGTAAGACTTTTATTTTGAAAGGAGGACGAGCTTTATGGAAGAACCACTCAACCACAGTGTCATCGGTTTACAACTAATCAGAATGTAAAATGTTGGATATGCTGATTCTTTATTTACTCAACACCACCCCAAAAGCGGAATAAGGTATGTTTAAAGGTGCAGTAAGTGATTGTCTTCAGAAACATTTTTTATTGTGCTGGTTGAATTAAAATCTCTTCAAAGTCCAATAGTAATAATTAAAGTAAGTGATCTAAATGTGTTTCTAAGTATTTTTATACTCTGGGTAAGGCATAAAACGACATGTCCCATAATTCCGATAGCCCAAACTGTCTGTCAACAAATGTAGATTTGGGCTTCTGCGCATCTCTGTTCAAGCATATCCGCATTTAGTGCATGCACACCTGTATGGGCACCACGAGTTCACGTGCAGACGAGACAGTTACAGTCGCGGTAAAATCAAATGCTGAAAAAAAGAAGAAGATGAAGAAAAAAGAAAAAAAAAAGAAAATCCTGAATCAATATTGGAGTTACTTTTGCACGCTGGAGGAAGAACGACACAATGGCTGAAGTATTTCTAATAGACAGGTAATGTTATGTGTTAAAACTATTTTAGTCTCCCAAAGCTGATGTAGATTGTGTTGTTACAAATGGGTTATATGCACTAAAGTGTTGTTCAGCTACTGAAACCTTCTGATGAAAGATTGATGTGACTATTTTCAGTTTAAGGTCCTTTTACAGCATCGATAATGTAGATTTTTATTTAGTTTAACAACAAAACAGAAGTAAATAGCGCTATCCCGCCTAGCCTGTTGCTTTTATATTCACTTATATGACACCCTCTCTATACTGTTTACCATGCTACTCTGAATATTCGATTTTGGCAGAAAACCTACTGCACCTTTAATGTATCTTTTGATAGTTTAACATGTACAGTATATTGTGAAATGTCCTGTGTATGTTTGCAATGAGACAACAAACACGCAGGGCCCTGTACATCTGGAGGCCCTAAGCAGAATAATTTTGGAGATCTACCTTGCTCTAAATAATGAAGTATTGCTATTGCAAACCGGCTCACAATGATTTTATTGCTTATTAAATACATCAATGAAACAGAAAAGTAAAACCTGATTCAATAACTTGTTTTTTGACAACTAGCAACTTCAAAAAAGAAGGATTAAACATTCTTTAATAAAGGGACCAGCAATTCCTACTTTGTGTCCTTCTGGAGTATTTAACATGTATTCTATCAATTTAGCAAAAAGATTAAACATTCTATAAAAGATTCTAGGTTGAGTGGTTTTTATATATAAATTCTAAAAGCAAAAACCCTGCAATAAAACAACAGTGAACAAAAATGGGCCAAAAGTGGAGATGCATTACAATCTATTGAATGAAAGAAAACTACTTCAACTCTAACAATACAAAAAAATATTTCCAGTGAAAATGTATAAATATTTAAGTACTAAAGCACTGTCAGTGAGGATTAAATCTGTACAATGCAAATAAAAACGGCTCGCACCACTAGTGGGTTTTGGGGGCCGTCTAGTGGCGGCGCGGCTCTAAACAGCTGCTTAGTTCGCTTACAGGGAAGGCAGGCTCTGCAAACACGTTCACTACGTCAGGTGTCAGGCACTGACATGAGCTGCTGAAATGTTAATAATATTCAAGACCCTTCAAAATATGGTCAAAACTAAACATATCATATTAAGTCAAATTCCCAGAGTTGGAAATGGACCTGTGATGTCATTTCTGGAGAATTCTTGCTATTACTTAAGCCACACACTTTTTCTCAAGATATCAGAGAACAATTTTACCTATATCAAGGCAGTCTACTCTCTTATATTGCATCAAGGTAGTCTTTAAAACAATGTTAGGTTTCACACAATTGATTTGTGTTGGGACAACATGGAGTTATGTTAACCTATTCGTTTTTACAAATATAAGTGGATTGAAAACAAAACAGTTCAGCTGACCCAAAAATGTGTAGCTTTTAATTTTAAATTAGTTTGAACAAACATCAAATGTCCTTTTTGAATTTATGCTATGAAAATGCTTTAAATAGTTTTTATTTTGGTCACATGTAAACAAAAACAGGAATATATAACAATAAACATCATAACCTGTAAGTTGATGAAACTATAATGCCATGTATTGACTCTAATGAAGTAATTCCAGTAATGGATACAACTAATCAATCAATCAATCAATCAATCAATCAATAAATACAGGGTTTTTCTTTGTGGATATAAACACACTGTTAAAGATTTACATCTGACAGCAATTTTGAAGATAATCAAATTAGAGTTTCCAAGAATTTGAACTTGTTTTACAGTAATGTGTTTAAGCAAGAGTTGACATTTTGAAACTCCTTACAAATAAAAGATGTAACTGGGTTGCCTGATTGCAGATACTGTTATGTAGGTCTGTAGCTGGAGAAGCTTTTCAGTAGACAGTCCATTAGACTTTGTAAGATTGTAGTATTGTTAAGGGAAGAGGTCCTGGTTGCCTGCCGCAAAATTCCCTCATGGCATGATTATGTCTTCTAAAACATCAGATGCAAAACACACGCTTTTACTAAATCACCATCCCGCATTAAAGCAGCCCACTGAGACCCTGTACTGTCACATCTCCAAAGCGAAATATTTTTCCCCCCCTCTTGATTCAAGGCGACTCTGATTTTGCTTCTCAGTGCAGCTCTTCATGCATTGGCTCATTTATGTAATTTAATGACTTTGGACAAGTTTAATTGTTGAGCTGTACAGCCATGTGCCAGATGCTCCCCGGTGTCAAGGTCCGGAATTCAACTATTGCTTTTGATCGACGAGATGGGTGTTTGTTATGTTCCAAAGAATCTCTTTGAGGTGTCATTTAACTGAATTGTTAATATCAATGTATTAATCTTTCCAACTGAGAGCTCCCGATTTTAATCACAAATGGAGTCCTGTGAGATGTAATCAAGCTTCACCTCTGGAGTAATCACAGGGTGCTCTCTGACACTGAGCGAAGGGAAAACTAACGTTTGCATGAATGCACAGAGACTTCAATGCATGCTATTTCAGTCCTGCACATAGCATCGTTTGCAGCGAGAAGCCCGGCTAGTTAATTCTTTCTGCTTTGCCCTTTGACTTGTTCTCTCAGGTTTAATTAGTTCAGAGTACACTTTTCAATCAGCCTTTCTCAGCTGAGAGTCAGTTAGAAAGGTTCTCTTTTCTTGTTCACAAATTTCTGATTAAAGCATTAAATTCTCGCTGGCTAATTAACAAGATGTGCTGGTGTGCAGATGTGTTTGGACAGATCTAGCACAGGACTGATCCACTTGTTCTGGTCTCTTCGCTATCCTTGAGTGCACGAAACCAATCAGCCAGAGGTCTTTTGTTAACCTCTGTGAATAAACAAATGCAAAAACCCCCATATTGTCCGGACGTGCAGTTTAATGTGCCCCATTTACATCAAAATATTGTAATCCACTAGGATTTGAGTTCCTCTTTGATGGCTGAGTTAAAAAGTAAGCCGACTTTCTCTGCAGTAAGCAATTCATTCCTATTTCCGCACAAGATTGTAAACATTTCATTTGTTTATTAGCCTCATCATTTTGCTCTAGTGCATTTGTCCGTGTCTAATATTACTATTTTCTGAGTAAGTGTTTTATTTATTTTTTAATAAAAATAAATTCATAAGAAAGCCTAATGCAGCAAAGTGCTACTTAAAAAAAAAAGTTAGAGAGAAATATTTTAAGGCTATCTATATTCCAATTTATTATGATGAACCCGCTCGCAGAGTATTTTGATTCTGCTTTCATAATTATGGTTGTTTATTAATCCAAAACAAAATAAAAATTCTGTTTTATCCATTCTGTCTGCTCTTCCTGGTATTCATCTACTTTCTCTCAGCTCTTACTGTGAGTTAGTATTAAACTCATTGGCATTACATTGATCATAAAAAATACAGTAGATGGAACTATCAAATAGCAAGGAGAAGAGGATGACATCTAAACGTCTCTCTCAACTTAAGTTATCATAGACGTAACATTATAAATCACTTAGCTGGCAGATGAAAATTAGGCTTTGTCTGATTGGGTGTGATCTTCTCTTTGCAGGGATATGAAGTCTAACGATCAAGTTAAGACTATTAATAAGGTTATTCCAATATTTCAATGTATACAACTTATTTACACAACAAATTTACTTATTTTAAATGATATTCTTCTTCACCTTCTTATTTTTATTATTATTATTATTGTTGTTATTATTATTGTTAATATTATTAATTATTTTTTTTCCCTTTATTCATCAGGGCTCGCCACAGCGGAATGAACCGCCAACTTATCCAGCTTATGTTTTACTAGGCGGATGCCTTCCAGCTGCAACCCATCACTGGCAAACATCCATACACACTCATACACTAGGGCAGGGCTATTCAATTACTTTGTGATGGGGCCAGTTCATGAAAAGCATCCCAAACGAAGGGCCGGAGAGGTATGACTTGCAATATGAGTGAGGACACAACTGCATATGTTGATACACAACTGCATATGAAGATACATGCCTTGAGACACTAACGTTGGCTTTTTCTACAATAAAATGTTTATTTGTTGCATTTTGAAACTACTAATATCAGTGCATTGAACAATGTGGATTTTCAAACACATTCATACGTTTTGAACTGCATAACAATTATGGATGCAACAATTATACATTTTATAGAATAATCATGGTTTCATGGGGTTATCATGTCTAATGTAAATTTACGCTTTATAGGCTTTATATTTTCGGCTGCCCGCGCCACTCGCTTCATGTCAGGTGACTCACGCTCTGCTCAGCCTTCAACTGCAGTCCGTGCTGTTTTGAACAGACACACGTCACTTCATAACTATAGCAGCTGTTTTTTGACTTAATCTATTTTTGATGTCTTGTTCACACTAATTGGAGGGCCAGAACAAATTGCCTCTGTGGCCGGGTTTGGCCCGTGGGCCGCCAATTGAATAGCCCTGCACTAGGGCCAATTTAGCTTACCCAACTACAGAGCATATCTTTGGACTTGCGGGGCAAACTGAAGCACCCGGAGGAAACCCACGCTAACACGGGGAGAACATGCAAACTCCACACAGAAATGCCAACTAACCCAGCCGAGGCTCGAACCAGCAAACTTCTTGCTGTGAGGCGATTGTGCAACCCACTGCGCCACCATGAGGCCCTAACTAGCATTAACAAGGATAAATAAATACTGAAATGAATGTAATGTTTATTGTTTGCTCATGTTAGTAAATATAGCATTAACTAATGTAACCTTATTGTAAAGTGTTATGGTTAGCAGCTATGTCAAGATGAAATGACATTCAATAAGTTGTCCAGAGAGTCTGACTGTATCTTGTTTAGTATATATTATAAATAACCTAAGCACTGGTAAGTGCTTTGTACTGGAAGTGCATGTTGTATCACCATAGTATAATTCGTACTAATGTTATTTCATACTACGCAGACGGGGATTCTGGTAAAGACTAGCTGGGCTCTGGCTCAAAAAAGCATCTAGCACTCACTTCTTGGCATTTGGTCAATACCTAATTTGATCAGCTGTGGCTGGTCTCGGGAATGTTGTACTGTCTTTTTTTTTCTTTCCTTCTTTGTTTGTCTGTGAGGAGACGTAGTTGACACCAAGCTGACCCAGCTTCCACAAAGGCAGAGATGTGAAAATGGCTTGTGGTTGATTGTGTGCCCTCGTCTTATCATTAACAGCGCCTGAGCTCTTGAAATGGGGTAGGTACTGTGGTGAAGAGCCTCTGACCAGAACTCATTGATTTTTCTACATACGGCACTTGCAAAAGAGGTTTTGCCTTCTATCTGATTCTCTGCAGGAGCGCTAGCCTCGAAGTGCTTTCATATTTCGCCGCTGCTGTATAATTCATCAGCTTGACATTTCTCGCCATCCAGAGCTGAGTTGTTGATGTTAATGGCTGTTTAGTCAAAGGACTGACCACAGCTCTGAGCACTTCAGCTGATGTGTTGTTCACTTGCAAAGTTTGCTGAGGAACTTTTCTTCCTGCAAAATTCAATTTCAAAAAACAAAAACAAACAGAAGTTTAGTATTCATCAAGTGACAAAAATTATTTCTAGACACCTTTGGGAGTATAAAAAAAGCAGTTCTACTCACCATTTGGCTGGTCACTTTATCGTATTACTTCTGACATTTCTTTTTGGTGTGATTTGGCGTGTCAAATTGAACAAAAAATCTGCATTGCAATCATAAAAATGTGTTATTTTATGTGTCAAATCACTGCAATCTTTTGACGAGTAGCTCATGATAATGGTGTTATCAATGATTCAGTTCACAATATAAATCACGTGAGCTCCATCTCTGCAAATGCTGACAGATTGAGTCATTTCTAAAGTGCATTTGAAAATGCAACACCACCAGACATTTCCATGTTTTTTAATGGGATTGGTTTGAAAAGATGTCAACAAAAGAGAAGCCTTTCTAAAGACAACCTTCACTGGACCGAAAACACATTCATTCATTCATTCATTCATTCATTCATTCATTCATTCATTCTAAACCAAATGAATGAACAAACAAACAATATACACACATTTAGTCTGGGTAGTTAGCCTAATTAGATATTGCTCAACAAAGTCTTATTCTTAATCTTATTCTACATCACTGTTTACACAACAGTGATGTAGAACACAGATTTTTTTTTATTACAAAAAATTATAAAAAATAAATAAATAAAAATAATTAATTAATGAATTTATTAGACAACATTTCATTCTGATCTGCGTTTACACATCTGCACTTCATAAAAATGCTTTATTACGTATGCCAGGTCAGTATTTGGTAAATGATGTAAAGGATGACAACGTGCCTTAGATGGCTCAACACATTTACAAAAACTTTAAACATTGTAATCAGATCTAGGCATTTTCAGTTCCAAAAACGGCCCTTGTTGTGTAAATGAACAGGTAAAAGGCATAAAAAGTTTACATTTTTGGCTAAAAATGTTGCTGTATATATGGCCCCTTAGTCATTTGAATGGTACTTTGAAATTTACTACTATCTATATGTTTGTAAATTTGATTCAAATAAAATGTAGCACTGAACATGGCAAGAAGGCATTAATTTAAAGTGTACACCTAAGTGACTTCAAATCTTTGTACAGTATATAATACACCATACACAATTTAAATATGAATGGGCCATTAAGGTTAAGATAAGTATAAGAGAATAAGAACATGCAGTAATTATTACTAAATACCTTGTGTGAAAAAATCATTGTAAACAACAAATAATTGAAATTAATTATTTGAATTGAGCACAAGTATACACTTTTTAAAATTATTCTCTAAACTATATCTTATTTAATGTATTTGTGTACATGTAATGTACTTTCTGTACTATTTCCTTTATCACAGTCAATTAAATCTTTTATTAGTCTATAATTTATTCCAAACGTTTTGTTGTTCTTTGTTTTAAGGAAGACATTTACAAAAAAGTTATGAGTTTTGTTATTTTACAACTATTATTACTACCACAGTGTTATTTCTACATTTTATTCTATTATTACTACTAATAATGGGAAGTACGGGAAGTTCAGTGTTTCTCCCAATTTGTTCTGCCTGCATTTAATGAATTAATGCACATACAATTTTTATGGCCAGTAACATTTATTGCTGGTGAGGTTTCTCAATTCACCAGCCATTGACATGTGCTGGAAAAGATCCTGAAACTAACAAACAAATAACTGAATTTTAATGAAAGAAACAACCCAAAGGTTGTTTTGTTGATCACTGCATATAATCAGTGTCTGTTCTCATTTGGTCGTGTCCATCTAATATTCATCAGGGTTGCCTTAAGTAAAGTCATCAACGCATCAAACCTGTCTGCATTTCTGATTAATATGCATGCATATGTCATCAGTGCCTAACAGACTGGCAATGCCGTTTTCATCACTTTAAGCCATCTTTCAGTTTTGACCTGGATAAATGTCCAAGACCCATCAAGAGTAACTTGCTATGACAAAGTAGAGGGTATAAAAAACAACTGTTTCATGAATATGTTAAAAATATAAAGGAACTGATGCATACAAGCCAGGACACTTGAAGTGTGACTGAGTCACATCCAAAGTCTCCCACATAGAAGCAGAAACACAGATTTTTCAGTCCAAGAATGATGCAGATATATAGAGAAGTATGGATCCTTTTTTTTTCTTCATGTCTGGAACAGGAACTAAATAAAAAGCTGCCAAACATGCAGCCCTTTTTAGAAACATACCAAAAACATCTCTGTCAAAGCAAGCAGACAAACCTCACTTTCAGTTTGTCTTGGCTTAAACTATCTAATGTTGTTGTGTTCTCATTATTCCTTTTTAGTAAATAGTCATTGCATTAATAATAAAAAAGTAGAAAGGAGGGACTATCATGATTTATTATTGCTTTGACATTTACAGTATACATTGCATTGTCTCATGTAGCCTTTTTTTACTTTTATTTATTTAATTATTTATTTATCTTTGTTATTTTGTAAATTCATACCAAGTAGAGTATTAGCAGTTGAAGAAGATGATAGACTTTAATTTTCTAAAGTGGACCATAAAAATGAAGTGTTTTCCCCTCAAAGTCTGTAATATTACTAGCATTTGTGAAAGTTTTGCCATCAAGCATTAACTTGGATCAGCACATGGCAAAAAGACATTTGCTGCAGGATCAGAGGATAAATCCTCTACGGCATATCAGAAGTTTGAAAGTTGTCAACAATATTAATAAGTGTGTCAGTGTGGTCATATGGTGCCTGTGTATTTCCACTGCTCCAGTGATCTGTGCGAGAGGCAGAGTAATGGCCTGTTCCAACTCGCTTGACTTCTATAAAGATGTCCTTTTAATGGGGACATATGCCATTTTCCAATTTATTACCTAGTCTGCATAGAAAATGCCAAGGATGAATATGCAGAGAGTACATCTTAAGTCATACAGTATTACCCACTTAAATTAAATGATTTTTAATTGACCAGCCTGGTCCTTGTGCATCGAGCAGCAAAAAAAAGAGAAGAATTAAAACTAGATTATGCGGACAGTTTTTACTTGTCTCTAACTTTTTTGAACTTCATCCATTATACATGAAATGAAATGTTCAATTTTTACCTAATTCTTTTGTCTAAAAGTAAATCTATCTGGAATATCTAAAGTTCAGTGCAAACTCAAGGGAAAAGCATGTTAAAGCACGTTACAGCCAAAAATCAGAATTACCTTGGAGTTATATATTTCATTTTGCACAAAAAGAATAATAATAAGAAAAAACTAATCTTTTTCATTTGTGTTATCATAAACTACTAGAAAACAATACAAGCACACCAGCATTTTAATATGGAGTTTGGTGTTATAATTCTAACTGCGAGAATTATGTAAAATAAAATAATTATACATTACCTGACAAAAGTCTTGTAGCCTAAGCAAGTTTTAGGAACAACAAATAATAACTTCTAGTTGATCATTTTGTATCAGAAATGGCTTATATGAAAGGCAAAGGCCTTTAGATTATGACTATTTTACCAAAATAAAATGTGATCATTTTTGATGATTTTATTAGGACAGTAAGGTCTGACTTTGCTTAGACAAAAGTCTTGTCACATAACAGAAATAATGTGCAGTACACAATATAAAGTCATGGTGCAGTGGAAAAAGAATTAATATTGTACGTGACTCCCATGAGCTTGGAGGACTGCATCCATACATCTATGCCATGACTCAAATGACTTAATGATAAAGTTATCTGGAATGACAAAGAAAGAGTTATTGTAGGGCGCCCAGAGTTCATCAAGATTATTTGGATTAATCTTTAATGCCTTCTCCACCATCTTACCCCAGATATGCTCAACAATGTTCATATCTGGTGACTGGGCTGGCCAATTCGGGAGCACCTTGACCTTCTTTGCTTTCAGGAACTTTGATTTGGAGGCTGAAGTATAAGTAGTGCCACTCTGTTGAAGAATTTGCCCTCTCCTATGGTTTATAATGTAATGGGCAGCACAACTGTCTTGATACCTCAGGCTGTTGATGTTGCCATCCACTCTGCAGATCTCTTGCATGCCCCCATATTGAATGTAATCCCAAACCATGATTTTTCCTTCCCCAAACTTGACTGATTTCTGTGAGAATCTTGGGTCTATGTGGCTTCCAACAGGTCTTCTGCAATATTTGTGATGATCAGGATGCAGTTCATCAGATGATTCATCTGAAAAATTCTGCCACTTTTCCATATGATCAACTAGAAGTCAAGTTATTATTTGTTGCTCTTTCAACTGGGATCGACATCAAGACTTTTGTCAGGCAGTGTAATACAGATCAATTGAGATTATGCACTTGTAAGAATGCATGTTTTTATTTATCTTTCTTTGTTTCAGTGTAATAAATAGTAAATCCACTCCAGCACAGTAATTGACAACATCGTGAGCTTTTGTTATTCATGAAAACAATCTAATATCAGATAGGTTAGAGGATAAATTCAATCTTTCAAAGGGAACAGGGGAAAGGGGAAGTGGATTATGACTCATAAGCCTCCACTTTGTTGGAAAACACTGTAGGGGACAGATAATTAAAATCTATCAGCATCTCTCACAAAGGATTTCAGTCTGACAGTAAAGCAACTTTTATATGATATGACTCATAATATGAAAGAAGTACCTGGTGCCAATCACAAAAGAGATTAAGTAAACGTATAGGTCAAGGGATTAATGGAGGAAAGGAATCAAAGGTCTGTTAAAAGCGCACAAGGCATAACAAAATGCTGATGTACAATATCTCAAGCTATAGTATAGCATTATTTTATTTTAATATTAAATAATCAGTGAATAGTCAATGAAGGGCAATGAATGTGTGTTTCATAATCTAAAATCATTATAAAGCATATTGTTAAAACAATTATATATCATTGTAGAAGCAATGTGCTTGTCCAAAGCATACAGTATACTTACCAAAAATACAGTGGAGAAAATAAGTATTGTTTCTCCTGGAAATAATATTTATAAGGAGCTGATGCCATGGAATTGAACCAGATTTCCCAAACAATGCAAACATACAAGAGGCTTTTTTGGTGACGGCAGCTTAAAGACAGCTCACATATGGAGAATGAAGTCACATGAACTACTCAGGTGTAAGCTTTTTTTAAAACATTTTTTTACAGACTTCAACATACTGTAAAAATCTTGATGGTTCTGTGGGTCTCTTCTATCAAACATGAGCTTTCTTTTCTACTCTTCTGTGAAACATTGTATTTTGTATTATATTTCTATTCTGATGTTAGGCTGAAGAAGCTAATTTACAACAACGAAGGACAGAGGGCTGCTGAATAATTTCTGAGAAATTTCAGTTGCTGTCTGGGCTTTCACTGCCTTTCTACACCTCCCTTTCTTCATGTGTTTAATACTTTTTCCCTGTGTCATTTCATTATATTACACATGACTTAATTGGTAAACTAATCAGATTTGTTCACTTTGCATATATGGGTTTCTTTGGTTGTTACTAACATCTGGGGGGAAATTTCAAGTCAATGACACCTTTAGAAATATGTTTTCTCAGAAAAATGTTGAAATGTTCAATATTTATTTTCCCCAGTACATATGCTACATATTAAATATTATATACTTATACTAGAAAATTGCCTTAAAACACATACGTTTTTACAAAATGTGAAACTAAACAGCCCTATAGTTGAATTATCATAGTTCTAATTAAAAACCTTTTTTTTTTTTTTTTTTTTTGAGTTTTATGGTAATTCAACTACTGTTTAGTTTTACCCTGGTTAACAATGTAAGTTTGTGGTTTACGACAATGGGTTTCCACACAATTCTCTACTATTTCAGTGTAAATAATAATAATAATGATTATATATATATATATATATATATATATATATATATATATATATATATTAGCTCATGGCATAGGAGGCTAAAAATACCCAACAAGAATGGACAAAAAAGTATTCAAAGGCCTGTAAAAAAATAAATAAATAAACAAATAAATTACAAAGGTAGTAAAAACACAAAAACCTATCTTGAATGGATTTCTAAGTTTACCTTGGAAAGACGGTCAAACTCAACCGCATAATGGATTACTGTTGGCTGTGGGCCAGTGATAGGATTATGTTCAATAAAATGGAAATCCAACAAACAACATTCTTCTAAAGCCACTTTTGGTGATGTCTATTCAATACTTTTGTTCTTTGCCAACTAGAAAAAAAGGTTTTCTCAGCTAAAAAAATGATAGATGCGATTCATCTGATTAATTAATCAGCATCTTGTGTAATCAATTTGTTTCAATACCTAAATTGACAGCCATCGTTTGATGCCAACTGGGAGAATCATTTTCATTGAAACCATAAAAAAAAAGACAGATAACAGGGGTCAAGATCTGCAGTGCACTTGGTTTAAGTAAAGTTACACCCACAAGTATTTATAAAAATATATTTCACAAAGTAGGAAACAATACATGGATATCTTAGATTACAATACAGAGAGTAGCTAATTAAACATACAAGTGTATGAGCATTAAAGCACAGTAGAAAATATGATTTGCATGAAAGACTATTTTATATATACTGTCGGTCCAAAAGAATCGCCACATATCGCATTGATACAAACAGAATATGCACGTAGCTCCATTTCCAGATCCCCATGTGCAATAGCTGACGTGCATAGACAAAACCTAGCACTTCAAAGAAAAAAAGCTAAGAGAATCAGCAATGACTCTATGTACATCTTTTTTTCTTTCTTTTTTTCTTTTTTTTTTGCTCTAATAGCATACAGCAAAGGACATTACGCATGTCTGCCTCTGTATTTCTCGGTGGATTCTGATGTTTGACTTTAAAAAAATGACAGGGGTCAAATATAAACATGAACTAGATGCTTTGAGCTATTGTGCTTAGAATGATCACTAAAATCACTGTATATAGTATGTGAATAGATATATACACACACAGTGTCAATAAAATATTGACTTATCTTTCCCGGTCAAGAGCAAATCCTCGGTGGATTTCGTTCAGTCATTACCGAATCTCGCTATGTGAGTTTCGGTACAGAAATTGAGTTCAGCTTTCAAAAAACAGTGATGCAGCAGAATGAAACAAAGCTGAGGAGGAAAAGCTCGAAACTTTAAATGAAAGTGTTAATAAAAATAACAATTTCCCTAGAATAAATAAATAGAAAATAAAAAGTACAAATATACTCAAACCTGCAGCACAAAACAGACGACTGGCAATGAATATTTATATATTTATATAAAACATACACAATAATGAAGAAACACCATCAATGTTCCAAAAAACATTGGAATACGACTGTATTTAATGCTCGCGTTTGTAAAACGAAGGCCTCAATTGTTTCCGCAATTCTCTTTTTGTCCTCGCACAGTCTACTCACCTTTGAGTGTGAATCACACTTAAAGCATATGGATACAAAGAGTTGTATAAAGCAAGCCTCGAGGCTTTCCCAGTTTACTCAAGAAATCTGGCCGCGTAGTATCAAAGGGTCAAACGTTATCTCAGCAGGCAGATCCTAAAGCCAATTTTCATTGCGCTCGCATTTGTTAAATCACACATACATTCATAAGTAATGTAGACAATATATTGCTATTTAGTTTACCTTCTTTCTTCTTCTTTTTTTTTTTTAAAAAAAAGGTCCTTTATCTGATTGGCTGAATGACGTCAAGAGTTGTCGACGGGGAGCAGTGTCATTTTGAGGCCTCTGCAGTCTTTTTTTCTCTTTCCACAAAGGGGTGTCTGAAAGTCCCTCATCCATCCAGCCTTTTCAAGCGACTACCAAGAATCAAGATTCTGATGCCTCTGGCGGTCACAGTGAACAACAAATAGCCAAAATACTGCTAGACACTCAGTGACAGTAATCTAAACTCACACTCCACAAGATTCATTGACCTCCTACTATAGACACTGGTAAGTTCTGACGTTACGATGCACTCTGATGTGGTAGATGACTAATGCTATAAGGTCTCTCTAAGAAGTTTTTTTTAAAAAAAAGGCGCCCTCCCCCCCTTTTCGCAGTGTCTAACCTCTCCGTAGCGTAATACACAAGTTATGTGGACGAAAGCAAAGGGTCCTCGGTGCTTGGAGGTCAAGTCTCTTTGTCGCTCTCACCCACCGAATAGAGTTCGCCCAGTCTTCTGAAGCGCGGTCCCCACTCTCTAAGGTAGTCATAGTTCTGGTCCGAGTCCGAGGAGGCTGTTTCGAGGGAACTCAAGGAGCCTGCGATTGATCCCCTGCCCTCGTAGCCATAGATTTGGATGGAGTCATATGGTGGAGCTGTGGGGTCGTTGTCCGCCTCATGCAGCCGTACGTTGATGAATTCGTCAACGTCCACACCGTTCGGACCCGAGTGCTGGCCCTGTCTTGGCATGAACTGCAGGTCAGGTTTGATGTCCTTCCTGGGCAGATAGCCGTTGATGCCATCTGGGTTCTGCAGGGTGGCAATGTCAAAGGCCTCGGTGTCCTCTTCCCCGCCTCCCTCATCGTCGTAACGGATGATGTTCTCCCTCACGTCCTCGTCGTCTTTGATGATCAGCGGCTCGTTCTTGTGTCGCCTCAAAGTCACAAACAAGACCACGATGACTGAAAGGCACAAGAACAACCACTTAGGGATCTGTGCGACTTTGATTTCCTATTCTTTTACCAAGTGCCTTTTTGATTTGATTTTTACATGCAAAGTGGATTCTAAATTCAAAAATTAGTAAGGACTCAAAAATGACCTACCGAGTAGTAGAATTATACAAGCTAGAATAGCAATCAGAGCTCCCATGCTGAGACCAATGGGTAGAACAAAAGCCTCGACGTTACACGACTGCACAATGCCTTCTCTGCTGCAGCCGCACACGCGGATGGTTAACGTGTTGGTGCTGCTCATCGGAGGCTCTCCGTCGTCAGTCACGACGATGGGAAGGAGGTACGTCTCTTGTTTCTGTCGCCGAAAGGAATCGTGCTTGGCAAGAACTCTGATCGAGTTATCTGGGGAGAGATAAAGTTTGGCTGTGATGTATGAAAATGAAGACAATTCATGCAAGTAAATGGTAGGGAAACAACACGCTATTACATTTACAACAAGATGACGTCTATTCCACTGATAAACAAACAGATGGATACAAATAGCTTCATCTCCGCTGTCAATCTCTTGACTACGGGAGAAGAGGAAGAGTCTCAGTGAGGCAGACAAAGAAACCCAGCAAAAGGGCTTGAGCTTCCAGTGGTGCATCTTTTCAAAAGTTGTAACTTCATTACCCCCTCGTACCCCAAAGCATATGTTGGAGCTCTCCAGTGTCTCAAGGAGCTCCTTCAGTTGATACTCTGTAAAAAGTCTCCCTAAAAGCCTTCAATTTTTATTTCCGAAACGAAAATAAAATCAGCCAGCGAGTAAAAGGTTTAGATAATACCACAGACGGATACAACACAATACCCAAGTTATGAAAAAAAAAAAGCTTTATCACTTAATAGAGTCCTGGGAGCAACTGAGGCAATGCTAATGTACGTATGCATTTATTTATTACATCTCGAGAGGATGAAGAACAGGAAGTTCATCATTTAAAACTATAGAATGAAAGGACATCACTGAAACAAATATTGGTAAACTGAATAGGATCGGAATTTAATTTCCGCTCATAAACATGCTAATGAAAAATGTAAATATGGCTTTCTTTTTGTTTCCCTGAGATCACAAAGCAATTATCTGCGAACGCAGTGAGCTGATTTATCAATGTAATTAAAGTTCCGCATTTTTTCCGTGTGTCATTATGTGTGAAAAACATTGTCCTGAACTAATGTATCTTATTTTGCCAAAGAATATTTGCTGATATGCAGCCCTTATTCGTTTCTATGATTATCTGACTATATTTCCATGTGCCTACGCACAGCTATGTCCAAATTAAATGTTCCTAGGTTTATGTGCATTCGAGCATCTCATTCTAGTTACATTATAAAAGCTAATATCATTTTCTGACAGTATATAGGAGCTATTATGTTGTGCTGGAGTCTTCAATCTCTCTCTCTCTCTTTTTTTTTTTCAGGGCACTATACCCTGAAGCACGAATTTTAGGTCAGGATAGCTGAGGTGGTCCTGGCAGTTCCCAGCTCACATCGGCCTCTCCATGTCACCAGCCTCTGCAATTACAGCTATCATCACAAACAAACCTCCTCAGCTCAGCTCCAGAGCTCTGCTTCAGACAACCTGTCTGCTATGTGCAGGTGGGGACCGTCATAGAGCGTGTGTGTGCCATCGTGATGTGCATATCTGGATCATTATTTCACATGATCTTTGGAACGAGTCTTCAGGATGGATAATCATGCAATTAACTGCTACCCCCCGAAAAATATCACCAATGATTGTACGGTAAGTTTTCTGGTAACGGGAAAACATGATTAGTAGCGTTATGGATGGAGGAGAATGTGATTAAATTTGAGTCAGTGAAATGGAGGCTTTACGTCAGAAGGTGTGCAGTCTGCACACGGAGAAACAATGCAAGTACATGCATCTTGAAAAAATGTTTCTAAAATTGTGTGGTACACACAGAATATATATATTTTTTTATACAGTATATTTATTTTTTTCTATACAATGATAGTCAGTGCTGTACAGTTAAGTCAGCAATTGTGACTATTTTTATATGTCATATTTTTTACATTTTCCTTGCAGTTCTGAATTCATCTCACCATTCTGAATTCTGAAAAAAAAAAAGGAATTTCAAGTGTTCACACTTAACTGATGATTGAATATAAAGCATGTTTGGCATGCTGTCCCAGGAGAGAGCCCTGAGCTCAGAAGATCCTCAAGCCTGGGGCTCCCTCCTGTTTGTAGGACAGGAGGGAAGTTTGAGCTTAGGTAGGTCTCAAGAACTTCCCTGCTTATTTATTGTTGATTAAGAACTCATCAATGGTGGCAATTTGGTTTGGTCATTTCACCTATGTTGCATGTCTTTGGGCTGTGGAGGGAAACTGAAAAACCCAGGGGAAACCCACAAGAGAACATGTAAACTCTGCACAAAAATGTCAACTTCTTGCTTTGAGGCAACAGTGACAACAACTGTGCCACCATGCCACCCTGTGAAGGAAAAAAGAGGAGTAGTAGGGGTGGAAAAGGAAATTCTTCAAGATGAAGATAACTGAGGTAAGAAACTCTGGTTGTTTATAGTTAGCCAGGATTCATCCGATTGGTGAATCATGTGCTGCTAATGTGGGACCAGCCATTGCCAATCATATGGACTTGATCCTCTCGAAATTAGTTTATAAATAAACTTCACATATCATTTTGAGATATAAACTGTATTTGTGAGGGGAAAAGATCATAGGCTACAATTCTGAGATTATACTTTAGTTCTGATTTACTTTTTCTTACATTTTTGCAGCTGTAATTCAGACTGTTTCTTGCAATTCTGAGTTTATATCTCACCATCTCAAACATAGCATGTTGCAATTCTGAGTTTATTTCTTGTTACTTTCTTAGCTTATATCTTATGATTTTTTTTGTTTAGTTCTCATAACTTTGAGAAAGTTTAATCTAAAAAGTGTGAGGTACAGAGTCACAATTCAGAGAGAAAAAAATAGATGTTTGTGGAGATGGGTTTTTTTTGTGATTCTTTTATCTTCTCATTTATTTATTCATTCTGTGGTGAAATCAAGCCATTATTTATTGTAAATTCATGAATTGTAATGGAATTGGTTTTAAATTTTGGTGCCAATAGCCCAGTCAGTTTACCCACATACAGTTGTAGTCAAGATCATTAGCCCTCCCGTGAATTTATTTTTCAAATAACAGAGTAAGGACTTTTCACAGTATTTTCTATAATACATTTTCTTCTGGAAAAAAGTCTTATTGGTATTTCAGCTAGAATAAAATATGTTTTTAATAATAAAACAAACAAACAAACAAATAAAGAGGTCATTATTATTGTTTGTTTTTGATTGTCTACAGAACAAACCATCATTATATAATGATTTGCCTAATTACCCTGACTTGTTTAGTTAACCTGATAAACCTAATTTAAATGTCACTTTAAGCTGAATACTAGTATCTTGAAAAATATCTAGTGAAATATTATGTACTGTCATCATGGCAAAAACAAAAGAAATCAGTTATTAAAAAATGAGTTATTTAAACTATTTTGTTTAGAAATGTGTTGAATAAAAATCTTCCGTAAAAATACACAGGGGGGACTAATAATTCTAACCTCAACTGTATATTGTAACTGTGCTGCAGGTTCCAGGTTCAAGTTCTGACTTTTTAACCATTATTGGCCATGCTCCTCTCGCTCTTTCTCTCTCAAACTTTATAACTGGATCTATTGTTTTATCAAAATGAAGGCAAAAATAAATCTCAAAAATATCCCCTGAAACATTTGAACGCACTACAAAACCATAATAATTTTATTGTAAAATACTCTCACATGCTATGAGGAAAAGCAATAGGATATAGCACAACTTTTTGGACATGCTGTCAAATCGCAGCACAAGTTTTGATGCCAAGCGCGATCAAACACACACACTCTCACACACGCTCCAGCAGAAGAGATGAGAAAGCGGCCTTAGTGCAGCAGACGCCTCAGGCTGTGCATCAAAGCCTGGTGTCCTTACAGAGCTTTCTCCTGTCTCTGTGATGGAGTGGCCATCTTTAACCTGAACTCACTCAGGCTGACTCATAATACATGCTGCCTCTCAAGATATCACTGAGATTGTCACTAATGACATTCCGCCTGTCTGCTTCATCTTGCAATCCTCAAGGTCTGCCTTTGTCTTAGCAGTCGATTGTTCAGCGCTTTTCCTATCAGTATTGTTTCATCTTTCTCTTTTATTTTCTCCTTGAAACAGCTTTTTTTTGTACTGATGTTCTCTGTGGGCTGCTTGTTCACTGTAATAACAAATACATTTGTTGTAATGATTTAAATGAAGTTACATGCTTTGTCTACAGTTTATGCTAAGTCTAGTCAACGGTTTAAGAGACTGTTACGAACTACAGCTGCCATACTTGTTTATATAGTCTAAAAAGTAGTTCTTTAGGTCTATATATTTATAACTAATACATGTCTTACATTTAATATACATTTTTGTCTAAAAAAAAATGTATTTGACTACAAAAATGTTTTGCATTGTGCTTAAGCTGCTTCATTTTCTTCAAACAGCAACACTCATGCATCTCATACTGTATGATTTCACTGTTTGTTTTTTGTTTTGTTTGTTTGTTTTCACAGTATTGTGTATATTTTAGGACACACTTTGTTTTGACAGTCTGTTTGTTGAATTTAAGTTACCTTCAATCTACATGCCAACTAATTCTCATTAGATTATAAGTAGACTGTTAGGTTGGGGTTGGGGTTAGGGTTAGGGTTAATGTAAGTTGACAAGTAATTGCAAAGTTTCTTACAGTCAGTTAAAGGTCTGTTGAATGTCTGTATTAACAGATGTTAAGCAGACAGTCTACTAATACTCAAATGGACCATCGAAATAAAGTGTTACCATATATTTTTTTTTAAGAGATAGTTTTATTAATGATGCAAAAATGTATTAACAATCTTTTTTCATGTGACAAATTCCTGCTCCTTTTCATTATATTTTATTCATAAATCACCAAGTACATATACTTTTGATGTTCGAAAATATTTATCTAACAATCTATCTAACACATTTTAATGACTAATACATGTTTAATAAAAACTAAAAAAAAAACACAGTATAAATTATGTAATTGGAAAATCTGAACTTGTTGGAAACAAATTAATTATAAATCTCAATGCATAATGTATTCAAATTTTTAATTGCTGCAGTATTAACTGTACAAATGTTGACAAAAAAGCACATGATTGTTAAAGTTTTTTTCACTGTATTAGATTGAAAGATTAGAGAACTGTTCTCCATGGTCGGAATTTAAAACGCCATTTAAATGTCAGATTTGAACAGAAACGTATCTCTTGTTTACATGTGATCTGGTAGGCCAAAACATCTTATTACCTGGTATAAATATGACATCAGTCATGTATTACATCACTGACTCCCTCTTACTCAACCATGTACGCCACTCTTGCCGTTCCCAGGCTTAATAAACAAGCCGTATGATTAGTAAACAGAGGTTGACAAATAAATAACAACCGCAATGACAAAACAAAATACTGATTAAATAATAAAAAAAATGCATTAGAAATAAGTAATTGTAAGAATTAATATTTATCACACTACAAAACACATTAAAATTAAAGTAACTAGCCTGATTTAATAATGTAAGGAGTAGAAAATTCAGGTTTTTGTGTAAAAAAAGTCAGATAAATAAATAGTGAGTAAAGTACTGATGCCAGAAAAATCTACTTAAGTACAGTAACGGAGTACTTATACTTCGTTACTTCCCATCTCTGCAGTTTACATTAAGGTTCTGTTAGTTAATGTTAGTTAATGTATTTAGTAACATCAGCAAACAATGAACAATACATTTTTACAGAATTAGTTTTACTGTTAAGCGTATACTTCATTGTTTTAAGTTCAATCCACGTAAATTTGTAAAAACAATTACAATAACTTAATTGATTTGTGTTGGGATAACATGAAGGGATTATGTGAAACCAAGCATTTTTACAGTGCACTGTAAAAAATGCTGGGTTTCACACAATCGATTTGTGTTGATACAACATGAAGGAATTATGTTAACTCATTAGTTGTTACTAATTTACAAATTACAAAGTTAACTGAACACAAGACAATTGAGTTGTCCCAAAAATCCCTCAAGAATTGTGTTGTTTCAACTCATTTTAAATAAAAAAATCTAGTTAATAAAAATAAAGTTGTTAATTTTTAGTTCATGTTAACCACAGTTCATTAATTGATGTACTGTAAACAAGCATAACTTTGGGTTTATTAATGCCTTATTAAATATTAAACTGTACTAGCAGTGTTCATTCTTAGTTCATGTTAGTAAATACATTAAATTACATTTTCTATTACACTCAAAAAATAAAAATTGCTACTTGTTCAAAGTACATACTTGAAATGAGCTTAACCGTCACAATTTAAAAAAAAATCTAATTCTAATAAAAATGTGTTGCGTTAACTTGATGGATTTGTGTTGGGACAACATGAATGAATTGTGTGCAACCCTGTATTTTTTACAGTGTACTACTACTAATACTTACACTAATAACAATAACTATTATTATTAGTAGTAGTTGTAGTAGTATAGTAGTCATATAATTATTACAATACACATGTAAGAACACATTTGTTTTAAGCATTATTCATGAACAAAATAATTATACACGTTTATATGCTGAATGGAATTTTATTGATTGATTTTTATACGTAATTTTTTGTTTTCATTATAGATTAAGGTGTAATAATAATCAATACCTTACATCTATGTATAACTGTTGTGTCACTCCACTTTTTTCAGATGCTCTTTCCACTTCACACTTTTCCTTATACTTTCATATTAACTCAAAAACACGACTGTCCCTCGGAAGGCAAAGCTCTTTTGATGTAACGTCTGATCCGTCTGGTTCAAAAATATCACGTTTCCTCTTTTTGGTGAGCAGCCAAAACAACAGCTCCTTCAACGGTCAGCCATAAGACCACATGCCAAATGGAACTAGATCAATACAGTCGTCCCTCAAGTCTTCGAAAGCATAGTGCATTGCTAGGTTGTGCAGAGAGAACAGCAGGAGCGCAGTGTGAAAAGGAAGGTCGTATAGGTTATGCGAAAAAAAGACGGAAAAAGTCAGTGTATTTAGCAAACAAATTTGGAACCATCTGCTGCACAGCCTCAGCTTTGAGTGTGTCACCCTACATCGAGCTGCATCGCTAAACCTCCGCTTGGATTCTGTTCATTTGCTTTCTTTCAAAATGCACTGGGGAGTACAAAATAGCTGATGTCCAGACAATTGTGCATCTGCTAACTTTTGGGTACACTAATTCCGCCAGATTTTCCCTTCAAATGCACGCCTCCGGCCTCCGCTCCACACACAGGCTTCACACTTGCAGATGCCACTCTCATCTCATTCATAATTAATGTATTTAAGCAACATTTAGGCAAAAAAATATATATACCCATTCTTTTTTTTTTCATAATACTAAATACTGTACAATACCAATGATACTATACATATATATATATATATATATATATATATATATATATATCCACCACATTTCTGCTAGACCTATTTGTGCAGCTAGTTGTGAATTTGATTGTCATTACATTCTGCTATAAATCTTTACAACTGTTTTACAGCAATTTACTATTACTTACTAATACTACCAACAAATTATTAATTGTGATTTAAATGTTTTTTGTGAATTCGTCAGCATTACTGTCTAACAGCAAATAAAATCATAAAACAGACATTATAATTAAATATTATCATACACACTTGAAGAATACTCTTTGTACCTCCAGTTTAAAGTTAAAAAAATTCATTGTGGGTGAAAAATTGTACTTTAAAGACCTATTGTAGACCTTTAGAGGTAAACTTGTAGTTTTAGCCCCCTAGATCAGTGGTCCTCAACCCCCCGGCTGTGGACCGGTATCGGTCCGTGGATCAATTGGTACCGAGCCGCACTAGAAATCATGAACTATATCCATTTTACTCCGAGTCTGAACCATCTTTTATTTTGAAAAATGACTGTATTCTCTTGATTCCATCTTTTTCGTCACTTGAGTGCCAAAATTTAATCCACAAGCTAGCAAAATGAGTAAGAAAGTTTCTTTGCGAAAAGGAAAAGTCCCAGTGAAGGACCCACGGACTGCCAAGGAATGAATCCGCAACCCATTTGTCAACAAATTAGGCATGTCTGTGCAAGACGATCAACTGCTGGAGATCGCAATTGATGGTGGCCATTAACATATCAAGTCTTTTCCACGTGCAAGCTTGTTATTTCCATTGGAGGAGCGATTCCAGTTCAAAAAATCTTCAGAATGCCACTAGTGCACTGAAAGTCACATGACAAAGACTGACCAATCTGCTTCATATTTTGTATGGAATATACACATTTCGGGAGACTAATTATCTCAGACAAACCCTGCAGTGCTTTTTCATTTTCTCCACAAACAAAACTTGTATCAGAGCTGCAGCAATATTTTGCCAGCTTGTCATCCTCTGAGAAAATGATTGATGGTTGCCTTGCACCAAACCTCGCCTGCCAATCCTGTCACCTTCCCCATCAGACCACGGTAAAATTGTCAAGCATTGACTAGTCTGTTGTTATAAAAAGATTGGGGTCCACTGTCTTACATGCAAAATTGTACCTCCATTGATTTTTATTCTGACAGTGCATTAAAAAGGACCAATTATGCCCCTCTTTACAAGATGTAAAATGAGTCTATGGTGTCTCTAGAATGTGTATGTGTAGTTTCAGCTAAAAACACCACACAAATAATTTTCCATAACTCTTTGAATCTGCCTCTTTTAGGCTTTTGTTTTTCTGACTGTCGCTTTAAATTTAAATGAGATTGTACACCCAGCCCTCTTTTCAAAAGGATACAGAGTAACAAACAGATTCAAAACAGGACTAATGTTATCTCTGTGAAAAATGAAAATGTCAAAGAAGTGTCAAACGAAATGACCAATGGCTGCTTCTACAGTAACTCAGGGTTGTTTATGCTAATGAGGGAGTGATTGTTAGTAACAGGAAGGGCTTTCCCCTCTGATGACACATACAAAGGCAGACTGTCAATCAAAGAGTTTCTGCAGACTGTTTTTATCAAGTGTGATTATAAATTCATAATTAATTCCTTTTTTAACCACTTGAGGTTGGTTATATTCACACACTGTTGTCAAAAAGTTGCATTTTAACCCCTTATAAAAGTGTTATTTGCATAATAGGTCCCCTTTAACAATGGTACAAATGCGGTCACTGAGGCAGTACCCTTTCCAAATCAGAATCAGAATCAGAAAGAGCTTTATTGCCAGGTATGTTCTCACATACGAGGATATTGTTTTCGTGACAGAGCTTCTACAGTGCAACAGAATTACAGAGACAGGACAAAAAACAGATAATAAATATATTCAAAAAAAGAAGTAAGTGTTAAATGCAAATATACAGATGGACAAGTGTATGTACAGGTGTATTACTATATACAACATTGTATGTGCAGCTGTTATGTGCGAATTGGCATGAAAGGTGTGTTGTTAAATTAGTGTATGTGTGTAACAAGGTATTTGTTATGTGCAAAAATCAGATATTGTCATGAATAAAGGTATATTTTTTGTACTTTTTAGCTTGTAATATATACATTTAACCAGGGGCGTTGCAAGACATAAAGCTCTACTGGGGCACTCCCCCTCTCAAACCTATATAGGCGAATTTTACTGGGGCACATAAATGGGGTCTATTGATGCCCCTGCATTTAACAATCAATATAGCTCCTTTAAGTACTGATACATAACTTTAAGGTACCAATATTTATCCTTTATGTGCTATCTTGTAATATTGTACCATACTATTTTTATGCTAAACAAGAAAATAAATAAATAAATAAATGTTTGTACTTTTTAGATGCCTTCATCTCTTCCTCTCTTTCTCATTTAATTTTTATTTCACTGCTCATAATTCTATCTTACCTAAATTGTTTTTGATGGTGAAATTGGGATTGTTTAGCGTCTCCAGGCGGTAGTGGAATGCGTGTCCCTGGGAAGGATTGTCTTTGTCCACTGCACTGATGGTCTGAATCACCTGTGGACACAGAAAGAGATCGTACATCCATTACTCCACTTTTGACATCATACGGGTTCAGACACTGACAGCAGCAAACACGGCATGAAAAATCTGTCCCATTCACTCATAAAAGGAGAGACCCTAAGCTAAGGGGGCGCATGCTTTGGCAGCCCACTTTTCTGTGCCAAGTCCATCTATATATCTGCCACCCCTGTTCACGACAAGTTCTTTTTCTTCATGATTAACAGTGGCCTGAAAAGCAGGACCCGACGTCCCGGTTGTTCTTTTTCTCCTCTAGGATGGAGAATGGTCTGGTGGTGACTGTTTTTGAGGACGGATGGGTAGGAAGTACAAACTGATTTTGGCTGATTTCCGATCAACAGGGTCCCTATGCAGTGTTCACTCCTCCCTTTTCCCTGTGCATGGGATGTCTGTTAATACTCTTTCCATTCTTAACAAAACTCAACGTGTCATCACACTGAAATGAAACTATATTAGGAGACTGAGGTTTTATGACATATAGAGTATTTCTGTATAATGTAAAATCGTGTATTATAGTAGGGTTGAGTCGATAGATGATGCCATTGTCCATCGCCGATCACTTGTGAAAAATACACACTTAGGCCCTGTATACACTAAAATGTCTTAGTTTTACAATGACATTTTAGAACGAAAATGATCCACATTCACACTGGTATTCCATCTAGCATTTCTGAACAGCCCTCAGTCCACACTATACCGATGAAAACGCACATCACGTGACCACACGCATACACAGAGACGCACACTCTGTCATGTGCTCTAGCATTTGTATACGTCTGAGTTAGTGCATTGAGCACAAAAAGAGCATGTCTCACTGCAGTTGTTAAACGTGATATTTAATTAATCTTGTCTCGATCTAACGACTCTTCGGTCATTTAAATCTATCAGGTAACGTGTCGCAGTGTCAGTACACTGCTTCAATCTTTCGCTTTCACGCTTGTAATTAATCATTTTGGCGAAAACTGTTGGTTGTGCACCTTTTTTACCAATCAAGTTTGTCGACGATACTGTAAAAACGACGATACCATTATAACAATACAGATCCCTCTGCCTATTCATGCCAGAGTTCTGCGGAAAAAGTGATTGACAGGGGTTAATTTGTGTGTAACTTAACTATATTTATTTATGATTTGATTATGGGAGAAACAAAGACCATGCGGGTCAGGTAGATAGAGAATTAATTTGTTATAAATCAATTAATTATTCATAAATAATTAATTCACCGCCTACAACGACGATGCCAACGGCCATCGCGATGTTTCACACTAGACATCATACAATGCCAAATTGGTTGACATCACCTAACCCTATGTTATACATTGTTACATTCATTAATAAATCCATGAGCATTTTGTCAAATGAAAAATACATATATTAACAATTTAATTCATATAACATGTGACCCTGGATGACAAAACCTTAAGACTGACGTAAGAGTCAATTTTCTGAAATTGATAAATGCAACTTTTTTTTGCAAATCTGGAATCTGAGGGTTAAAACATTGTTTAATGTTCAAAGATTTGGAGAAAAATTCCTAAATGCAGTCCTTAGCATTAAATTTTACTAATCAATAATTCACATTGTATATGTTTGTACAGTAGCAGATTTTCATTACATATTCTACAGGTTGCTGGTTCAAAAAAGAACAAAATATAATTTTGAGCCATGGAATGTATTTTTGGCTATTGCGACATATGACTTCCAGGGTCAAAAATCGTATATGAGTCTGAGTTTTACATATCTGCTGTGGTACTTGATGCAAAAATAAACATAATTAGGTTATATGAAATGTAATCATGCTACTGTATCTGCATTTTTTAAAGATTTATTTTTGGCATTTTGCCTTTATTTTTATGACAGAAAGTGAAGTGGGAGAGAGAGGGGAATGGGATGAGGAAAGGTTCACGAGCTAGGATTCGAACAATAGCACTGTTGTACTAACCACTGGGCTATCGAGCTGACATATCTGCATTTTGACAGCAACAATCCATAATCATATCTAACATTTTATAGCTTGCGAGTCATAACTGTAAGTAATTAAATTCAAAAAAACATCAGACCCTCATCACTATTATTGTGTTCAAACTTTCTTTTTTGGATGTGCAGTAACTGTTAAATATAAAATTTCTCCATCTCTTCTTCAAAGAGATGTATCAATGCTCCTATGTTCCCTCTATCATTAGCAGTACCCTCCCAACAGTGAATGTTTGCTCCCTCTGGAATGGAATCTCACTTATCTAGCCTGAATACTGTGTGAAGTCCACTTCCAAGTTCACTAGCGGTTTAATGGAACACACCTACTGTTAGTCACAGACACTACTTGTCGGCTAGAGCAATGCAGACTCTGACCGAGCCTGAATGGATCTGATTGTTTTCATTTTGTGCAGCAGGAGAGAAAAGAGAGAGAGAGAGAGTAGCTAAAAAAGGCCACCCGGGTGTCTCTTACTTCTCTCTCTTAAATCGATAGGCTATAATTTACCGTGGCTGATCGTTACGGAGGAGCTGTGAGAGGGAGACGCTGCTGGCGGCTCTGATTGATGCCCTCTTACCTGTCCGGGTTTGCCGTTTTCACAGAGGAAGGCTTCGTTTTCAGTGGCGAACTCGGGGGCGTTGTCGTTTATGTCCAGCACTTTGATTGCCACGATGGCTCTGGAAATCTGGCTGTGGTTATCTAATATGAAAAGAGACAAGCTATTAAAATGCTGAAAAGACGAGAACAGCGGCCCAAATATAGAAGGGAGCTATTGCAAATCCCAGGTAAATACAGTGACCCAGTTATTTCCTTTCTCTTTCTGCCTCACACACATTTCTTTCTTTCTCTCTCTCCTGCTCCTGTTATTTATTTATTGATTTATTTATTTATATATATGTATTTTTTTTTGATGGAGAGACAGATGAGATGCAGCATCAGTCTGAGCTTTAGACGTTATCAAGTATGCTAAACAGGATTACTGTGGAGAAAAAAAAAAACACGCACACACACATTCAAAGTGCTTTTGAAATCCCCTGTACAGGTGCATGTTTTATACATGAAGGTTAAAAAAATGAATATTAATAAAACGGTGGCAGCTGAAGTCTAGAAGACAATAAAGGGCAATTTAATTAGATTAACTTTTCATTGGAATTATTCATTGGCAGTAATTTACAGTCCCTTTTGAGGACCCATGTAAATGATTGTATTTAATTAGGGTTGCAACCGTCGACTTTTAAAGCAATTATCTATTCGTTTGGCTTTAGCACATGACATGGCACCTTAACAGCTTAGGTGTAATTCAAGGCGTACTCTTGCTGTAATGTGTGACACTTAGAATAGCAAACAGCATTTGAAATGCATTTGACCTGTCAATTAAATTCGATCCTTGATCAACTAAATTGAAAGAAATGAGAGAGAGGGGTGTCTGTGTGAGTGTGTGTGCAAGTGTGTCAGAAGACTTTAGGACATGACCAAATGTTGCAACATCTCATATTTGGTAGACATAGATCAAGTAGTTGAAGAAAATTCACGCATTCAATTCTTAATCAAAACCTACCCTACACACAAAAGCTTTATTAAGATTTATTTTACAGCAGATTTAGATCACAAACAGAGACAGTCATGACCAATTATTCTTATTTTACTTATATTTATAAATATAACTTATGTTTATTTTTATTTACAATAATAAATTCTAAAATGTGCCATTTGAAACTTTCACACATTGCTGTTTACTCTCAAGCTCTGATGATCTCCAGTTCTTGCCTCATCTGGAAATTCATTTGAAATAATCTGTATATAATTCATAAATTGTAATCTGAAGACTCGCTCTGCGATGTATTTCCTGAAGGGGTAACACTTTGGGTCACAATTTATGCTATTAACTACTGGATGATCACCTGTCTATTATTAGGATATTAACTATTCATTATTAAGTATGCTTTTCTTAATTCTGCGTCTCTAATCCAATCCAAAACCTAAACCCAACTTCTACCTTACTAGCTATGAATACACATCTAATTACTAGTTTAATAAGCTAGTAGTGCTAGTTAATTGTTTGTTAATACAGGAAATTGTAACCTAAACTAAACTGTGACCTAAACAATTTTTAAAGTGTTGCCCCTGAAAGCCTCGTTAGGGGCCGATGACCCAGAACGTGCTATTACGTTCCAAAAAAGTGAGGTGCACCACACTGCCTTTTTTGTTAACAAGAAAAAAAGAAGCGCGGTGTGATTTTACATCACTAGGCAATGACTGAATCAGCTGCGTATTGTGCGAGAGTGTTGCTGTTGATATTGCTATATTTGTAATATTTATTAATATTGTGATATTCAATATTTGTAAAGTCAAACAGCCCTGGATAACTCAAAACAGCGACCACTAGTCTTTCTATCATTTTTAAAAGTCTCTGTAGTCGACTTGACAACACAAATAGTGCTGCCACCTCAACGGAAACCCCGCCTCTGCTTTCATTTGATTGGAGGATGAAAGAGACTCGACTGACATTACGTGCTTTTTCTGCTTAGAGTTGACTTGTAGGGTACATAAGCAGCACGCACACAACAATAGCATTCGGTATGATCGGCCCCTTAGCCAAGTCTGATCGCAGATTCTATTGAATTCTGTTGGTAATGACAGAAATTGTGACCTTAGTTGGTTTTAGGAAATGCACCACTGACAACAGTATTTGATTCAGTGACATTAAATCAGTGATCCGTTTACTGGAGACTCACTCTGTCTGGATCATTTGAATCAGTGAGCTGTTGACTCATAAACAGATAAATATCCAATATACTAATGAATCACTCATGCAAGTAAAAGAATCAGTTCATTCATGAATCAGACATAGCCATAATGTCTCCGTGAGAGTGAATATTATTAATTTGACAATTTTTCTCTGCAAAATGTTAAAGAATGACAAGTTTTAAAGAAAGAAACAACAACAATAAAAAAATAACAAATCAATATATCTTATATTATGATTTGGAATGAAGCAAAAATGTCCAAAATAGCAATACTCTGATTAAAAATGCTTGGAAAATGTACTTAATTACAGTCCACCGCTGCTCATATTTAGCCATGCTGTACACACAGCATATGCTGCACAAATATTTCTCAAATTCTGAGGCATCAGCCAAAATAATGCAGAGTTGTTGCTCATCATTAACAGTGCTGCTATGTGAGAGGCCCTTAAATATCTCCGTTTTATTTTTTTCTGCTCTTTGAGCTCCAAGAAATCTTATGCTAATTGTATATGACAACATCAGTATTTTATTCCGCCTCCAGGGAACCATTTTTGGCTCCAATATCCGAATAATGTTGCTGTACATGCCAATCAAACTGAATCTCGAGGTTTGTGGATGGCTTGTGCAGTGTTTATTTCTGCTCCACAGCTTGTGTTTAATAAGTTCTTTATCCAGTCAACAGATGTTCTTTTATCTGTTATGTACAGCAAACAGCTCTGGCGTGAGTAGAAATTACTCATTAGATGTCCACAAACTGACTGCTGAGTTGTTTAATTCGGTAAAATCTCTGTGTCTTCAGTTTCTGAGAGGAAACTTGGCCACCTTAAAATTCTGTTGATGGTAAATTAATACCCGAGGTACTATGTTTTGCTTTTCTTTTACATTAGCTGTTCCGGTTCATTAAAAGACAGAGACCACATTTTGCCCTTTTAATCTTAGTGAATCTTATTGAAACGTTCAGCAATAACCCAACATTTGTTTCTCCATTGGAAATCATATTGCATAATTAAAAAACACGTTAATTGTGATGTGAAATTTTTATTGGCCTGAAGTGCCTCGACGCAGAATTTAATGATCTCTCTGCACATTACCGTAACGATCTCTTTGATATTGTTACACAATCATTTTGAAGCATTAAAAAATATTAATGTTTCAATCAAGAAGAGAAAAACTGTACTCACGAACTTCCGTGGCTGTCACTGTGATGTTGTGCCACATATCCGTCTCTCTATCCAAGGGTTTAGCTAATGTGATCTTCCCATCATCAACGTTTATGTTAAACTGCCTCTCCAAATCTGTGTGTCTATCAATGAAATACCTGCAGAAAGACAACAGAGAGAGAACAAAACAAATCTTTTAGTATAAGAGGTAAACATGCCCCTCAAAAATACAGTTGAAGTTGAAATTATTAGCCCTCGTGATTTTTTTTTATGTGTATTTCCTATAATATTTTTTCTTCTGGAAAAAGTCTTATTTATTTAATTTGGCTAGAATTTGAAGTTTGAAGTTTGAAATTATTTTGAAAACCATTTTAAGGTCAATATGATCAGTCCACTTAAACAATTTATTTTGTTGATTGTCTACAAAAAAAAAAAACATCATTATACAGTGATACCCTAACATTAACTAATTAGTTAAAGAAGTACTACGTGATTGTCTTCAAAAACATTTTTTGTTGTGCTGGTTGAAAGTCTCTTCACAGTCCAATAGTGATGATTAAAGTAAATGATCTAAATGTGTTTATATGTATTTTTATATTCTGGGTAAGGCATAAGACTAAAAAATGTTCATCCAATTAAATAATGCCGGGGCCGACATTTCCCATAATTTTGATAAATAGCCCAAACAGTCTGTCAGCAAATGTAGATTTGTACCACTGCGCATCTCTTCGCACAGATCCACCATTTGTGTGTTCATGTGTACACGAGACAATCACTATAAAATCACTGTCACTGTAAAATCAAATGCTGAATAAAAACTTTTTAAAATCCCGAATCAATATGTGCATTACTTTTGCATGCTGGAGGAAGAACGACACCATGGCCATGAAGTATTTCTGTTAGACAGGTAATATTATGTTTTAGATCTATTTTAGTCATGCAAAGCTGATGTAGATTGTGTTGTTACAAATGGGTTATATGCACTAAAGTGTTGTTCAGCCACTGAAATCTTCTGACAAAAGATTGATGTGACTATTTTCAGTTTCATAAGGTCCTCTTACAGCATCGATAATGTAGATTTATATTTAGTTTAACAACAAAACAAAAGTAAATAGCGCTATCCCACCTAACCTGCTTTACTGAGCTGAAGTTGCTTTTATATTCATATCACATCGGTTCATTTTTGAACAATGATTGTGTGGCGGTGATTGACTGTTTGAAAGATATGCTAATCGGTTAGCATTTTGGCAGATCGCCTACTGTACATTTAAGCCTTTGAATTGCATTTTAAGCTGTAAATTTGTCACTTGAAAAAATATCTAGTAAAATAGAATGTGCTGTCAACATGGCAAAGATAAAAGAAATCAGTTATTAAAACGATTATGATTAGAAATGTGTTTGTTTTATATATATATATTTTTTTTTCTGTTAAACAGAAATTGGGGAAAACATCTAATTTAGAGCTAATAATTCAGGAAAGCTAAAAACTTCAATTGTATATATAATATGTCTCACTTGTTCCTTGTGAATGATTATACGTTCTTAACATTCATTTTCACATCACATAATAATAAAAGTCACGATCAAAAGCAATAAAAGGAAATTACCTGAAATATTAAATTAAATTATTTGATTTAATGTTCACAAAACAAGCAACCATTTTCAAAGCAACCAGTGTACATGCACATATACATTAGCTTAATAATTTTGAATTATAAAAATACATTATTTTTGTGCATCTTCTTAAAAAAAAACAGGTTGATTGTGAGGTATAACTGTCAAAAAGGCCTCAGTGGATAAAAAAAATGTTGTAAAATAAATAAATATATGTATAAAAAAAATGAATGTGTGGCTGTGTGGAAAATGTTGAGCCATGGTAAAGGGATCCTGAGACTGAGGCTGGAAGTCCAGGAGGAGGGCTCTACTGCTGACAGCATTCCCACCTGGGATCAGTCTCCAGGAGGCTGAGTGGATTTCAGTCAGGCTCTGACAGCTCCACGTACCACCGAGAGACAGACCCTCAAATGTTCTGCTATGTGTCAATCAAACTGACAAAGCTACAGCAGGGAAATGGAGTGGGAGAAAAAAGGAGAAATAAACAGAAATCACAAACGTAATTAATTATTCCACAAAAAAGAAAAAAAAAAGTTTATTTTTGAGGGGTAAAAAGTAAATAAAATAAAAATAATAATAATAATAATTACTCACACCGAGGTCTTCCAAGATGCAGGCGACCCTTTTTTTATTTAGTAGAAGAATAAATTTTATCTGATATTCTGGTTTCTTTTTTTTTCTTCTTTTTTTTTTGGTTTATGATTCATATAATGCAGAGTCGATTATAACCACCACTGTTATAGCCCAAAAAATGAAACTAAATGATCAGACCGAGCAAGAAAAATCTACTTTTACAGTATGCTGTATGAAATTAGTCAACTGTGAGCTGATAACAACAAGTTTATTTATTGTTACTGTATATGCTTTAGACGTGCACAAGTTCTGTGTTTCATATACCTGTAATTATTGGGTGATTTAATAATATAATTGCATAAATGAAAATGAAATTGTCCAAATAATTGTAATAATTGTATTTCCCCGTTTGCCAGAGGCTGGATCAAAGGTAACAATAATGTAAATTTTGTTTACTTTTCATCTTAAGATTAAAAGCCACAGACATTTTTTTTTTTTAAATATATATATATATATTGTTTACATTGACTCTGATGGTGGCGGTCACATTTTCACTGTTTATACAAACCACCAAGGACCACAGGTTCAGTAAAAAACAACAACAAAAAAAAAACATAATATTAAAAATATATATATAAAGTATATAAAAAAATGTATAAATTGAAAATATTTTTTCATCTTATATAGTATAGGTATATAGTTCAGTATATAGTTCCATTTTATAATGTTTAACATTTATATTGTTTTATTTTAAAATCGTCATAGGAAAAAAAAAATAGTAATAAAATGATAAATTAAAAAGTCAATATTATAATATCATATCTTATAAAATATATTCATAAATGGACATTTTTTTAATTATTGTTATTATTATTGATAACATTTTACTTGAAGGGGTGTTCATAAGACTGTCATTAAACCTTTATAATCGTGACATGACATGTCATGTGATTGTCATTGTGATTGATATTTTATGCATGCATATAACAACTGTCATCAAGAGTCAGATTTATGACAAGTTATTTGGTCTTCATAATATAGACTGGTTGTGATGTATTTGTTTATGTCAAGTTATCATCACAAACAATGTCATCTTTGCATTTAAAATGACATAACAGGAAATGGCACTTAATAACGAACATTATAAATTTGCATATAATCTCATTCACATTAATGACGTGTCATATAATGATTATTAAGGTTTCATGACAGTCATAAGAACACCCTTCAATTAAATTGTTATCTTATCATTATTATTATTATTATTATTATTATTATTATTATTATTATTATTATTATTATTATTACTACATTTTATTAAAAACACCCATTGCAAAAAATAAGCTTTTTTTTTCATTAATCAAACATCATTGTGTGATAAAAGCACAAAACCACATATACTGAATGTTAATACAATTTAAAATATTATAGTAAAAATAGTCATTTAATTACAGATCACTACAAAATAATTGCATATGAAGTGCATGAGGAATATAATTACTCAGAGCCCTACTCGTTTATGTAATTATGCTGCAACCTGAGCACTCTAATGTAAAGTCTGACCATTTTATTAAATGTCATGATAAATGAATATGGCAAAAGCAAACGAAACACAGCGCAGTGGAGTAATAACACAAATAAAACACAAAAAGCATTTAAAATATTTCTTTTTACGAAAAAAAAGCACAGGATAGAACATATCCTCTAGGCTTTTTGCCATGTAGTTATTATGTGGGGTAAACGAGTAATTAAGAGGACTTTCACAAGAGTGCCATTTAGTCTACTGTACCAAATGTTTCCAGTAGGCTGCACTCTGTTAATGCGCAGAAATCAAATCAAATGACTGCCTACTTTATATAAGTAAAGCATACATCAATAAAGCACAATCGCCACCAAGAGCAGTCACCATGCATTAGCATATGCTAGATATCAGGTGCCACAACACGATTTGGAGCCAGAGGGGTTTCTGTCAGAGAAGGTTAAAGGATCCCCACTGATTACACCCACACTTCTTTTGACAGATAGACAATACTCCTAACAAGGCTAATTTAAAGTCGGACACAGCTTGGCATCGTTTGATACGGGTCAGTTTCACAATAACAAGAGAAATCTTGCAACGTTACAGTGAGAGAGGCTGATGGTCTGAGAGGTCAGACTGATGCAGAATAATGTTTCAGTGAATAACTGTTTCCCTGCCGTGCTCCGATTAAAACTGACATTTCCATTTTACCAGAGTCTTTTAAAAGCCACAATTATACTATTTTTTTGCCCGCTTCACCTTGATTGCTTCTTCTATTGATGTGACAACCATACCGATGAGCACAATTAGCTGTATTCAAGCAGAAATTGTCGTTTGAGGTGAGGTATGGTTATCTTATTACTCTATGAAATTCAGCACAGGCTATTTGGCAGATAAAGTCAGTCATCCCTTTTTTTGGCATCTGGTTTCCTGTTTACAAATTTCCTTTTATAGCTTTTAAAAACGATGTTCACCCTTCTGCTCCAGCAAGGGAAAAGCATGTAACTTTACCACTTTATGGTTCAAAATACTGAAGAAAAAGGTCAAAAGTGATCACATTAGACAAGATAATTCATCTCTTAATGCTTAAGTGGATGTTGTCATGTTGAGCTTAACACAATCTGCTCGATGGCCTCAGGAGAGAGGTAATTCATCATCCAAATAACACAAACGCATCAATATGAAAAGCCTGAATGTCAGACTAATGTGAATGACAGAAGGAAAGAAAGAAAGAAAAGAAACAAAGAAACAAAGAAAGAAAGGAAGGAAGGAAGGAAGGAAGAAAGGAAAGAAAAAAGAAAGAAAGAAAGAAAGAAAGAAAGAAAGAAAGAAAGAAAGAAA
>CAIGQQ010040079.1:345833-360128 GCA_903798035.1 Danio albolineatus
AGGGGGGGGGCTCATAATTATGGAGAGATAATAAATTTGACTTCAACTGTCCAAGACCTGTAAAGAATGATGCCAAGGTCTCCATAATCCTGGACCAGGCCGTATCCTGAGCTGATTCTGTGGCGGCCATGGAGGAGCGGAGAGCATGACACTAATTCCTGAAGACCACAGTCACAGATGAGTCTTCGCATTGATCCCATGGGCCAGCTGATCACCCGCCAATGTCTTACTCACACCTACAGTTCTCCAAAATGAACGTCCTGTGTTTTCCAGCCTCCGGCGCCTAGACTGCAGCTCTGCACAAGAAGTTTGGCCAGAGGAGAAATGGTCGTGCCCAACTTAGCCTGGTTTCTCTCTAGGTTTCTTCTCCTTTGCTTTCGCCATTTTGTGAAGTTTGTTGCAATTGGGCACTTTGCTGCGCATCAATGGATTTGCTCTTCAGTGTTTGGACTTTCAGCAGTGAAATCTAAACCACACTGAACTGAACTCTGAAAACTGGACTGACAGTTTCAATTTACTTGAACATTTATGTTAAGCTGCTTTGACACTATCTATATTGTAAAAGCATTATAGAAATAAATATGAATTGAATTGAATAGAATACTTATGTCATGTATTCATAAGCATATTTAAGATGCTGCGTAATTCCAATGATTCATTACAATCTGAACATTGCAGCTAATAATAATATAGCTAACTTACCAGTGGTTTGATCGATGGAGAAATACGGCTGGCCTTCCAAAATGCTGTAGACTAGTTTGGCACTGTTTCCATACACGGGATCGTCTGCATCACTTGCCGTTACTCTTGTCACTGATGCACCTGCAGAGCAGAAGAGAAAACAATCATCTTCAATAAACAAAAATGACTTGCAATGAACAAATAAATCAATTATTTCCATTTACCGCACCGCTGCATCCACGTTCTGAACTTGTTTTCTTTGAGAACATTGTTTTTTTTCTCTCTCTCTCGCCCTATACCGATGTTTCAATAACACCCCTGGCCATGGTGTAAGAGCTTCTCTGGAATAAACTCATAAAAGTGTGTTTTGTTGTTCAGATGTGCAAAAGCGTTCGCTCAAGCTGTGAGACTTCCACGATGAAAAACATCACAGCTCCAGGCCTTAACAAGATCAAAACGAAGAAAAGTCAGACAAACAAACAATCCGTGCTGCTCTCCTAACCTCCTCTTCATTAACCCATGGCTTGGATGAATTCAGAAGAAAGAGGAGAAATGAGAAGCGCAAAGAGAGAGAGAGAGTGGGAGAGAAAGGGAGACGCTAATGCTAAACAGCTCACTGACAGTGCAGATGGTGTGGTAATTGTTTGTAAAGCATGTTCTACGGTTCTCTGACAGCTTGGTAAGCGCCTGACCAGCAAGCGTGCTTGTGCTTCAGCTACAGGTATCTGGAGCTGTCGGAAACAGCAGGAAAAATGTCTACTGTGAGGACTGGGGTGTGCGCGGTTTGACTCAGGCCAAGTCAAGGTACTTTTCCACATCTCCCTGGAGCAAGCCCTTACGTCGATACTCCGGTAAAAATGAGGTAATATGAGGTAAGGCAACCGTCTTTGAGAGAAAGCAGTTAAAAACAAAAAACATGAAATAAAAATACCAACACAGTGGATTAAATAACAATGGCTTGATCGATAGTTATTTTTGAATGTCAAATATCTAGTCCCTGTTTTAGCCTGAAAATATTAACATGTATTTTTTTAGTTATTTGAACACATTAGGTGGACAGCAAAGATGCATCACTGTTTACACCGGGTATTATTGTGTTCAAATGTCACTTCAACAAGACTCTTTCCTCATATTTTGTCACCCTCTGTCTCACTTTTGTAGATATGATATGAGCAACACAAGGAGCAATACTGAATGAACAAAACCTTGTTACATGGTTTACAAGTGAGCAGGAAAGCAAGTGAACTCAGATTTCCTTTTTGTGTGTTTTGAAACATGCAACAAATGTATTAATAGCTTTTTTTCTGCTGCACTTTCTCCTCCCACATCATGTCCCACCGCGATCATATGTTAGGTGAAAAAAGATATTATGTTTCAACTCAAATTCAGAGAAATTACACACTGTGACCTACAATAATATAGTAAATCTGTGAGGTGGGAACAATATTTTCTCAAAGGAATACGGGGAAAAAGAAACCCATTAGTGTAAGTACCATTTCTCAGTATCAACTAGTGGCGAATTACCTGCCTATTATTAAGATGGCAGTTTATTACTAACAAATTACATTTAACACATGGTCCAGTTCTATATTCCTAATCCTACCCAATATCTAAACACAACTACTACCTTAAAGGGCACATACATGACCCCTTTTTTATATTTAATATAAGTCTTTTGTGTCAGCAGAATTTGTCTGTTAAGTTTCAGCTCAAAATACCCATCAGATTATTAATTATAGCTGCCTAAAGTTGTTCCATTATAGCTCTAAACAAATTTTTCCATTTTTTTGCACTGGCCCTTTAAGAATAGTTCTCCCCGCCCACCGTTCCCGTCAGCGTGCCTCAATCTCCGCCCTCGGTTGCGTCAGACACACAGACACAACAGGAACAGATGTAAAGAGCAGATCTCACTACGTTTGTGAGAAATACAACAGTAAGAACTTTACCAAAGACTGTTTAATGTGTTTGTTGAGGAGTTGCAAAGATGAGTCACGCACAATGCAGTTATAGAGTTCGTTCACGCACGCACGCGCGCGCGCGCACACACACACAGACAGCACGCGATTTTGCAAGCAAATGTGAAAGGATACGGGATAATATCCACTGCTGTATGGATTTCTGTTATGTGAATGTACACAATAAACCTGATTTAATGTCAACAATCCGAGATTAAAGTGTCTTTTTTGCTGACACACGGCTGTGGTGATGAAGTAAAGCTAAAGTGAATCGCTGTAGTTCATTACGTGTTAAACTTGTGAAACTCACTTGATCACATTTGATGATGATTGATGACCTTCGTGAACTGAACAGACCTTTTATTCCCGGTTGCTTTGCGCACGTCCTGTCTTGTTGATATGATTATACACGTTACTACGGAGACATGTTAATACGCAGCTGTCAATCAATTCGGTGGGCGGGGGGACCGCACTCCTATGTAGAGTTGCGGTCGGTCTCAAAACCGCTCCAATTGGTCCACCGTTTTTATGCTGTTAAATTGAAAAAAAAAAGGACTGGGTGTGTTTATATCAGCCCAAAATGACCGTCTGTACACTATACCTACGCATATGACTGTCCAAACAGCTTAAAAAGTAGATTTTTTATCAAAGGTGCCCTTTAATAACTATTAATAAGCAATAAATTAGGAGTTCATTGAGGCAAAAGTCATAGGTTTGTTAAATTGTACCTTCAAATAAATTGTAACCTATTAACATTCATCTACAACTCACAGCAAATATTTCGTAAATTTGACACAGTGGCCAATTCTCAACAGCACAGTATGGTTATCAATGACATAGGCATCAAGGATATTGTCCACAAAGTAGGTGACATGTTTACGTGCGCTATAATACACATTTAAAAGGACAAATTTAAATGGTAAATACTGTAATTATCAATATATTAAGTTTATTATGTCATTACAAGCAGATATATCAAATTTTACCCTTTCTGTGGAACGAATATGACTAATATGACACGTATAAATATTTTCAAGCTATGAATGAGCTATGCAAATAGATAAATACTATAAATACAAAACAATTATGGCGGTTCATTCTGAGGTGGTGACCCCTGATGTATACAGGGACTATGTCGAAGGAAAATGAGTTAATGAACTATAAATTATAAATAATTGAATGAACGAATGAAAGAATGAATGAATGAGTGAATAAATGAATGAATGGATGAATGAATGGATGAATAAACGAATTAATGAATGAATGAACGAATGAATGAATGAATGAATGAATGAATGAATGAATGGATGAATGAATGGATGAACAAACGAATGAATGAATGAATGAATGAACGAATGAACAAATGAACGAATGAATGAATGAATGAATGAATGAATGAAAGAATGAAAGAATGACTGAATGAATGAATGAATGTAATGAAAAGTACTACATGTGAAACACGATGAGGGAAATATGAGCGATTCACCCCACAGGATATCTGTTACCTGACATGCACTACTTCCTTTCACTCAACAGGATCTTGACACACTGCTCTGTGTAATCAAATGCTTTAATTACATTAGCCATGAACATCAGTGTTTGTGTTCTGAAAATGCATGTGTACGTTAATGGCACAATAGTCTCCTTATCTCAATCCCAAATGCTGCTAACAGTATATGATCTCTTTCTCTGCACGGCCCTGGGGAGGTACTCTATGGCTCCCTTTGCGTAAGACAGCTGATTCATGTTTAGATAAAAGCAATCCCTTTATCTTTATCCAGGACTGAAATATTCCTCTTTATTTACTCAGCGTTTCCTCTCAAAGCTGCCTTAGAGGCAGAGAGATTAATAAAGACATTACTGTTGACTTGTCGAGCACTGAAAGCTGCTTGATACCACAGTTGTCTCTTCCTCTAGCTACAGTGTACCGGACAGCTGTTATAAAAAAAAAAAAACACTCAAAGCAGAAACATCAAGCACACCTTCTGAACAGGCATTTGTGGTCTTTAATCTGTTTTACTACTGCATAGCTTCAAGTTCGGGCCCAGTCTATGTTTTGCAGGGAGTGGGAGGCCATCTGAAAACAATGTAATGGAATTTTGTAATGAATGTCTTTACTTCACAATGCATATAAAAGGATGAATGCTGCATTAATAATGGCTTATTAATGACTTCCTTTTTTCCAGGAAAGAGCAATGGTGTTAACACAGGACAACTAAGGGCCAATGTGCTAATTAGCAAAAGTGTTATTACAGTATCTCCCCACCTCTGGCAGCACAAATATAATAATAATGAAAAGAAAAAAAATACAGTACAGCATTTTTTTCCACTGAATGCAACTACTGTATGCAGCATATTAAATAAGGCCTAAAAAAAGAGAAGACAACCATTATAAAAAACAGTGGAATCAGTGAGGCATGAAATAGCTCCTTTCCCCCCTCTTGTGCAGAAGTGAAATTTGCCTCTCTTCCTCTGATAAAAAGAATGAGGGATTAAAGGGAACCTTCTACTGGCTGAGCTCCAAATCAGTATAGATTAGCCTGTCCTTGCATTGCACCGTCACATCCAAGACTCGTGGGTACCAGTCGGTGACACCCTTGGGTGGTGATCACTGGCGGAAACTTGATATGAAGAGGCTATCTCTGTTTGCTTTCTGTTTCGACCTCGGTAAACCCATCCTGAGGTAACCAGAGATT
Source organism: Danio albolineatus (assembly GCA_903798035.1). NCBI lineage: Eukaryota > Metazoa > Chordata > Actinopteri > Cypriniformes > Danionidae > Danio > Danio albolineatus. The sequence continues at coordinate 351,166 of CAIGQQ010040079.1, forward strand.
ATGCCAGCTCCAGTTTAGAAGCAGCCTCTAGATTCTAGATGACCCTACCACCTGTAACATGATGACAGCACCAGAGAGGACCTCATATGACACCGACTCTAAATCTTGAAAAACTTTTAAAACTTACACTTTTGCTTAATTTGTAGTCATGATCGCATAATGTAATCCTCGCTTAATCATGTTATACTTGATTGTTGATTGTAACTGTATGATTATAATATCTTAGAACTATGTAGTTTTGTTATATAGACATTGTTTTGATATTGTAACCTCTGTTAAAAACATTACACCATTACAACAATAACCGTTAATTAACAGTTTCCATATTTCGGGATTCATAATTTTTTTCAGTTTATTTACTGTCACGATCACCAGCAATCTAACAGCCAGAAATTGCTGGTAAAAAAAAAAACAACAACAAAAAAAAACACACACACATCCCATAAACTACAAATCTGCTTGTAAATGGACTACAAACCCAGTCATGCAACACACACACTCACCTGCTCCAAGTCACCACTGATTAGAGACTCCCAGCTGAAGCCACTGGCAGCGTCCGAAACCGCATACTTCCATACTATATAGTACGCTAAAATCAGTATGCGTGCCGAGTAGTATGTCCGAATTCATAGAATTCGAAAATCAGTATGCGAGAAGTACCCGGATGACTTACTACTTCCGGCGAGATTCTGAAGTGCGCATCCCATGCACACTGCGCTATCCCATGATGCCCCGCGAGAGAATTCAGCGATGCAACTGACGAAGGTAGGTCACGTGACCGTGACAAAATGGCGGATGTAGTATGTCCGAATTCCATTCATACTTCTCACATTCATACTGTATAGAACGTACTTTTCTAACGGCCGAGTAGTACGTTTAAATTCAAATGCAGTACCTACTGAGTAGTAGGCGGTTTCGGAGGCAGCCACTCACTACTGATTCACAGACAATTTAAACTGCACAGGCACACACACTGTCGCTGAGTCTTGTTAACTGTAAGTGAAGTTTCACAAACTAATTTCGAGAGGAGCACGTGAAATGATTGACTTCAGCTGATTCCCATTGCTAATAATTAGCTAGCCTATCAGATCATCCTAAACCTACTATATATATCCTGCCTAAACTTCATTCCACATCTTCGATTCCGGAAACCCCCCCTCACCCATCCCCCACTTCTCTGTCTTTCCATGATCGGGCAACACGGTGGCTCAGCGGGTAGCGCCGCTGCCTCGCAGTAAGGAGGCCACAGGCTTAGGTTTCTATCAAGCCAGCTGGCACTCCCTGCGCGGAGTTTGCATGTTCTCCCCGTGTTTGCGTGGGTTTTCCCCGGGTTCTCCGGTTTCCTCCCACAATCTAAAAACATGCACATAAACAAATCGTAACAAGTCACAAGCACTTAACACATCAGAACCACATATTAGATATAGTACAAGGGGGGCACTCGAGAAACACCTGATCTCGTATCCCTCCTAATGCTCATTGACCGGGCGGGAACCTTGGGCTCATCTATCTCCGAGCTCAGGGTTCTCTCCCGGGACAGCATGCCAAACCTGCTATCATAGTCGAGCATTATCTAAGTGTGAACTCTTGAAGTGAAATTACAACGTGTTTCCTTTGTCTAGTCTTTTTGTGTTTATGATCTTTGCCTTGCTTGTTTGTATATCCCTGTCTGCTGCCTGCCTCTGACCATCTGTCTGCCTGTTGACTACGATTCTGGATTGCCTGTACACATCTGTTTGCACCTGTGTTGACCACAGGTTTACTGACTTCATCAATAAACCTGTGACTGGATCCTCACCTCCGTTGTCAGTGCCACTCCCCGTGTTACAAATTACAGTTATGAATTGGATTTTGAGACCTTTATTACCTTTATATATATTTATTGTTGAAAGTTCAACTGTACATCTTAAAGTGATTTTATTGACATTTCAGTAGTTTAAAACAACATATTGTATATACATCTTTTTTAAAAAATGTATGTAAAGATGGTCTAGGGGTGTTATGGTGACACAGTGGGTAGCACAATCACCTCACAGCAAGAGAGACACTGGTTTGAGCCCCGGCTGAGTCAGTTGGCATTTCTTTGTGTTGGCATTTCTGAGTATTTATGTTCTCCCTGTGTTTTAGTCCAGTTTCCCCCACAGTCCAAAGACATACAGTTCAGGTGAATTGAATAAGCTAAATTGGCCATAGTGTATGAATGCAAGAGTGTTTATGGGTGGTGTTTCCCAGTGCTGGGTTACGGCTGGAAGGGTCTCTGCTGCGTAAAACATATGGTGGGTAAGTTGCTGGTTTACAGTATGTTGTACCATAATTTACAAAGTCAACCCAGACAATCCACCATCCAAACTCCAAACTATTCAAAATATCAATAAAAGTCACTTTTTCAAATCCTTTTACATCAACAAGGTCGCAAAATGCAATTAAAAAGCATTAAAAAATTATAAAAAAACCAAAAACTGCTTATTTTTAAATATGTTTTACATTCTTTCTAAAGTTGTTTTGAAATAAGTCCTACAAAAATGTGATCCAAATAATGAAATTGAAACTTCAAATGAATTCTTTTGCACAAAAGGCAAAAGTAATAAAAGTGATGAAGGAAAATAAAACACTATGTTTAAGTTGTCTTTATTAGAAGAACTAAATGCTTACATTTGTTATAATCTAGATGGACTGAAGGATTTATGTGGTATGCCCTATGAAATATTTTCCAATTAAACCACTTTCATAAAAACAAAAGGGTACATTTTTGAAAAAGAGGGCTCGTCTTAGGCCATGTTTACACTTTATGCATTTTAGTAATTAAAAAAAAAAAAAAAAGAAGAAGAAGAACAGAATGAAAATGATAATTGTCCACACTGGCATTTCCACTAGCATTTCTAAAAAGGTTTCTGTCAACACTATACCACTAAAAACGTACACCACGTGACCATAAATACACTTTGGTATGCACTGAAAGTTGCTTCAGACGTCTGAGCTCCAGGCAGTCAGCGGGAGCTCTGAGTACACCTTCCCTGGTAAGAGCAGCACATGTGGGCCAGTCCATCAAGCATCTGCCACTGAATCTCATCTCTCTGTTGTTAAACATGATATATGATTTTTTTTTGTAATAATTTGGTGTTGTAATAATTTGGTACACCAATAATTTGGTGTTTTGAATGCATTACTTGTCTCAGGTAACGTGTTTTGGCTGAGTGCAAAGATAAGTTAATATAAGTATATATATATTTATGTAACCACCTACACTGATGATTCTCAGCCATTATTTTAATAATCATTGTTGATTATTAAAACTGATACTCAGCAAAAAAGATTTTTTGCTTCACCATGCATTTTCTCTGATAATCTTTATTGTACACATTTACTGTAGCCTAACATTAAAAACAACTTGGCAAAACCACACAGTAAGCGTAATGTTTCATATTTTTCAATGAAAATGAAAGGAGGTATTTATGTTAACAGTGTCTGTTATGTTTAAGCTTAGATTAGATAGATTAGATTCAACTTTATTGTCATTACACATGTACAAGTAGAGTACAAGTCAAAAAAATGCAGTTTAGGTCTAACCAGGACTGCAATAGCAGCAAGTGCCGGTTATAGGTATAAGATATAAAGTGCAATTATAGAAAAACTGTGGTGATATTTACAGATGGATGCACAATGAACACTATATACAAATTGTATTGACTATGATCAGAGATTTACAATAGATGAATATACTGTATGTACAGGTTGCTATTAATAATCAGAAGTATGCAGATAGATATGAACATAATTACAAATGTATATGTGCAGGGAAAATGTACAATTGAGGATGAATTAGTGCAACGAAGTGCAATGAATATGTACAATTTTAAATATGCAAATATTAAATAGTGCAGTGATTATGGGCAGTATAAGTTATTAGGAGATTGTGGGGGTGTATAAGGAAGGGCAAAAGAGTCAGTAGGGCGCAGAGTTCTGGGGGAAAAAATCTGTTCCTGATCTGCTGGAGCCTGAAGCACCTGCTGGAAAAGTTCAAGTCATTTCAAAGGTTTAAGTTGTTAATATCAAAATAAAAAGAGGCAGTGATTTATACCATGTTTTAATTTTAGTAGTAGTATCTCTCTTTTTTTTTAGGCTAAAACACTGCTTTACATATTTATTTACTTATTTAGGCCTATTTGTGTGTATGTTTGTACCTACTTTCATTTTAGTTGTTTTTTTTAGTGGTCTTTTATTTCTTTAATTTAACTTTTTCCAAAATGAATCTTTCATTACATATTGACAATATTAATAAAGATGTTAACAAGTTTTTAATGATTAATGAAGCAATTATAATGTTTTGTCCTATTATTTCATCTTCAAAAGTAGCAGGTATTTACAGCTACTGTATATTTCTGTCTGTTGGCATCCCGTCCCCTTGTGCCCACTGGCGGCAAAGTCGCAAACTGCAGTCATACCTTAAAACACATTCTCCCGCGGCGGCGGTAGAAGGTGCGGCGGTAATGTCCATATTTAAGTAGTACCTACTGTAGTGAAACAACGTAGCCAGAGTGATGGGAATGAGGTGATAAAGTACACTTTTCCAATTGAAGATTTACCCGATTTGTCCTTGGGAGTGTATCCCTATTAATCACGCAATGCCTGTACTTACAAAGAAAGGATGCAGGTTTGAACTTTGTATACTTGATATTGATGACATTTTCAGATTCTCATCCACTATGACACAGAGCACCAGCATTTAAAAATGGAAACAAACTCTTCAGCATTTTCAGAAATTTGAGAACCACTGTTTTAGAGAATTCACCCGTGACCAACTCATAAGTAAATATGCAGCCTATTTTTTGATTACCTGACACTGACATTAATGGCAGCACCCACTGAGATAACAGAAGGTCTAAATTATGTGCTCTTATGGGCCGTGTCACACACGTGATGGAACTCGTCGTAAAGGACGAGAAAAAAAAAATTGAACATGCTAGACTTTCTGAAACTGCGTGAAAATCTCTAGGGTAGTGTTGACAAAAGGTGTTACCATAGCAAAAGTTATGTGTTACTAAATGCATTAGTAAATGTATTAATGTAAACAGGGCCTCATAAAGAGGGTCACCTTTTATTAAATAAATGAAAAACATGAAGAAAAAATGCTCACACATACAACATCATATCTAAAAAAATAAAGAAGCAGGGTTCCCTGACAATCCTTGCAAATAGTTGAGATTTCACTGACCCATTCGTATGTGATGTTTAGCTTGCTTGATGCAAATCCTGTGCACATTAATCTAAATATTATGACATCTCATCCCTTGCATTTGGGAAATCAAGGGTGCTTCACGGCCCTTCCATCCCCGGGAGTTGCTGGAGGATCAGAAACAGAACAGCTATAAAAATCGTATTTGTGTCTGGAGAAATGTCAACTGCATGCTTGAAACACTGCACCGGGGCATTGGGCCTAATGAAAAAATAAAGGGAAACTGCTCTTTGTACTTACTGCATACATGGAAGCAGTGAAGGAAAATCAATAGCAAACCTCCTTATGAAGCCAGCTTCGGGTGGGTGGTGGATAAACACTGAAGTGCGCTATTGTCAGCTGAGCTATGGAAGAGATTTGGGAGAGCAGAATGTACTCTGTTAGATAGGTGTCTGCGCATCACCAACTTGGCTCCCCTGCGCGACAGAGGTTTCATGTATATTCATGAAGTCACTGAGGAATATGGGGGAAAGCATCACCCCGAGCAGGCCACTGCATGTCCCCGGGCCAGGCCACTTCCAAGCTGTTTACATCTCAGTGCTTTTGCTCCTATAGCCCAGGGCCATGCTGTGCTTCTCTGTGGTTCTGTCTGCGGTGGCATCATTATCCGCTGGCATATCCGCAGTAGTTTTAGCACGATCACACTCTGTGCCAGCAGTTACCGAATGGTGTGAATCAATTGGAAGTAGGAAAGTTATATTATACTTGTCAGGTCATTTCATTTGATTGAGCGAAGCTCTTTAAATGTTGTGGTCTCTACGTGATATAGCTCAAAGCACACATATATCACTATCTTGGCTTCAGCGGTGACCGAGTGTTCAGAATTTTTCAATGATAAGGAGTGAACTGCAACTAAATGAGGATGTACCAGGCTCTGCTGTAGATGTGTCACTAACGCTAAGTGATATTCAGAGTTTGTCTGGCCTTTATACAGTATATCATCATTTAAACTGAAAACATTCCCAAAATGTAAAAACTCAGTACTATTTAACTCAATGTGTAATATATATCAATTACAATAAACAAAGCAAAGCTATTTTAATGAAGTTATGGGTATAATGACAGTAATCAATAATCCTATTATGTTAATGATATTGACTAGTTTTAAAAACATTTGCATACAGAATGAACTATAAAAACGCCTACTAGAAAACTACTAGAATGGCCATAGCAGCCGACCAAACATAAGACTGAACCAAAATGATTTTTTTGACATTCGAAGCTTCTATTGAATGTCTTAAATTATGGATTGTTGTCATAGGGTAATGAATAAATGTAGCCTTCGACAGCAAGCATCAGTGTTTTTTGAGATTGAAATAAGAAAGGGATGATGGGGCGGTGCTGAATACGTGTGTACCTTTGAATAAAATCCTGCAGGTGCCCGAGAACTCAGAAACTCATTGTGAGAATGGAGATGTCGGCATATTTGTGCCAGACTGTCAGATAAAATTGCTTAAAACACCTTAATGTTTTAGAGAATTCACCCGTGACCAACTCATAAGTAAATATGCAGCCTATTTTTTTGATTACCTGACACTGACATTAATGGCAGCACCCACTGAGATAACAGAAGGTCTAAATTATGTGCTCTTATGGGCCGTGTCACACACGTGACGGAACTCGTCGTAAAGGACGAGAAAAAAAAAAATTGAACATGCTAGACTTTCTGAAACTGAGTCCTGAGGCATCGCAGGCATGGAATCGGTTGTCGTGACCTGTCACATTACACGAGGAGACACGATTTAATCTTGTCACAACGCCTATTTGTCGCTTACGATTATCTACGACGCCCTACGTCAAGAAAATCGTGGCAAAATCGTGTGATCTGACTGGGGCTTACATTGTTGCCCTAAATGTAGCCTATTATATGTTTTATTATATAGCCTAATTGTTTATTAGTTACTAGACCGAACCCACGAAGGTGTGTTTTCCTGCAAGCAGGAATACACAGTTTTTTAACCGCTGTGAACAGGTTCTTGAAAGTTTGAAAGATATGTCTGAGGTATTGGAAAATTATGTTTTTTTTGCTGGCAGAAAGTTGCTAGGGAACAGAGGCACACATATTAAAAGGAACAGGAAACACAGAGAGTGCGGAAATGCATGTGGTCAATTTGACCGTTATGACCATTCAGTGTTGAAATACCCAGAACCCTTTTGTGTTTTGTAATTTTATAAAATATTAATATTAGAAAGAAATATGCATCATGCAATATGCACATTTAGGAAAAGTCAGAGTGCTATAGATGTATGGATTTTTTATTAAAGTTGAAAGGCAAATGACAGTTCTAATGTTAACAGTCGATGAAGAATAATCATTTGACAAAATAAATAAATAAATGAAAAAAACAAAAAACAAATAAAAAACAAAGTTGAAATGTGTGTAGACATGGGATGATAACTCAAGGTTTCCCATGGTTTGAAAAAGTCAAGGTTTTAAAACGACTAAATATTCTGTTATACTGTTCCCATGGTATATGTAAGGGTTTTTTAAATGTTTTTTTTTTCATGTTGTAAAGAAATCTGTGTTTTTGAAACTATTGAAGGTAGCAGAAGTCAATGATCTATTTTAAATATTTAGTCTGACACGTTTACTGTTCCAAAATATTTTAAATGTTTCCTAAAATAAAATGTTCAATAGGAAAAAAAGCTGCCTTTTCCCTCCAGACATAAAAAAACCCTTATTTTAGAGCAGTAGTCACAATAATGTCTTTTTAAAAAAAATCCAAGGTCATTATAGCATCATAAACTTATACCAACTTATACTGTAGTTGTGTGTACAAATGACAATCTAATGAAAGAAAGAAACATCTATATATTTTTGTCACCATACAAAACGCCCATTTTGAAAATGTCTAACCAGCAATTGTGCATCTCATTGTAGCAATAACCCAGATGTAATCATAAAACAAAGAGAGTATATTGGCACAATACTCATGTTTGCCCAGTTAGCTAAACAACAGTCTTCTCTAGCTAGGCAACATTTGGCAGATCTAGCAAATAACTTCACCCTCAAACATTTGTTGAGTCAACCAGGTATCTTGTAAACATGACTTTGTTTTCACGTTCCCTGATTTATTTCCTCCAGGAAATAAAGAAAAGTCAGCCAATCAGATTAGAGCTTGCCAGTTTTGTGTGCATCAGACGTTCGGTGAATGGACTGCTGGAGGTCTGAGACTGATATTATCAGTGCGGCAACCGAAAGTGATGAAGCTGGCAGAAATCCACGACGGTCTTTAGAGGTTTTTTGTCTTTGACTTGAATTCTTGAAATGCAGTCAATTACAAACATCGAGACCTGGGGCCAACATCTAGATTCTGATCAATAAAAATATAAGCTGTATAAAAATGTAAATGGCACGTTACATGCCACATATTTCCTATTTTCAAAGAAATTCTTCACAGTTTCTAGCATTTCTAAGCACTGTCAGGCAAACAGATCTGGGATAATGACTAGTTCTATGGCTCAAATGGGCTTGTTTTGGGTGCGCAGCTGAGCTAGGCAGGAGCCGTGGCTGGAAAAATGGCTATCCCATCATGGTACCACTCAGCTTCCTGCTGAAAGCTATTTACTCATGTCATCTGCTGAATCTGCGGCATCTGGAATGGGTTCACTATTGGAACTTTCAGAATCAAAATGGCCTCAGAATGTGGCACCAAAAGCACATATAACATTGGAGACTAAAAAAAATAAAATAAAATAAAATAAAATAAAATAAAATAAAATAAAATAA
>CAIGQQ010040079.1:393696-430545 GCA_903798035.1 Danio albolineatus
TATATATATATATATATATATATATATATATATATATATATATATATTGAGTTTATCAATACATGAGCCTGCTACTTTACAAACAAGCCACTAAAAAAATTGTTAGTTTACTAAATAATAAATTGATCGATAAAAAATAGACTTCAACCAAATGTATTTAAAACAATGAAGGATATTATAAGCTGCCTTTATTATGACAGGTACATGTCTGTAGGTACATGGGACAGTGAAAACCTAACCAGTGACTGATAGCAATAGGTTTAAAGCCACCTTTCCACTGCACATGACATTTGGACACGACTGCCAGAATACGCACCCTTGTGGCAGTCGCACAGTGTTTTCAATGTTGTCATGCACCATGGGGGAGATGCTGATTCATGCAGTGTCCGAAATAAAGGAGTGCAAGAGCAAGAGCCTTTATTCTCCGTGTGTTCACCATGGTTGAATGAATGCTGAAAATTTTGGAGGGAATGTGGAGACAACATACATTTTTTTTTTATATTTTTATTACTTATTTATGACTAGAATTTTTTTTATCTAGAATTTTTCTGATTAAAACTAAATAAATAAAAAATCCTATTTCTCATCTCGCACGCATGGTAAAGGCTAGAACATATATGCGGCTGACCGGAAGTGCGATATGCACATTATTATAGCGCCATTTTCTTATGACACTGTATAACAATAATTCATATTTTCAGAGTACTGTGACGGTTGGGTTTAGGGTTGGGGTGGGGGTAGGCATAAAAAAAATACCATTTATTGGGTAATTTAATAGATAACATAAATAATACTAGGTACAACTACTGTTTTCAGGTTTCTGTGACGGTTGAGTATAGGGTTGGGGTGGGGCCCGTGGGGGTAGACGATAATAAAATACTATGAATGGGAAATTTTATAAATAATATAAAGAATTCTCGTTAACTTCCGCCTGCAAACGTATCCGTTCTGGCAACTACCTGCGCGCACGGACCTACTTGGACAACACTGAAATACATCACTTCCGGTCGGCTGGTCGCGTGCAGGTCTAGTCATAGCAGTTCAAATACTTCAGCGGATTGGCAGCTCAAATCGGATCCGAATTTTCAGGATACGGAGATGATCGTAACTCCACGCAGCTCTCAGACTACTCTCCATTGGAAATGAATGACTTCCGGTCTGTCGCTTGTCGTTTGTCATGTGCAGTGAAAAGGAGGCTTAAGATCGACATTATGATAAGTTTTTGTTGTTGTTTCTTTAAAACTCACATTAGTACCTAGCAACATCATGTACAGTGACTTCAGCTCCATTTCTTGAGGTGGTAATACATCCTAGTGTAAGGTGGAAGTACACTTGATATAGCAGTAACAAGGACAGCGTGAGCTTTGAAATGCAGACTTCAAGAAAAAAAATGCAATTACTTAATAACTATGGTTTTATGCATATGTTGTCTCAGCGGTGCCGTTTCCAGACACTGACAAAGCACACACACTTAAATTGTCACACCTTGCACTTTTGTTCTCCTAATTGTCCTATCATTCCACATGAAAGATCTATCTCATTAACACATCAGCTTCACAACAGTCCTCGCTCCACGAAAACCCCTAAATGAGCCCAAATTAATGATGTGCTTTTTCTGATGGAAAACTTTTTTCTTTCTCCTTCCAGTGATTCTGACTTTATGCTTTCGAAAGAAAAGAAAAAGAACAATGATTTAGATCATTATGGATTCCAGCGATATAGGAACAAAATGTCACAGCTGCAAAACTTAACTTCCTCCATTTGTTCACCCCATGCCCTATGTGTACAGACAACATTTCAAGCTTGCGCTCACACCAGTCCCATTCTGACGAGTGATCGCTTAATCTCAATGTGCAAACAATCGACTGAATGTACGGCTGCGGAAAGGAGGCAGTCTGTCATTATCCGGGTTGCCAGGGCAACTCCAGCACTAAAACAGCTGATGGCATCCGCATTTACCACAACTCTCTTAACACGTGAAATGTTACTCGATATGAAGTATGACTTAATATGACGTCTGCGTGATCTTTGTCAATAAATGCCACTGTTTCATGTACCGCACACACATTTGATCATACATGACATGTGTAGTGTTTTCAGTGTCAGCCATCTCACGAGACCTTGAACGCCTAAATTGTATTTACAGAATATATAAAATAACAATATATATGAATTATTCATTATTATTTATAATAATAATAATAATAATAATAATAATAATAATAATAATAATAATTTTGTATTAGTTTAAGTTATGCAAAACAGTGTTGCGCTATGATGTTTTAACTGGGTATTTAATTTAATTTAAAGCTGATTTGCTTGAGAAAATATTTAAATATAAATGCAATATATAGTGATTCATGAAGAGCTCTTTATTGTGCATTTACTGTGCATATGATTATTAGGATTACATAAGATTATTATTGAGCGATGGATGGTCCTCCTCTATAACATTGTAGAAGCATGACTGTTGTCTTAAAGGGGTGGTCCACTACAATATCATATTTTAAACTTTAGCTGATGTGTAATGTAGCTGTGTGAACATAAACAACATCTCTGGATGTAAGACGCTCAAAGTTCAAAGCAAAGGGGGACATTAGCTTTTACAGAGTTAGCTTAGCAAAGGCTACAGCGATCAAAAGTCTGGGGTCTACAAAATTATACATCCTGGTTAGTGATGTCATAAACCCTTCAGGTTAAAAGCATACATCCCACACAGTGAAGGGGTGTGGCCAGATGTGCTGCAATGTCATAGCTTCCTGGTGACATGGAGCAGATCCGCGAATCTCAGCACATTATTTTAGCTGACCAATTTAGCTGACCAATTATTTAGCGACCTTCTTGCTCCAAGGCTACCCATTGTGCCACTGTGACACCCAAATAATTTCATTGTGTATGATTATTTCAATAAAGAAAAAAAAGAAGTAAAAGAAGGCCAAATAAAATAACAATCACAATGGTATGTTGATCTCATAAAAAAAAAAGTGGGGGGAAAGATTGAAAACTTGAAGTACGGAACACTGAGAAATATGGAGTTAAAGAATAATGGCAACAGCGGGAAATGTAAAATCCTGAGCAGTCCTAAATCTGCCAACGCACTGGGGTGGATTAACATTCAGAGCTGCCCGACTGGAGCTGAACAGGAACAACAGTGGGTTTTACACCCGTCTCTCCCTTTACCACAGCCATGGAGTACAGCTTTTATTGTCAGTTCAGGAGAAAATATGTCAGTGGCTGCTGGAGACGAACCTTTATAGTAGCCTGAGGAACAATCAGTGGCTCTGTAATGAGGACCCTTCCATCCCACCACGTCTGCCGGCTGCACACTAAAGCGCAGCGTTAAGTCCGTTGCTGCAAATTAATGATTTTGCACCTTGTCAGGGCAAGTGGCAGAGAAGACACAAGAGGAGAAGAGAAGATTCCCCATCACCTACAGAGATCACTCAGTTTCTAGAAAAAATGTCAGCAGAGCCCCAACCTATGAACCACCTCAATGGTCAATTAGTCATGGTGTAAGTATAAGGCTCTGCTTAGCATTAAGTGAACTGTGAACTTGACCATGTATTACAGCATGCTCTCAAGGCCACCAAGATTTCACAGTTTCATGGTACCTACTAAAAGCTTTCCTGGTGATCATGCATGTTGCAAGAGCAAATTCCTGTAATGGATTCGGGGGCTTTCAGAAGCGATGTCATCTATATTTTAACAGCCACTAATGACATTACCTTACTTCTGCTCATCGTCAGCTTTGCTATAATTCATGGCAGTGATATAAAGGTGATATGAAGTGCAACACGCCTTCCCTGCTTTCCATTTTGCCTATCGAAATGAAGCTTTAGCCTTTGTTGTTGGCATTCGGTGCTCATGTGAGAGATATAGGTTCAAATTTGGCCATGTGTCGCATCCAAAATTCATTTCCCACTTCCCTTATCATTTCTAAACTTTCTACCTTCACCATCTGCTATGTAATAACTTGTGCTGAAATGGCTAATTGCTGCAAAAATATACAATTATTTAAACCACTTCTTAATTTAAAGGCATATCTCGCTTAATAATAGAATGTTGCTGTTAATTTACTGACATTAAAATATAGCTTCTAGTATATGTTTAGCTGAAAATCTCTTTCAAGTCAATGACATGATTGGTCATCTGTGTAAAAAAAGCTTTCTTACATTTTTCTTTTTACTCTCAAAGTGTCAATAGCCATTGACTTTCTCCCTCTCTTTTTCTTTTTATGAACCAACAACCACAGTTTTAGCCAGAAACCTTCTCTAGTGTTCTATTGAAGAATTTAAAAGCACCTCCACCTTTGATGACATGAGGGAGAGTAAATAAACAGCGTTTTTATTTTGAAGTGAACCCTCCTTTTAGTTTGTTTTATCAAAATGTATTACTTGTGTTAACTCATTCCATACATGCTCAAAAACCTTTTTATCATAAGTTTATAACCCGCATGTATGACATCATTCTCCTTTATAATTACATGAAAGTGGACAATATGGGGGAAAGTGTTTAAAAATGCATATATGGAAAATAAATATAGTTTTATATGTATTACTAAATTATTAGCCCCCTGTTAATCTTTTGCCACAATTTCTGTTTAATGGAGAGAAGATTTCTTCAACACATTTCTAAACATAACAGTTTTACTAACTCATTTATAATCACTGATTTATTTTATCTTTGCCACGATGACAGTAAATCATCACCTTGGAATTATAAGGTTCTATCTGCGTTCTGAATGCTTTTAAGATATTGAGCTTTAAAGTTTTTGCATCCCATAGCAAACAGTACTTGAGTGACATTTTAAAAAAAATGAAAAGTTTAAAAATGTAAACAACTTATATAAAAAAACATCCCATAATGTAAATAAGTTGTAAATTAATATGAATATGTCAATAACTCAATTTTGACAAAAATGTCAGATAGAACCTAATAATTCTCAGGTGACGAAATAATATTTCACTAGATAGTTTTTAAGACTTCTATACAGCTTAAATTGACATTTAAAGGCTTGACTAGGTTAATTAGGTTAACTAGGCAGGATTGGGTAATTAGGCAAGTTATTGTATAGCGATGGTTTGTTTCTGTAGACTATTGAAAAAAGTTAGCTTAAAGGGGCTAATAATTTAAACCTTAAAATGGTTCTTAAAATTTTTTAAACTGCTTTTATTCTAGCCGAAATAAAACAAATAAGACTTTTTACAGAAGAACAAATATTATCAGACATACTGTGAAAATGCCCTTGCTCTGTTAATCAGCATTTGGGAAATATTTAAAAAAGAAAACAAAATTCAAAGGTGGGCTAATAATTCTGACTTCAACTGTATATGAGCAATATCACACAGGTAGCAGGGATATATGGCTGTATATCGGCACAGGTGGGAGGCCTTAGTGTCCTACAAGTGATGATATACAGCCATATTGCACTGCTATGATATTGATATTGCATTTACACAACAGTTTGATGGCATAATCATATATAAATTAAAGAAAATCAAACACGGAAAGTCTAAAATGCTTTTGTAAGAGGAACTACTTTCTTCTGCCATTCATTCACATCTGCAGCTGATGTCAGAATGGCAGAAAACGTTGCTACTTTACAAATGTCACTTTAGAGCTAGTATTTGAATGATTATTTAGCGTAATATCTAAAGTGATGACAAAACAGGTGATTTTGCTCACATTATAAGATTATAAGACTGTATAGCATGAAAGGCCATCAGTCTAGAGCAGTGGTTCTCAAACTTTTTTCACCAAGTACCACCTCAGAAAAAAATTGTCTCTCCAAGTACCACCATAATGACCAGTATTGAAATACAGTAGCGTATAGGCCTAATTAAGCAGCGACAGCACTGCACAGTTAAAAAAAAGACAAATCAATTCCTTTTATTAAGAATATGTATTATTGTCAGCCACTTTACACATTATAAATAGTTTGAACATTAACTGTGCTTGCAGAGTAAAAAAATAACTTTACCATTTAAATTAAAATGTGCTTTTAAAAGTGATTTAAAAATGGCACTGTTCTTAAATAATAAAAAGAAAACTGCTGTACTTGTAAAGTATTAATGTATAGTAGCCTATTCATCAAAACCTGCAAATGTTGCTTGGACCTGATGAATATAGGTTATATGTCATATACGTATATACATACATTTTTATACCTTTTGAGATACCTTTTGCATGTACATATAACATAACTTTGATATCTAAACGTTAACTTGTATTTTGATACGATTAGGAATTACATATTTAAATGAGAAATTAGATCTGCTTACTGCTCGTCATTTACAGTAGGCCTGTGTGTGTCAGAAAAGCCAGTGATTAATGCATAAATTCCATAGTCTGTTGATATTCTTGATTCTGATTGGCTGGAGGGTGTGCAACGCACAGGTAGTTCCAGTCAGTTTTGATCACAGTTCAAAATGAATGCGCTTCTCCCAAACGTTTATAGTTACTATAGCAACTCGCATGTGAAACTGATGAGAACTGTTACTGTCGGACGGGAGATCCGCAAAATTAGAAAAATACTCATCTGACTGAGAATGTCTTATCTGTCCACCTATGATCGGACTGATGAAATTGTATAATAATATTAGCATGTATAAGCTGCACTGACACATGCTCTCTATCTCTCTGTCTGCCTGCGCGTCCTGCATTAACGCACGGCAAGCCGTTGATTATCCCTTACATACACATGTACAGTGCTTGACCAATTCATACGTGCAGTATTCCCGAGTTAGTAACTGAAATCTCAACACTACAGGACTGGTCTGCTGAAGGGCTTCTCTAGCGCGTGTGTCTCTCCCTCCGCAAAACTCTACGCCAGTAGGACATTGTAGCACATTGTAGGAAGAAATATCAAGGTGCCATAATGCAATTCAAAAGCATAAATAAACAGGAAAAACTGCTAATTTACAGATATTGTTTACAGTATGATTGAACTTCCAGTATCATTGTATTATTTAGAATATAAACTATACAACTATTGTTTAAAACAAGTGTTTCCCAAACTCTGTTAGACATTGTTTTCCATTGTTTACCATAAGGATTACTCTATATTTGGAGTATCTTATTTAGATAAAATCTACAAATAGATGTTTTTATATTATAAAATGTTATATAATTGTTTCACACAAAAATAAACAGTGAATTATTGGAAAGAACTAGGACCAACAAAGGTTCATTCTGAAAACACAACCCCATAAACATTTTTGGAGATCGCAAATTATGTAGCCAGAAGTATCTATAGCTGCATTTCCTCTTTAAAACAAACACGCCGTTCCTTCGCCATGGAGAAGAACAGTTCCAGAAAGTGGGTAAGACAAAAACAGAAGCCAAAAAATAAAATAAACAGTAAATAGCAGGGTGAGAATATGGTAAAATCTGAAAATGTGCGAAAATCAGACAAGGGCTTTTCTTTTTTTCTGCATTGGGTCACACTTTATTTTGATGGTCCATTTGTTGAATTTAAGTTACATGTCAACTAATTATCATTAGACTATAAGTAGACTGTTAGGTTGGCATTAGGGTTGGGGTTAGGGTTAGTGTAAGTTGACATGTACTTGCAAAGTTTCTTATAGTCAGTTAAATGTCTGTTGAATGTCAGTATCAACAGATATTAAGTAGACAGTCTATTAATACTCAATTAATTGAGTTTAGGGAAGGAGAAGGGTGGGTCGGTCGATCGGTCAGTCAGTCAGTCAGTAAGTCAGTCATTCAGTCAGTCAGCCAGTCGTCAGAAGGCTCTAGTGGATTTTCGCGAGGACAGCAGGCACGAATGGCACTCACGACAGGAATTACACAGCATACACAGCGGCCTCTAGTGGATTCGCGAAAACAAAACCTGCAAAAAAAAAAAAAAAAACGTACCTCCTGGTGGCACGTTTTCAGAATGTGCCTGGGTTAAATAGAACACACTGTACGGGGAATAATTCCAGTAAGACAAACAGACACAAGTAGATAGATGCAGTTTTGAAGCTAAATTGCGCAGACCCTCCAGTCGCAGGACTGCAAACCTCTCTGATCATAGGAATCAACAGTGAGACCACTTAAACACATGGGGTCCTTCCTGTCAATGGAGGCCAACTGGAAGGAGGAAGGTTGGGGGTGTCGCTATATGTGTGCCCCTGTTCCGCTGCCCCTGACTGGGAGATGGATGCCGGCTGTCACACTCGCCTGCCTTTGTTCCTGCCAGAAGCGAAGGGGTCTCGAGGAAAGTGCCCAAACACTCATCAATCTCACTTTTGCCCTGTGCTCCTGCCTTTGCTCTTGCAGGTCCCAATAACAATTTAGTCACAACATGAGGAAAAATGCTTCCATCTATGGAACCAGGGCTACTAATCCGTTGACCTAAGCAACATGAAAAGCAAATATGAAGGAGAGAACGAGAGAGTAATAATAGCTATGAAAAAGAAATAACAAAATACTTTGTACTAGCCAATCTACGGTACTGATCTACTGTCAGGCTCTGAAAGATGAAAAGTTGCAAATGAACAATATCATGAGACATCTTTCCTCACTCCCCATCCTTCATCATTTGCCCTCTCTCACTAAGAAAAAAATACATAAATAACATACCCGAGGGATGATACACATCTCTTTTTACATATTTTTCCCTCTCTCTCTCTCTCTCTCTCTCTCTCTCTCTAGCTATTCTTTTCTCTTTCTTAGCATCTATATTATCTGCTGGAATAGAAAGATCATACCATGCATTTTTCCACAAATATTTAATTACAGAAAAACAGGATGTCAGCAAATTCCCTTCTGTACGCGTTCACTTTGATTCTGTCACTCATACTGTGATGCTTTTGATTAGTGTCACTGTAACCCAGCGCACTTGCATGAACAGTCACCAACAGTCGCCTTATTAAAATAGCTTAGAAAACTCAGAAAGCCACCCCCCATCTTAAAAATGGGTCACCAAATAGACCTCCTCACCACTGGAGTGGTCTCAAACCTATAATCTTCTTCCAGCAAGACAAAACAAGAAAAATAAATAAAAAGGAGAAATGTGCTGAAGCAAAATGTCTCAGAAAATCTGACTGAAAAAATGAGGGCATACAAAAAAATAAAAAAAAATAAATGTAAATTCTCGCATGGACTGTCATCTTGCAGTAAGATTAGCATTAATGGATATGGCATATATTTGATTTGTACTTTTGTAAGCATGTTCAGACATTTAAAACTATTAAACATATCATTATCTGGAAGAAAATGCACTCTTCTTTGCTTGAATGAAAGTTATGGAAAACAGGGGGCAAAGATGCGAGGGCAAATGTTAGAACACATTATACTTTCAGAGAACTATTAGGGATAATCTTGAACATAATAACAGATCTTGGACATCAATGAAGCATGAACAGGTCACTTGGAATGACATGTACCACAGTTCAGCTGCACTTCCCATGAAGACCCGTCCTATTAGACCACACAGATTTATGAGTCCTCTCCATAAGCGTAATGAATGTTGTACTGTAAAAAAGCTTATTATATTACCTTACCCTACCCCTACACTTAAACCAAACCCTGACAGGAAACCTGTGCCAAATACTGAATGAGAAAAATAACATTTATTCATTCATTTTCTTTTCTGCTTAGTCCCTTTATTAATTTGCGGTCGCCACAGCAGAATGAACCCCCAACTTATCCAGCATTTTGTTTTTACGCAGCGGATGCCCTTCCAGCTGCATCCCATCTCTGGGAAGCATCCATACACTCTCATTCACACTCATACACTACAGAAAATTTAGCCTACCCAATTCACCTATACCAAGTCTTTGAACTTGTGGGGGAAACCTGAGTACCCGGAGGAAACCCACGCAACCACGGGGAGAACATGCAAACTCCACACAGAAATGCCAACTGACCCAGGCGAGGCTCGAACCAGCGACCTTCTTGCTGTGAGGCGAACGTACGTATTTCAAAACGTTATTTTTCAATTTTTTAATTTTTAATTTTTTAAAGTTCATAGTGTTGTATTACTCAGAAAAATGCTGTAATTTTTTATAAAAATAGTTTTTCATGTTTTTATAGCTGTATTAAAAGTGCAGATTTTGCACTTTTAATATACACAGCTTACTTTCCATATGTTGTTGACAAACCACATTAAATTTGTCGCTAGTTTGAAAACTGCGCATCAATATCATTTGGCAGCTGTTCTGTTTTTGTTTTGTTTACAATGTGTAAAATGTCTATGATAGCAGTTTTTTTGGGGCTGAGTTTCACCAAATTGATTCTGAATGATAATTCAGATTATTTTCATTTATTTTACACAGGTTTTGTGTTTGTTGTATATTGTTGCTAGCTTTCATACTCAAGCTGTGAAGGAACATGGGTTAAATACAAACGTTCATGATGCTAAAGTGACTTCTTGAGTTTTTTTTTTGTTTGTTTCTGAATATATCATTCAGCTGGTTTATCACCTCGTGATATTTTCACTTTTGTGCTGCTAGTCTGACTTAAATAAACTAGTGTTTAAACTGTTTATTTAAATTTGTGTTTTAGTTGTGAGAATGCAAATAAATTAAACCTGTAAAGTTGATTAACAGTGTAGTCTTCACGCAGCACTTAAATTATGTTATAAGGGCATTAATGGGAGCATTAAAAATGTTCTTTGGAAAAGTAACTGAAAAATTACTTTTAACAGTAAAGCATGACTTTTTGGTGTAAGTAATCAATACAATTGTTTTTACTTTGCATTACTTTTTGAATTAAGTAACTAGTAAGTAGTTACTATTTTTTCAGTAACTAGCACAACACTGGTCATACCATGCCATTACACAAATTTGAGTCCTCATAAATCACATAAACAAGCACACACACTTGCACACACACACATAAGTCCCAGTATAATGTGCTGGTGCCAATTGCAACAAGCGTCTCCTCGACTCAGTGCAGATCTACTAAACAAAGTAGCTTGCAATCACCCCTTGCAGCAGAGCAAGTTTATCCATTTACTTAAGTTCCAGCATCTATTTCTCCACCCATATGAAGTCATGATCTACAGCTCTGACCTTTAGCATACGAATTCAATCTCGCGGAGTTAGTCATTTAGTGGGGGCCAGTCCGGGCAGGAAGTAAATGTGGTGATCCCAGATGGCCCACCCCCACCACACGTAAATCACAAGGGAGTCGTGAAGGGAAGTCACAGGCAGAGTCTGTCTTCACTGTCTCCAAAGATTGGGAAGACACTCCGTAGCAAGTCATCCGTCTGTTGTGACACTGATGCCGTAAAATTTGTCCTCAGGCAAGGATTCGGAATGCACAACCAGCTTTTTGAGAGAGGGGTGGGGGGGTAACTTTTCCTTCAGTCTCGCCATTTTGCAATCCTCCACTTGCTTAGTGATGCACAGTCTATGTGAAACCTATGGAGTGGAAGGTGCAGACACTTGGCTGTCAATCATCTATGACAGGTCATGCTAAGAAAAAAAGTAAGGGAGTGAGCATAAGGTTTACTACCAAATGTTGGGTATCCACTTAAAGTCACCATAAAATGGAACTTTTACCTCCCTACTGTCACGCCTTGATTCACTCAGGGAGGCAAAGATGCAGGAGTTTATCAAAACACATAGATTTATTTACAAACACTCACTTGGAAGGACATCGTTAAGACAGGAAACACAGGAACGACATGGGGTGACACCTACTTAGAGAACTGAACGAAGACTGAATGAAACTAAAGACTATAAATACATGGGCCATGATGATTATAATGACACACAGGGGATAAACACAGGTGACACTGAGAAACATAACGACATGGCAGGAAAACAGAAGGAGCACATGGGGAAGGTCACATGATGAAAACAAATGAAACACAGGGTCTGACACCTATTGTGATATATATGAAAGAAACCGCTTCTTCAATAAGACACACAAAAAATGTATGTAGGCACTTGACTTTTTTTTATCTAACTGGAATTAACTCTATCATTGAAAATTGTTGTTTTCTAAATTATGTGATCAAATGTGAGTGCTGATGTGCATGTCATCAGAAAACAATACTTGAAAGAAGAGAAGTGAAGTTGTGATTAAATATAAAAGACCCAGTCAAAATGACATGATAAAATGACGCAAATGGTGACAAATTGTGCATTCAAACCATACATGAAACGACTGATCGTCTATGGCAAATACATGCCTGCAAGTGAGGTGACACTGACTGCAATAATGTATTTATTGACAGCCTGCCCACTACAATATAATCCACATCTTATTTGTGTTTTTATTAAGTTGTTGTTGTTTTTTCATTACACTCTCAGAAAAAAAGGTACACGATGGTACAAATAATGCTCCTTGAGGAACAGTTTTGTACCTTTGTAAAAATTGTACCTTATATGGTACTGAAAAGACCTCTTATGATACTGTTCTGTGCCTTTTATGGTACAACTGAAATAAAGGTTCACAATTGTTCTCTTATATAAGGTACAAAAGTGTTGAACAACTCCTTTATTACAGTATCTATGAAAATAAATATGACTAGAAAGGCAAAGTGATTTTTATGAATAATCTCCATATTAAAACAAGAATCATCATTTACAAGTATATGTTTAAAGATACTTATAAACATATATTTTTAGTTCTATAATACAATAATACAAAACAACTGGTAAAACATAAAACTATAGGTATTGTAAACTAAACATTTAAGGCATTTTAATAAATGTTTGGTAAGCATTTTTCACACTGTTAAGGTACAAAGTGTGTTATCACTGTGGTGGAACCTTTCACAAAGTATACAATATTGTATCTGCAGGTTTTTAAGAACAAAGGTACATTTTGGTTTCCCATGGCACAAATCATGACCTTAAAAGGTACAAAGTTGTTTCTTTTCTTAAGGTACAATTCTGTCCCATAAAAAGGTACTGCCCCAGTGACAAGGGTTTGTACCTTCTTTGGTACAACATTGTACCATTTTTTCCGAGAGTGCAGGATTTAAAGAAATAGTTCATCCAAAGATGAAAATTCTGTCATCATTTACTCTGCCTTCACTTGTTTCAAATCTTTATGAGTTTAGTTCTTCTGTTGATATTCTGACTTCTATAAGATATTCTGAAAAAAAGCTGGGAATTTAAAAACTATTGAATTCCAAAGTAGTTTTTTTCTTACGGCGGAAGTCAGTGGTTACATGTTCTCAGCTTTCTTAAAAATATATTTAACAGAATAAAGGTTTGGAACCACTTGAGAGTGAGTAAATGATGACAAAATTTCATTTTTAGACGAACTATCCATTTAACCTTACCACTACACAATAAACATCAGTAAATTATGATACATTTGGTTAGGAAACAAAGGAAATGAGAGTCTTTTAATGAATAATCTTAATACCGAACAATTGGGATACATCAACTTAAGAACTCATAGATAAAGGACTTGCATCCGTTCAAAACACACTCTAACAAACTGCATTGTAAAGATGTGAGTTGGCTTGTAGGAGAAATGAGGTGAAAGAGCAAAAATCTCAATATTGTGCACTATTAATAATGCAAAGGATCAATAATGAATTTAAAAATTGCTGCCTGAAATAGTACAATAAGCATATCACAAGTGATTCTGCTCGCTAGAAGCTTTGAAACACACAGACAAAGGCAAATGTTTCCCCCAAGACAATGTGTAGCTCAAAATAGTCTGTAAAAAATAAAAAAAAATTGGGGGAAAATAAAGAAATGAAAAAACGTGCCTAGAGTAATTGAGAATTGCAAATTGAACATAAGATATCTAATCAAAGTTTGCCACCATTTTGCTCTTGTGGAGATATCTGGGGGGACTGTGTTTGTTTGTCTCCCCCGTTGAGCCTGGTACAAAAAAACTAAACAAAAAAACACTGAAATTAAGCTGGCGACAAAACATATCTCCATTGTATGGAAATGAAGATATCCCTGCTTTGTTAGGATGAAAAAAAATGACACCACCATTTACAGGCAGTCATATATTATACTGTTTACAAATCACTTTAATGCTTACGGTGAAATCTCAGTGCTCCCATAAATTTTTAAAGTCCATCTCTCTGCCTTGCAGTTGTAGACCAGCCAATACTTTTCAATTTGGAAAAAAAGAAGCACTGAGGTAAAAAGCCGCTGCTCAAGACGATTACATCTATTCTACCTCATTACTTGCCTTTTGGGAGACAGAGGAGGGCAGAGAGGCAGGCTGCTATCTGTTTACATTTACTGTACAAGACTATTGGAATTATAATTGTGTTCTCCTTTCAGCGCGTGGCTCTGTTTAAAGGTCCTGTGGTCCCAAGGAGATGAAGAAAAATGAAATACCTTCAAGGGATTCCACTGCACAGGCAAAAATGCTGCAACACAACTTTTATTCCTTTTTTTCAGCGCTTTCTTCTTCTCTTATTTTCTTTCTACATTTGGGGGCTTTCCAACTCAGATAGAAAAGAAAATCGAAGAGAGAGGGGACACATTTTGAGGACATATATATAGACGCAGAAAGAGAGACTGTCTCAAAGGAAATATCACATTGTAAGCAGTGGTGGAAAGAGTACTGAAAAATCATACTTAAGTAAAAGTACCATTATTTGCCCAAAATGTAGTGCAAGTTCACAGCAAAAAAAAAAAAAAACAGTGTACATTTAACTCAATTTGAGATTAACTTAACACTCCTTGGGTGTACATATGACTCCCTCCATTTTGTTGTTAAAATAACACTTTCTAAAGTGTGAAATTTGTACATTACTCACAGAGTTCATTTTAACACAGTTAGTTTATTCTTTCATGGAACTGGAGTGTGTGTTACCCTTCAAAGTGTTAATATACTACCGTTTTTCCTTTATTATGAATTGGTGTGTGTGACGCCAACAGTGATCAAATATTATGAAAATAGTTTTAATTTATTAAAAGTTATTAATCTTTAATCATTAATCTTCCCATCACTTCCCAAAAACTCTTAAATATACGCTCTTTCACACTCGTGGAGTGAAATGTACACCGATTTTAACACTAAACAACACCAAAAAAATCCCACTGTATATTTAACACTAGAATTTTTGCTTTGTAGAGTAAAAGTATCTGTTGTAAATATTACTCAGAGTATGAGTAAAAATAGATCTTCTAAAAGTACCTTCAAAAGAGTAGTGAGTATTACGCTGTAGAAAGCTGATGCATTTACATGTAATATAACATTCTGTAGTGCATTTAGTTATTGCCCAGCAGGCACACAATGTCATAAGACATTAATAATAGGTTAACTTTAGGTCGTTACGTCAGGTGACCAAAATTCAATGTCCAGCCAACATCTAAGGACAATGCTATTTTGATGTCCAATAATGACATCAAATGACGTTGATATTTGGTTGATTTTAGCTTGTGTTAGAAAGTGACCAAAATCCAACGTCGAGCCAACATCTTAAACCAACGTAATACTGACGTCAAGTATGGCATCAGGTATGGCAACCTAAATCCAATGTCTGATAGATATCATAGTGGTAACGTCCACAAAACGTCAAGCTGTAACATTATTAGACACTGATTTTAGGTTTGGACATTGACGTCGGCCTGGCGTTGGGTTCTGATGTCAACCAGATTTTCATTTCCAAACAAAACGCCACATTCCCACGTCATCTGTCATCTTCTCATGCAGTGACATGCAGTCTAAACAGTCTCTGGGTCAATGCGTGTAAAGATTTTGGACATCTTCTTGGACACTTTTAATGCTTCCAAACAGTTTACTGCAATTTTAAATCACCCATGTCTCGAGGTAGTTAATTATAAGGGTGATTTACCTTCTATGTGCGATTTGATTGGACAGGATTCACAGGACTGATTTCTCTTATCCCCATAGACAAGAAAAAATAAAGTAGTGACTGCAGGTTGAAGGAAAGTAGTGGAGTAAAAGTACTGATACAGCACTAAAACTGAACTCAAGGGAACGTAAAATAACTACTTAGTACATTGCAATTTCTGAGAAAAGCTACTCAATTACAGTAATTTGAGTATTTGTAATTTGTTACTTTACACCACTGATAGTAAGAAATTAAAAATGAGATCAGTAAGGTTCTACAAAACCACATTAAATAAAATATTCCTAAACAATGACAAATCTTATGTATAAATATTTTTTTTCCATGAGTTATTTAATCAACTGAAACTGCTTTCTTGATTTTTAGATAAACATAAGGTAAATAATTTTTTTGAATTGATTAAAAACAGTATAACATCAATCATAATCGACCCAACTTCTGTGCTCTTTGATGCTTTCCATTTCTGTAACATTTTGCTTGTCTATTTGCTGTTATATATTATAAGTAATACACAACAGTCATTCATTCGTTCTCCTTCGGCTTATTCTTTATTTCAGAGATGGCTGCACTGGAATGAACCGCCAACTTATCCAGCATATGTTTTACGTAGCAAATGCCCTTTTAGCAGCAACCCAGCACTGGGAAACACCCATACACTCTTGCATTCACACACTACGGCCAAATTAGTTTATTCATTTTACTCAATTCACCTATAGCACACGTCTTTGGACTGTGGGGGAAACCAGAGCACCCAGAGAAAACCCACGCCAACATGGGGAGAACATGCAAACTCCACACAGAATTTCCATCTGACTCAGTGACCTTCTTGCTGTGAGGCAACAGTGCTAACCACTGAGCCACCGTGCCCTAATCCACAACAATAAAATACAAACTGTTCTGTCCCTCCAACACACCCTATTCTGATATCTACTCCATCTTTTTTTGTATCCAAAACAAATAAATACATTATATCGCATTAGACTAACTGCCATATCATTTTCAAGTTGTTGTTGTTGCTTTGATTATTTCTACTGTCCTCATTTGTAAATAGCTCTGGAGAAAAAAAAAAATCTACAAAAAGACTGAATGCAAATGTGAAATGTAAATGTATTGAGGACGATACATACGCTTTCCTCCTCCAGAAGGGGTAAGATCGGTGATGAATGTGCTATCGTGTTCATGTTAAAGGCTCGCCCGTATACGTAACTCAAACCACCATCTGTATTACTTCATAATGATGATGCCGTATTCCAAATAGCACTCACGGTATGTCTGAAACACAAGCAGCATTCATTTGAGCGCTTTCTGGCATGTTTGTATCCGACGCATGGCTGAGAGCACAGACATAAAGATGTAGTGCAATAAACCGCCTGCTGTCTTTTCATTCACTACGAGGCTACATATTTACAATACATCTGCTGGTTTATTATCCGCACATGTACAGCAGAAGATGCATCATCATATGGGTCTGCTTCAATTTGTCATCTCCATGAGTAATTATGAGGTTTGTGTGTATCTACGAGCCAATCCGAGACGTTTGTTTAACAAGGGCTCTCGACTAATATACAGTGTTTGCTCAACAGGATCCCGCAGCTTGGTTTACACGGAAATCAATAGAAAACTGATTATTGCCCTCTGTCTTTTTAAGATACAATAAATCAAAAGAAAGGATTGATGAGCGCAAATATTGACTCATCAATAAATGTCTGATTAGTTACCTGCGGTGCATGTGATGCTTAGGATTATTCATAATGCACTCACTTTCATCTCTCAATCTTCATCATTCTGCCTGGGCAGGAAAACGAATGTGAGTTTACCCAGTAAACACGATTATATGGTTTATGCTAAACCTCCGCCATTAGCATACCAGAGGCGAGAGAACATGTCCAGGCGTGTATGACATGGTCTTATCCCTCCCAGCCCTTGTCCAATTATGGATTAATCTGAACACATCAAAAGTGGCTCTGTGTGCACCTCATGTGATCATTTCTGTGATACTGCTCTGTCAACAACTAGTTTCTTTGGCTGTAATTTTCTAAATAAGAGGCCAAATTCAAGAATAACATTGCATATATAGGGTTTATTTGCATTTGCATTCGACACATTAAAGGATTTTCAGATCTTAATCGATTTTAAAACCATGGAAAACCAGACATGGAAAAATAAAGCCGACTGCAACAATTTCACAACGGCAGTAGAGTGTATGAGTGTCCACAGACTCTTTCAGCACAGCTATGTTTTCCATCCACCTATTTTTATACACATTCTGAGATATTACATGAAAATATGGTTAATTGGAATGCCAAGATGAGCAAACCATTTTGAAATTTGCATACAAAACATGTGAACTTTTTATCCAACAAGTAAAAATAAACTACAATGGAAACACGTTCGCAGTAAGAATTCCAACATCCACGTCAAAAAAAGTCTTTATTCTGATCATGTGCAACCAAAAACAAAATGCGCTCGATGGCATAGCATAATAGACAGCCCAGCATTGAACTTCAGCTTCGTCTTCTGAGGCTCAAATAATCAAATAATTTATTATAGAACAACAACCAAAAAACCGACCCATAGTGGCTTCTCCTATTGAAGCAAATTCCATTTTTATGTATAGATGTGGCATTTAGCACCCTGTAAATTTTTTAGCTGAATCAAATTAACCTTATGAGTCAATTGAACTTATAGTATGATAAACTGACCTTGCGTAACTTATACAATTAAATTAGAACATGATTAACTTACTTTTATAATTCGCAATGAACTAAAAACATATGCTGTCAGAACTAACTGATCATATATTTTTTATAGGGCAGGAGATGACTCTTTTGTTCTCTTTGATGGAAATGTTGATTTATATGTAAATGTTTTATGCAATATCGTAATCTTGCGCATAAATCTTATTCCATCTTCCATTTTTTTGCCATATAGTTTTTAAGTCTTTGTAAAGCATATTTTTTTTTAGTTTTTGTAAAGCATTATAATACAGGCGCCAAACCAACCATGTATATAAATAATCAAAACATTACTCAAACTTGCACTAGCTAAAAAACAAAACAAAACAAAACAATAATAGTAAACCTGAACACGTTTATATGCTATATTAACACAAATATAGTGTTTTTAGGGTATTGATGACAGACATTCAAAGTTGCACTAGTCAAACTCTAGACAAATTAAGATGTAGAAACCATAAAAAACTGAGTAGCAGAAACTAGAATAAGTTATTTGTAGTAGTAAGAAAAAAATTGTGTAGTAGTAAGAAAAAGTTGTGGTAACTAGAAAACAAATGATTAAAAACTAGAAAAAAAGACAAAATGAGTCGCAGAAACTAAAATAATTGAGCTGCTGAAACAAAAAAAAGTTATTAAAACTAGAGAAAAAATAAGCTATGAAAATTAGCAAAATTATGCTATGACAGATTTTAAAATAAAGAAAAATTTGGTTGGACAAACTAGAAAAATATTGTAATGAGAACTAGAAAAAAGTAAGGGGTAATGCTTCAAAATAATGTATTAGTTAACATTAGTTGTTAGCATTAATTAACAATGAACAAAACATCTGTGGAGACTAACACATTCATATTTGTTTGGTTAATTTTAACAAAGATTATAAGTGCTTAACAAATATATTGTTCAACAAATTCATGTTAGCTAATGCATTAGCTAACATTTACTAATCTTATTGTAAAGTGTCACTATTTATTACAAGACATTGTAAAGAAACTCTTTATAAAGGTCAACTTTTATCAACACTCCACTTTTGTGACATTTATGTGGCTGCAATGTTTCGACAAACTACACAACATCCACTTGGTTGAGGATGCTTGCTCTCATTGGCTATTGCGGATATCCTGCCAGAGTCAGACCAATCAAGATTCATATAAATATCAAACATTTTTTATGTTTATGATCTAGGATTTTCCAGAGATGGGTTGCAGCTGGAAGGGCATCCGCTGCGTAAAAAAACACATGCTGGATAAGTTGGCGGTTCATTCCGCTGTGGCGAACCCAGATTAATAAAGGGACTGAGCCGAAAAGAAAATGAATGAATGAATGATCTAGGATTGTGAAGACTTATTCTGGAGCTGTAAAACAATCATAAAGACGTTCACAAAATTGAGGACCTTTGCTGGACTTTAAGAAATTAAAGTGACAAAAATTGTGACAACCTTCAAATCTGGCCACAAATTTGGACAAAAAAATACCTTAAAGGTGTGTGGCCAGCCTTATGTGGAGAATAATGTGTGTGGTGGATACAAGTATGTGTGGTGTCTGGATTAGGTTGGGGAGGTGGTTCAATTTTTGATATTATTATCTGATTTCTGTAAGTGGTTCCGTATATGCGGCTCACATTAGCTCAGGATGAACTCTGTGCAGCTCCATTAGTCTTCCCCAGATAATGCTACACTTCTCTGTCCCGTTTACTTAACATGCTGGATCCGGCCTCCTCGATTTGCACTAATCAACTGATAAGGCGAAAGCCCTTTCACCAATCCCTGGAGGGTGAAAACTGAACTCCTAATGGTCATTAGTAGTAATTATGTTTCCTAACAGACACATGCAGCCCAACCTCTCTCACTCGTAATAGTTAGTTCCCATCACCAACCACCCTCATCAGGTCCAGATTGAACTCCTGCATGCAGGATGTGCCCTTATCATCCAGCACTGCTTCCACTCACACATATGATCAAATTAAATATAGCAAAATATACAAGGGTGATAGAGAAGCAGGTTTTAAGGCAATCTATATATCTATCTATCTATCTATCTGTCTGTCTATCTATCTATCTATCTATCTATCTATCTATCTGTCTGTCTGTCTGTCTGTCTGTCTGTCTGTCTGTCTGTCTGTCTGTCTGTCTGTCTGTCTGTCTGTCTGTCTGTCTGTCTGTCTGTCTGTCTGTCTGTATATCTATCTATTGTATCTATCCATCTATCTATCTGACTGTCTTTCAGTCAGTCTGTTTATTTATTTATTTGTTTGTTATCATTGGAAAATGTAATGTTTGTTTTGTGAAGGAACAGGCAGATTTAGAAACATGTCTGCCATAATATAATATTTGCAAATTCTAAAGACAAACAAAGAAACATTCCAAAAATAAATAGTTATCGATGGATTAAACATGTAAATTTGTTTTGTAACAAAATAAAAAACTAATTTAGATGAATTTGAAAATACATACAAATAGAGACAATTTAAATTATTCTCCAATAAGATACAGAGTCATGAACTTATCCATGTTTTATTGTTATTTTAGCATCAATTTATGGATTGATAAAAATGTTTTTATTTTGTTTATCATTACTAATTAATTATAATTAATTTTATTAAAAACATATAAATGAATTATTTGATAGCAGCACAGAACCTCCAGCAACCTTATCCCCAGTCTTGAGTGTTACATGATTCAACAAAAACCATTGGAATGCAGCACAAAACTTTCAGCATCCATTACTCCAGTATGAAGCCAGATCAGTCTCAAAAATACCACATTACAAAATAAAAATCATGCACAATTCACATGTAAAAAAAAAAAATAGTAAATTCAAAACACAATTTGTAAACACAAAAAACACGATTCATTAATTCAAAACACAATTCATAAACACGCAAAACACAATTTGTAAATTTAAAACACCATTCGTAAACATACAAAACACAATTCGTAAAATTCAAAACACAATTCATCAATACGCAAAACACAATTTGTAAATTCAAAGCACAATTCGTAAACACAGCACAATTTGTAAATTCAAAACACAACTTATAAGCACACAAAACACAACTCGTAAATTCAAAACACAATTCATAAATACGCGAAACACAATTTGTAAATTCAAAAGACAATTCATGAATACACAAAACACAATTTGTAAATTCAAAAGACAATTCATAAATACGCGAAACACAATTTGTAAATTCAAAAGACAATTCATGAATACGCAAAACACAATTTGTAAATTCAAAACACAATTCGTAAATTCAAAACACAATTTGTAAATTCAAAACACAATACATAAACACGCAAAACACAATTTGTAAACTCAAAACACAATTCATAAACACGCAAAACACAATTTGTAAATTCAAAACATAATTCATAAACACGCAAAACACAATTCGTAATTCAAAACACAATTTGTAAACACGCAAAACACAATTTGTAAATTCAAAACACAATTCATAAATGCACACATCCAATTAATTTGGAGAAATATTAACAAAATTGTGCTTCAGTTGGATTTGTGTATTTATGAATTGTGTTTTGAATTTACAAATTGGACTTGCTGTGCAGGTATAAGTTTTATTTTTGCAAATGTATTATTTTTGAGACTCATCTGACTCCATCCTCCAGCGTTACATGATCCAACAGAAATCATTTAAATTTGCTGATTCGATGCTGAAGAAACAGTAAGTTAATGAAACCCAATATCTGTGCTTAAAAAGACGATTTCCAAAGCAATTGAAGCAATATTTTAAATCATGATTTTTCCTTCTGTTGCTTTATTACCAATATTCCGATGTCAGTGGGGGCGACAGCGACCATTTTATTCATTTCAGGAGGGAGTAAGTTCCCTCAGCCCTGCAGCGGTGTATGTGACGAGACAGCCCATTGTCAGGAAACTAATAAAGAGGCCGGGTGTGCAGGAGCGCAGTAATTATCAAGCCCGCCATATCAGCACGGTATTTATGAAAACACTATGCGTTAACAAAAGAAAAAGGTCACACACACGGGCGGCCTGTCTCTGAGATAGATTTCTGGCAGCACATGTCCACAACCGACTGATAAGCCAAACTTGCATTACCATTTCACCGCAGTCTGCAGTTAAGGTCTGGAAGAAAAACAACACAAACTGACACCGGCGTGCCTTCTTGAACTGGAGAAACATGCCCTGGAACGCTTATAAAAGTATCTTGGAGACACAGACAAATGAGCTGAAACGTGGCAATGTGAGATTGCATCGATCCGCAGGAGTGCAATTGGCTAGCCCGGTCATCCCCTTTGACTAAGCGTGTTTCTTTTCAGGATTTGTGAAAATATTGAGCCATAAAACCCAGCAGAGAACGAGAAAGGCTATACCTGACATGTTTTTCAGCTTCCTCCACACAGATAAAAATACACCGCAGCAGCACGACGGTGACCTTGCATTTGTAATGCGCGCACCTGTAATGTTTGGCATGACATCATGGATCGGTTATTGGCCAAGATTTTCCATCGCACCGTCTGTCTTCGCTTATGTGTTCATGTTCCTGTGTGATTGCACGTCAGGGTTTACGTATGCGTTTGTGTTTGCCTGAGAGCATGCAATAATAAAAAGATAACTCAAAGTACAAGATCATTTAAAGGCACAATCCACTTTTCATTCATCTTTTCATTCATTCATCAAACGCCTTTTTTCTTTTTTTAAAATAGGCACATTTTATAACTCCTGAAATTATTATTATTTTTTATATACTGTATATTTTGAGCTGATTGACAGGTCTAAAAGAAGCACATACTATAGAGCTTAGCTTAGCATAGATCATTAAATCAGGTTGGACCATTAGCATTTCAATCAAGAATGACAAAAGAGTTTTCATAATTATATTATTTAAAGCTCTTATTTATGATTTAACTCTTCGGTAACACTTTACAATAAGGTTGTATTAGTTAATGTTAGGTAATGCATTTACTAGCATGAGAAAAACAATAAACAATACAGTACATAAATTACATTATTAGTTCATGTTAGTTAATGTTAATTGATGAAAATATAGTCATTCATTGTTAATTCATGGTGCATTAACTACTGTTAACAAGCATGAATTTGGATATTAATAATGCATTAGTAAATGCTGAAATATGCTTAATAAATCATATGCCCTAATTTTTCATATTTAGCTCATGTTAGTAAATACATTAACTAATAAAACCTTACTGTAAAGTGTGGCCAACTCTTCTGTAGTTAAATTGTGTACTAAACCTGAAGGAAAATTAAAGTTGCTTTTCTAGGCCGATATAGCTAGGAACTATATTCTCATTTCACCATAATAAGAAAGGAACTTATCAATTTAATTAAAATATGAACATACCATGGCTGCATAAGGCGCAATGACATACAGGGTTCATACACATTTTTACTACCAAAATCGAATGACTTTTCCATGACTTTTCCAGGACTTTCAAGTAAATTTTCATAACCTAATCTTTCATGTAATGTCTGCGTATACGTGGTAAATAATAAGAAAACCAATGCATGTTCAAAGTTATTACAGCATATCATAAAACATGCAACATTTAGTTTAAATTCATCTTCATATCTTTGTAAAATGTATTCAGATAATGCTTACACAGCACTAATAATGTGAGAACATGTGTTTGAAGTAAAGGCAACATATAGACATGTATTTAAGTGTACAGATATTTGTTCAACTAATTTCCATGACTTTTCCAAAACTTTAAAGGTTTTTCAGTTTTTCCAAAACTTTTTAAGGCCTGGAAAATGCCAGGTTTCCAGGTTTTTCAAGACCGTATGAACCCTGGACATAACACAATGCCTGAGAATTAACTTCCTTCATTTCGTGTCGTGAAAAGATGGAGACATTTCAAAACTTATTTACTTTGGTGCAGATCCTGAAGTATTTCAATTTGAACCAGATTACACTAAAAGTTGCTGACTTTCAGGTAAGGCTAGGCGATTAATTATTTAAAGAAAAAAAAAAACATTCAGAATTTTTAAGCAATTAAATTTTCCCATGTCGATTTTGTCGATTATTTTCCCTACTGTGTGAGGAGGCACGTGACCCCGCTCTGTTTAGACTGGTTTATACTGATTTATATCGAGAGCATGAAGCTATGGTCCAGTGCAGCCTTCGCGCCTCTCAAAAATGTAACCACATGTTGTGAAGACGTGTAGCGCAAGCTTTGTGATTGGTCGGTTTGATAGCGTTGGCATGCGTGGGCGGCGCAGAGAGCTGTGGGACAGCAGAGAGCCAGTTGAAGCGAGTGTTTACAAGTGTGGAGTCCCGTGGGGGAGCTGTTTTGTGTTTACCTTGTGATTAAAGTTGTTGCACGTCTGCCTGTTCCCGCCTCTGAACGAGCAAGTTTTAGCTACTTGTACATTAGGGTAGCGTTAAAAAAAAAAAAAAAACCCGTGAAGAAACTTGACACAGAGGAACATAAAAAGCCGCTGTCAGCTAGCATTTTGGAAGTGTTATTACAGAGCAACACAAACAGTATGCTGAAGTATATCAATTCATGGCTACGCGCAAGTCAAGCGGCATGGGTCACAGCAATCCAACTTGTTTAGTTTCACTTTTTTTATATGAAAAAAGTGACAGTTGGTTTTAGGCAGTGTGTGTTTTAATTTCAGTTGTTCAACATTGATGTTCAATAAATAATCACAGATAGTAGTGTTTCCTTCAATTATTTTAAAATCAAGAAATGCACCCTTCATTCAAAAATCTCTGACTTGTAATATGTGAACATATTTACTGTACAAAACCTGTCAGTGAACTATGAAGGCAATATATATATGTTATATATATATATATATATATATACACATACATATATATATAAACACATATAATATATATAAAATAATCGTTCATTAATCATAATCGAGATAAAATGTTCAATTAATTGAGATTTTAAGGCCAAATCGTCCAGCCCTTTCAGGGGATGTAGAATATCATGCCTGCTGCAGTCATGTTACAGCAGTGTAGCTCCTTCATTTGGAATGAGAGTATAGTTCCAAGATATATTGGCCTAGAAAATAGCAACCTTTTTATTTTACATCTACATGATGTAACCATAAGTGTCAAGCTTTTAATGGGAACATTGTCAAAACTCATTGGCCATTTTTGAGCGAGATGCGAGTGGTCTAATCTAATTCAATACTAAGCTAAGCTAAATGTGCTCCTGCAAAACCCAAAGATTGGCTAAATGGATTAAAAATGGTAAAGCTCAACTGTAGGGGAGTTGTAAAATGAGCACTCTTTTAACTGAATGCATGCATTTTATGTCGCAAGGAGACATGACAGATACTCAAAATCATTTTAATAATGCAGAAAGCCCTGTGACACTTTGAGGAAATGATACACCATCTGGAGAAACTGGGTCCCTGTGCGTGCATGTGTGTTTCTGCTGAATAAAAAACCCTCAAAAACTATTTGTTATATGGTGCAACCAATCAATTTGGCAAGTCAATAGCAAATGTGATTCTTAGAACGTCCTAAATAATAGTAATTTTAGACACTAATGATTTAGAGATCCCATTTTTTGACACATTAGAGTAGGAGGTGAGAGAAAAAGAGAGAACACACTTCCTTTATACATCTTCTCACACCATCTTGCACGTCCACTCCAGCAGCGCAAGCTAATGAACTTTAAAGCAAGAACTGAAATGTGTCTCTCCAATTTTTCTCACACTTGTTCGGTCTCTTTTTCCCTCGTCTCTCCATACCATGCAGGTGTAAGCTCACGCTTGCGTAAGAGGCACTACACGGGCCCTTGCTCTGTTCCTCACACCACAATACTCCTCACCCACACACACACACATATACACACATACACAAGCAACTGGCCCAGTACAAAGAAAGTCATCATTCTTTGAGTGTAATTCCAGAGGCCGGCCTATACAGGCCTGATAGCCATTAAGGATTCATGATTCATCTGGATCTCATATTATAACGCCTTGAATTTTTCATGCAACCCCTCAATGCCAAGAAGAGGAAAAGAGGAATTGAAATTAGATGAAATGTTGTCTGCAAAACCCACCCAATGCATTAGCATGTTAAAACCTTGTACGATTTCAACAGGATCTGTGATGAGACGTGCTTCATTTTGTTGGATATAATCAGCATTTTTAGGATGCCTGGACTGGAATGGCTCATGTTTGGACATTGTCAGAAGGGAGATGTGAGAAAAGTCATTTGCGACTGATGTGTGTGTGTGTGTGTGTGAGGGAGCATGTGTATGTGTTCATAATGGTGTAGGGCCAGATTTTATGCAGCACTTTGAGACATTTTTGATTTTTAAAGAGATGGTACACCCAAAAATGATGGATATTTGCAACCTTCCTTTCTTTTACAGAACATAAAATCGAATATTTTGGAGAGTGTTGACACCTTCCCACAGACTAATATTGTGTAACTCGAAACAATATAATACAATATAACTCAAAACAATGTCATAAAATCTTAAAGTCTTAAAATACTTTTGTACGAGGAACTACTTTCTTCCGCCATTCATTCACATCTCCAGCTGATGTCAACACAGTAGAAACTGTTTCTACTTCACAAAGGTCACTTTAGAGCTAGTATTTGAATGATTCTCTAGTATAATATCTAAAGTGATGACAAAACAGAAGATTTTGCTCACATTTTAACATTATAATGCTAAACGGCATGAAATGCCATCAGTCTAGAGACATTTCCTAGTATTTATCTGTTGCAATCGGGAGATTCCAATAATTACCACCGAAAAAGCCAAAGAAAAGCAAACACTAGCAGATTACTATGGTATAAATACAGCACAACAACATACAAAAGAGTGAGATCGATGTAGAATAGAAACTATGCTGAGTTTTTCTCCTCTAAGGGTTTATTTTGCGTTTTTTGTTGTCATCATGTGGCGGAACGTCAACCGTCTTTGATCAGCTCAGTATGACACCTGATGTCCTTCCTGCAGTCTGTAACCACAATGACGTACTGGACCAGGTCCACTACAAAGTGGACATGGTACCACCCACTAAAGTAATGCCCATTCCACTGTGATGATTGGGTTTAGAGTAGGAGGAGGTGTAGGCACTTGTCCAGTACGTCATCAAGCTGCGGGCTGCAGCGAGGACTGTTTGGTATGACAGACTTATAGATGCCAATAAGCTGTATATTATGAATAATTAAAATAGGCACTATTCTTATAACCAAACTGCATAGCTGCAATCTAAACAACTACATTCTCACCAAAAATGCCTCAAAAGTAAATTTTGTCCAACAGCTGCAATTTTTTCAAACTGTCTGCAAATCAAATACTGTATGGCTATCAGCCAATCAGATTCAAGAACCAGACAGAACTGTTGCAAGAATGGCTTAAAAAATATTAGAGTGACTAAACTATAATTTTTTTGTGGGTGAATTTTAAATATTAGACCTGTATTATATATTTAGACTAAATATATAGAATCTTCCTCTGATGTTGTTTACCAAATGCCTTCAAAGGTGCACATTGTCCACCACAATATTCAATGGCTCCCAAGCCTACGTTGGGTTTAAACAATGCATTTTGACCCTGTTTAACCCTACAAATAGACTATTCTTTTGTCAATCCAATCAAGAGGACAATAATAAATACAGACCTAAATGTGGTCTGAAACATTCGGAGTCTGCTGACTTTCAGCCACCTCCGTAGGTATTCAAAAGCACGCAAGACTAGACTGATTATATGGTGTAAATGTTCAAGTACTTGAAAGTGTTCGAGCAGCAGTGTTGGGAGTAACGCGTTATAAAAGTAATGTATTACAGTAATGTATTACATTTTCCTGTAACGCAGTAGTGTAAGGCATTACTAATGCATTTTCAGTAATATTTTACTCGGTACATGTTCAGTAACGCGTGCGTTACAACAAACTTTTCGCCCGCAAGACATTAACAAATAAAAATAGCGCAGTTCTATTTCCTGTTCGTGGTCAGTGAATATACGCGCGCCGCGCGTGTGTTGTCATTAATCTCCCTCTGGCTATTGGAACTGTTTACTTTGAACGCGGAGTGATTTCAGCTTCTGAGCTCGAGGTCCGAGGCGATTGGCTCAGCCCGGTGCGCAGTAATGTTAAGCCCTAATGCACAGCGGAAAATCGGCAAATTGATTCGCGAGATGGACGTAAGTACATATAGTGTTATTTTTATTGACAAATGTATTCATGTAATACGAGCGAGTGAACGCGCGCCGGTTTCTCCTCGCGTGCACTCAAAACACGGCTGCTCACGTGCGGATGATGTGCTCTCACTCCGTTAGATGATGCAGACTCACAATTTGTGACTTGTGTTACCTCCTGTTTTTGTGCTTTTGCTCTAAAGATTAGATTATCTTATACTATATATCCAGAGATATTTCTACACTTTTTACCTACAGGTTGAGGTAAATTCTGAAATAAATTCTAGTGTTTTTGAGTGTTAGGTATACTGCCTATGTTTTGGGCTAGTATAATTTTCAACTTGTTAATAAATGCTTCAGCATACAGTAGTAGGAATAGTGAACTGATAAAATAAAATACAAAGTGGAGTTTTACTACAGTAAAGTGTGGTGAATTGTAGAATAATATACACTATAATATTGTAAGAAAAAAACACAGCACTGGGTAGTTTGTTTATATTTCACTTGTTGTGTTACCATAGCAACTATAGTTTTAGCACAACAGATTCATTAAAGTACTTTACTATAGTAATGTTCAAAACACTACATGCCAATAGATATGTTCAGGGGCCCTGTGGAACAGCTTTTCCTCAAAATGAAGAGGACAACAGGGAAAATGTTCTCCAAAATCTCATTAACAATGTTAAAAGACCATATTTTATTTATTTGAAGAGTAAATAGTACAGTAGGCTATAATACCTTATCAAGTTTTTTTCTATATTCTATTAGTAACATTTCTGCTTGCGTTAGTTATATATATTTTTAAATGTTTTTATTTGATTAGTATGGTGCACCTTTTTTTTAAAATAAAATGTATTCTTTGCACTCAACATCTATTCTCTGTGTCTTTAATTGTTGGAAACTAGAAATATCTCATCATATAACATATACAGCCAAAAATGTTTTGGTTTATTATTATATAAAAAATGTATATGTAAGTCTATTTTAGTATTTTGGTTATTAATAAATAGTGGACCAATATAAATCATATCAAAAAGCACAAAAGGAAGAAGGAACACAA
Source organism: Danio albolineatus (assembly GCA_903798035.1). Taxonomy (NCBI): domain Eukaryota; kingdom Metazoa; phylum Chordata; class Actinopteri; order Cypriniformes; family Danionidae; genus Danio; species Danio albolineatus. Next base: position 423,373 of record CAIGQQ010040079.1, read on the forward strand.
GACACACATTGTGAGTCTGCATATAATCCACTGAGCGAGCAGTGTACTGAGAGCACACAAGAACGTGTGCGTGAGCAGAGCATATTTGAGAGAGCGTGAGGAAATTTGCGTGTGAGCAGCGTATATTTGAGAGCTCGCAAGCAGTTTTGTCCACAAACAGGAAATCTGTGCACAGGCATTATATTGAGAAAGCTACTGTATGTTCATCATGCTCACTTTGTGCAGGACAGTTTTGTGTTGTGAGCCACTTAAATTTAAAGTGAATAAAAAAATGGCAACAATAAGAAAAAAAATCTGCATCTTGTCATGACATTGGAGTTTACATATAGGCCTGTAGTGTCTAATTTGAATATAGTTAAGCTATTCAGAGATATTGCCAGATAATCACTTTACCTCTACCATACTTTTAACAGACTTGGATCATTTGTGATTCTGGCTTCCATGCCTTCTTGCATTGTCTTGAGCCTTCACATTGCCAATTATATACTATATTGTTAGTAGCCTGGATAGGTCACAGTCATTCTGCTACATCATATCCCTTTCTACTGGATGTAAAATGCTCTGCAGTATGTTTGGTCATTTTAGAATGTTCAGTTCTAATTCTGTAGTTATTTTGGTGAAAGTAACTGAAAAAGTAATATGTAGTCATGTAACATATTACAATTTTGAGACAGTAATATTGTAAGGTAAGGGATTACATTTAAATAACAGTAACAAGTAATCTGTAATGTATTACAGCTTTGAAGTAACTTGCACAACACTGTCGAGCAGCCACAACAGTCCTTCTTCTCTCTGCCTACTGACCCAGTTTTTAAACATTAGGGAATGTGTTGTCAAAGCATGCTAGCCAGATGGGATTTAAACTTTGTCATTTAAAATCTTAACTTTGGCTTAAGAAGTAAAAAAAAGCCAAAAAACTTACTTACTTATAAGTAAATTTACACTTTGATTGCTGAAGAATTTAGGGCCTTTAAAAATATTAAAGCGTTGTCCTTTGTATCCTTTTCAATATTTAAATTTTTTCACATTATATGCAAATTATAAATCAACAACACTAAAAAGAAATAAAGCTTCATTTTAAAGGACACTTATTAGACCCTTTTTACAAGATACAAAAATAAGTTTTGTCTCTCCAGAATGTTTGATGTCTCAGATGTTTGTCCATAAGATTTTTTATACCATGCTGAAAATGTCAAAGAATTGTGGTTTCATGCATGTGCCTTTAAATGCAAATTAGCTGGTTCTCCTTGCCTACTCAGTGTAGGTTCTCTCCGCCCACTCTTCAGGCAGATGTCAGAAAAACACAGCAAAGTGACAGACAGAGAATGAGAGAGCCTGTCACAAATACCAACGTTAAGACTGAAGCAGGAGATTTCCCAATGGTTATTTGATGCAGTTGTTGTGGAGTTTATTCAGTCTTCCTGCAACGACGAATGGGCACAAATACTTTGTTTTCTGTGATCGCTTTCATGTGCAAATGAACAAACATGCACAGCACGTTTAACAAGTTGAACTGTTTTTGCTCATCTACTCGTGGCAAATGTGTACCAAACAGGTAAATTCTGCTGTATAAAGGTCGATTATAGCTAACTTACTGTACAAATTAAACCTGATTTAATGTATATTGAAGCATCCTTGTTTATAGTTACACTATGCAACTGTGGTGATTCCAGTAGTTATGAATTATGTAACTCAAAAAGTATAGTTCAAAATTTTGTAGAAAATACACCACTTACAACTTTTTGAGTTGCAGTTTGATCATAGAGTGTTGGAACAGATCTTTTAATTACTGTTTCTTTGCAAATCCTGTGTTGTGGACATGGTTATACATGTTAATACTGAGACATACTGAGGCATTTTGTACTTGTCAATCAATATCAGTGGACAGGAAAAACTGCACAGCTACATCACCATGTAAAAATAAATAAACAATAATTAAAATAAAATCGGTAGGATTTGTATAGTGATTCAACATCAAAAAATTACAAAAATGGTTGTGCTTATGTCAGTCTAACATGACTGTGTACACACCAAACTTACACAGTTCTGTCCAAACAGTTTTCAAAAATTGATATTGCATTATACTGTACGTGCCTTTTACTAGTGGTACTGACCAATATTCAGAATTTGCAATTACAATGTACCATAACAATGGTAGTATATGTAGCATCATTTTTTATTTTTTTTATTATTAATCATCAAATTTAAATAACTAATCACTCAAGCTAGCTAATATTTGTAGCCTCTTTGTGTGGATCAAGAATACTGTGCAGTGGTTGCCTCTTGTTATATTTCCAATAAATTTACTACAGCATGTGATAAAGGAATTCAACACTCAATTCATGTTGTCATATAATTTCACTTGTTTGTAGCTTAGTAAACAATAAAAAATACACCCCTATCAAAGTAAAGATACGTTGGTATTTAAAAATCGCAAAATAAATTATTTGTTGATTTGTTGAATCTGTAATCGGTGTGCAATTGTTTCAACAGTTTTATGCTAAATTATATATTGCATGCTTGTTGACAGACACATTGTTAGAAGGGCAGACACAGTATATATTTAGCAAAAAATTATACAATAACACTGTTTGCATAAATACAAGCATTGTAAATGTATTTAAAACATATTTAAAATGTAAACCATTCAACCCCCCAATATTCCAACCAACCATATCCCCATGCCTAAATGTATTTACACAGAACCAGAATGGTGTGAAATAATGCATCACATGCTTGAGTGGTGACTATTGATTCATTCACGTGAACAACGTCTCTCTCTCACTCTCTCTCTCTCTCTCTCTCTCTCTCTCTCTCTATCTCTTTGTCTCCCACTCTCTCTCCAGATTATTATTATTATTTTTCCCTAGCTCTCTTGAGCAGTATGATTAAACAAAAAGGGTTGATTTGCAATAACAAAGGTCAGTGGCACACTTGACTGGCTCCCAGACAATTTCACAGGTGTGTCACCGAGACAGCCGGGGCAATCGATTCACCATGGCTATGTTTTGTTCTTTTCAAAATGGCTGCCAGGCAGCAACCGGCACCAACAAGAGGAGATGCGATAATGCCCGAACGCTCCAGAAGAAGAGGTTCACTTCCTTTTTTTGTTGTTATTTTGGAGCTCGGGCAGGAGGCAGCAGTGAATTCTGGCTGTTCTTAAAGATCTCGAAATAGGCCTCTCCTCCTACCAGCTCCTATTGTCTACATCCCGTCTGCCCACGTTTGCTCTCGGTTAACCACGCCGCCAACTACACATCAAAAAGCACAATAGCGACATCCATTCTCTACAAGATTACTCTATCCTCCCGGTTTGGCTCCCAGGCTTTCATGGGTTGAGGGAGCCTGGTATAAGCCTGCGGTTCCCCTGACGAAAGGTGCCGTCTGTAGAAACGAGCTGCTTAGTCCTGCCAGCATGCACTGACTCATTGGATGATGACTTAGCAGCCCACAATGACTATACCAGCGAGCAATTAGAAGGTTTAAATAATTATAATCAAGTGTTTAAGTAATCAGGATTGAATAATTGCAATCCAAAATGATGGAGAAATTAGCTGAGCTGCCAGAGCTAAAACCGAAATCACGTGCGGCTGCATGAAGTCAGCATGTTTGGCTTTTTTTTTTTGTCAGATATAATCAGAATTTTAGAGAGAGGGGAAAAAATCATAATAACACAAAACAACATGGAAAGACATATTATGACATGCGCATCGAATAAAAGCAGAGCTATGATGAGTATGAATTTTTTTTTTTGTATTTTTTTGTCACTTAATGAGAAAGCTTGCAAAATGTGGTCATTATTTTGTCAAGTCCTATTTGTTAATTATAGTCCATTTCATTCTGATAGAAACAGCATATAATTTGAACAAAAAAAGAACAACTTAACAGACAGTAATGTGCTTTAACAAATCAAACTTGATGTTTTTTGCATACCCAATGTATAATTTATATAAAATATATATCAACTTAAATTAAATGCAACCTGTCAAAAGTGTTTCACAAAAAATATATATAATAAAAATAAATAAAAACTAATTTATTCAGCAAGAACACCAAGTGACAAAAATATTTATAGTGTATGTTTGTATACATATTCATTAATTCCTCCATTTTCTTTTCGGCTTAGTCCCTTTATTAATCTGGGGTCACTACAGAGGAATGAACCGCCAACTTATCCAGCATATTTTTTTACGCAGCGGATGCCCTTCCAGCTGCAACCCATCTCTGGGAAACATCCATACACACTCATTCACACACACTCTACGGACAATTTTAGCTTACCCAATTCACCTGTACCGCATGTCTTTGTACTCGTGGGGGAAACCGGAGCACCCGGAGGAAACCCGCGCAACCACGGGGAGAACATGCAAACTCCACACAGAAATGCTAACTGACCCAGCCGAGGCTCGAACCAGCGACCTTCTTGCTGTGAGGCACTAGACGTCATATAAGGCATTAGACGTCATTCATGTCAATTTTCAGCATTTTATTGTTTTTAAAATGTACACGATCTTAATATTTTTATATCAGTTATATAGTGCGAATGATATTGATTTAATGCACACATGCATTAAACAAGTTGTTCATGACTTACAGCTTAATGCACCTCTGCTCTATTTCTAAACAAAAATGTCTAACATTTTAAAATGTAAAAGTAAAGAGCTCAGATTCAAAAGCCTCTGAGTGCCATCTGAATATCTCTTCCAAAATAATTTTTTTAAGTCTTCATTTGTGTAGGTTCAGATATTTCACTTTTACGGCAATGAATAAGTTATTTTTATTTAATTTAAAGTTAAATAGCTGAACATAAACATAGCAGTCTGAGAAAAAGCTCATTTTAAAAACACTCACAATTGACACTTTTTCATCTTTTTAACTGTCTTCTAGAAAGTACCATAATGTTTCTATATTTAAAATGTGAATTTCCAATATTGGGCGACATGGTGGCGCAGTAGGTAGTGCTGTCGCCTCCCAGCAAGAAGGTCGGTGGTTCGAGCCTCGGCTGGGTCAGTTGGCATTTCTGTGTGGATTGTGCATGTTCTCCCTATGTTGGTGTGGGTTTCCTCCGGGTGCTCCGGTTTCCCCCACAAGTGCAAACACATGCGGTATAGGGGAATTGGGTAGGCTAAATTGTCCATAGTGTATATGTGTGAATGAGAATGTGTGGATATTTCCCAGTGATGGGTTGCGGCTAGAAGGGCATCCGCTGCATAAAACAAATGCTGGATAAGTTGGCGGCTCATTCCGCTGTGGCGACCCCGGATTAATAAAGGGACTAAGCTGAAAAAAAAAAATGAATGAATGAATGAATGAATGAATGAATTTCCAATTTTAATTACAGGAGTAATTAATTAATGCAGTTGTGTTTGTAGTGTAATATTATTCTTTTATCAGCAATTTCTTGGTCAGTAAAAGTGACTTTCAGATAAATTTCAATCCTTAAGCTCTCAATCCTTAAAAGTAGCAGTTTCATCTTGTTCTCGACAACAACACTATCCATTTCTTTTGTTATCCTTTTTGATCAGCTTTCAAATTCTGCTGTGCATACAAATCATTCTTTCTTGCTCAGCTTCACTCAGCACCTTCCATCAAATATTTTAATTGAATTAAAATCATTATCATTCAGAGTTCTTTATTATCATTTTGAATAATCACAGATAAAAAAAAAATCAACAAACACATTTGTTAGCAAATGGATTCTCAAGATTAACACAACCTTTATTCCAGCAACGGCATCTACAGCAAATGGCGAAATAAATAAGTAAACAAGAGGAACCAACATAACCTAAATAAATAATCAGTCATGATACCTTCGGTCACAGTTTGCATAACCAGTGGACTGCGGCACACACAGTGTGATGCAGAGGTTCTCGCAGCGCTGAGTGAAAGGGCCATATAACACGCTTTAGCAGTGAAAGATCGAGCCCAGGCGACACAGTAAAGGTTAACTGCTTAATTCCAGTGATTAGTCCACGCAGAGTTCAAGGCTGTCTGCCAAAAGCCTTCATTTAGCAGCTACATGCAGCACCACCTCCACAAGTTCTCTCAACAGCCAAAACCCAGAGACTGCTGGCAAAACAAAGGTAACATCAGGTATGTGAAGTGCTGTGCGCAGGTGGGCATATATAGGCCGTCTCCGCCGTGCCTTTCAAGGCCAGAGCATGACTGGCATCTCATATCACCCCTAAAGAAGGCCACACTACTTGACCTGAGCTGTTTTGTTCATGCACAGATTTAATCAAACAGCAGAAATGAGACCGAATCCACCACAGGCTCTGAGGTTACAAAAAGGCATGTGACTTTCTGGCCTACAGAGAAAGACGGTTATAAAAGGTTTGTCAATGTATGGATTTTCTTCCTTGCCTGTAAGAACTGAGGTGGGCGGCCTTTGTACAGATGATATCTTTTCACTTAATGAACACAGATGAGCAGAAAAGATGACTGTGGATTTTCAGTACTATGCACTGCAATTACCTGACAGTATGAATGAAATTGTCTCTGTGTACAGTTGGTTGCGTCTGGCTTTTTTCCCGCCAGCATAATTTCACTTTTCCTCACTGGTGTGACTACAGACCACAGAACTACCATGCTTGCTCGTGTATAGTGGACGAAAAAAAAAAAAATACTCAGCATAGATTGTGGAATTTTTTAATATATTTTAAGCAGAATGAACCGCCAACTATTCCGGCATATGTTTTACACAGCAGATGCCCTTCCAGCCGCAACCTCCACACCTATAGTGCATGTCTTTGGACTGTGGAAGAGACCCAGAGGAAAACCCACACAGAAATACCAACTGGTCCAGCCAGGGACTTAAACCAGCAACCTTCTTCCTGTGAGCAGAGGCGGACTTAAGCAATTCCAGGTATGGGGTCCTACCGGCCCCTGGTTTTGAAAAGAATGACGTTAAAATCTTAACGGTTATAGACAGATTTTTATACTATATGATAGAAATTGTATAAAAGAGCTACTTAACTAATATAGGCTTCTTGGCATTGGTCGGGGCCCCCTAATTTCCTAGGGCACTAAGCAGATTCTTACCTTACTTATTGTTTAAGTCCGCCCCTGGCTGTGAGGCAGCAGAGCTAACCACTGAGCCACTGTGCTGCCAACTATGCATACCATGTAATAATAATAATAATAATAATAATAATAATAATAATAATAATAATA
>CAIGQQ010040079.1:430555-453676 GCA_903798035.1 Danio albolineatus
TAATAATAATAATAATAATAATAATAATAATAATAATAATAATAATAATAATAATAATAATAATAATATTGGGAAAAGGTAAACATTTAAAATTTAATAAGATTCCAATCCAAAATGAATGATTGTCTTTATAACTTTTGAACGATCATAACAAAATTAACAAATATTTAAATATCACTTGCAGGATGCATTTAAACATGAAATGTGTGTTTCTGGAACATTGCAATGTATTTTTTTTTCCCCTAAAATGTGTTCCACGTATTTTTTTTTATCTATCAATCAGTCAATTATTCCAGTAAACAATTAAGCATTACAACTAATTGATTAATTAATTACAACTGATATTTGTTGACCACCCACCAGAAATGCATAAACATAACAAACATTTCTGAAGAACCACGTGATGCTGAGTTGTCAACTGCATTACCCCATGTGTGTGTGTGTGTGTGTGTGTGTGTGTGTGTATCGGTCAAAAGTTTGAGGTCAGAGTTTTTTTTTTTTTTTTTCTTCAAGAAAATTATTCTGTTCATCAAGGCGGCATTTATTAAATGCAAAAATAAATAAAAAATTGTTAAATATTTATTACAATTTTAAATAACTGCATTCTTATTGTATGTAGTTTCAAATGAAATTATTACTCCAGTCATTATTGCTTTTATTACTATTACCATTGATAGTAACATTAATAATAATTAATATTAGAGTGATTTCTGAAGGATCATACAACTCTGAAGACTGGAAAAGCTGAAAAATCATCAGTAAAATCATGGAATAAATTATTAAATAAAATTATAAGCTACTTTTGAACAGTTATTTTATAGTGTTATAGTTGTTTTTAGTGTTTTATATATATATTTTTTACATATTTGTACATATTTTATATATATATATATATATATATATATATGAAGAAAAAAAAACTTTTGACATCATGCCATTACCTGACAGCGTGAATGAAATAGTTTCTTTGTACAGTCGGTTGCGTCTTGCTATTTTGCACCAGCGTAATCTCACTCTTCCTCATAGGCATGACTACAGAGCCATGCTCGCTCTTGGCCTCATAAAAAAAGCATTTACACAGCGTTCAATGCGGATTCCCACAATGTACCGTTGAGGACCGCATGCAGATTCCTCATCCAGAGCCCTGGTGTCACTTCAGCAGAGCAGCGGGACAAAGTGTGCCTATGTTTGTTTGTGTTCTTGTTACCACCGAGGGATGTGGGATTTACACCTCAAACAACTCTCGCCGCGGCCAGACCCTATAAGTCACTGCAAAAATGCTCTGCTGTTGTCACACCTCTGCCACACCGGCTCATTACGCCTGCTGGAGCTGTATATCATGTGCTTATGTGTGTGTGTGTGTGTGTGTGTGTGTGTGTGTGTGTGTGTGTGTGGAGAACGAAGGGAGAGATGCTGCTAGGGGTATTAAGACATGGCTATGGAAGAGAGAAATAAAATGCCAGGAGTTATTTATTTAAATGCTGGGCAGTATACATTTTTAATGATCCAAGAGCGCCTGCTGAAAGGCAGATAGAGCAGGTCTTTTGTCTGTAATTGTGCTTGTATGGTGACCCCCGTGTTGTAGCTCAGGAAATGCTCTTCTGTCAAGTTAAGGCTCTCCACACACGTGACAGTCACACACACGCGCGCACACATACATACACAGGCAGACCTTGTTAATGGGAACGAAGACAACAACACGGCGCTATAGACAAGCTGTCCGGCTGGTCCGAGAGGTGTTAATGTGATCCCACAGCTCAGCTGGACGCTGTGCAGGGTCCTGGTGTTTTATTACAGCACTGTGCAGAGCGAGAGAGAGAGAGAGAGAGAAAGACAGAGAGACAACAGACTGTGCTCACCTTGCAATGATATAATGGCTTTAAAGGCCTGCATGACCCACAGCTCTTGGGCGAAATAACACAGAACAGGAGGCATGAAATAGAAAGAAGGCGCTGAATTTAATGGTGAGGCAATGAGAATGAGAGGGCACTGACTTGCGCTGGTTGATTCTTCTTGAGGGTGTTTATTGATAATCTTGCAGTGTTATCACCACCATGGTACTCATTCTGATAACAGTAGCATGCAGGGGCAAGGAGTTGGAGTCACGGGTCAGCTCATGAAAAGAACTGAACATGCATCATATGTTTACTAGTGATTCCTCATGTTTTCCAGATGGATGTAATTTGAAGGCACATTGCAGTGTTTACACACACTTTCCTACATTTGAAGTACATTGTACTTTCCAATATAGACATGCTGACAACATCCAAATGTAGAGTATAGAATGCTGTTGCTGTAGAAACACATTTTGAGGAAGTCGTGTTTTAGTCTGACTTTCAAACAAATATGAAATTAATATTTCAAATAAAAGTCTCTATAATAAAAAGTTGCAATAATAAAAATAGTAGTATCAGGAATATTACAAATATAATTACTACTATCTACTTTACTGCTTTCTACTACCACTTCACCTACTACCAATAATAATAATAATAACTACTACTACTACTAATAATAATTAATTTGCCTTCTGCTTAATCTCTATTTCAAAGGTCGCCAAAGTGTAATGAACTATTTCACCATGTTTTAAGCACCAGATGTCCTTCCAGTTGTAACCATGTACTGAGAAACACCTATACACACTCATTCACACACACACATTCATACACTACAGCCAATTTAGTTTATTCAATTCACTTACAGCACATGTCTTTGGACTGTAGGGGAAACCGAAGCACCCAGAGGAAACCCATGCCAACAAGGGCAGAACATGCAAACTCCACACAGAAATGCCAACTGAACCGGCCAGGACTTGAACCAGTGACCTTCTTGATGTCAGGCGACAGTGCTAACCACTGAGCCACCATGCTGCCACAACTACTAATAAAAATAAATAAAAAATAAAACAAAAATAAAACAACTGTTTGCAGGATAAATAATAATATCAGTATATTGAAATATTTTCTGAAAATTTATGAGAAGCAGCCCCCAGAAATTATTATTTTGACATCATAAGAATCAATGAAATTGAAAAAATTAAGAAATATACTAATTAAATACAAAATGAATGTATAAATTAAATGCATACCTACATACAGTTTATACACATAAACTCACTGGCCACTTTATTAGGTACACCTGTCCAACTGCTCATTGACGCAACTTTCTAATCAGCCAATCACATGGCAGCAACTCAATGCATTTAGGCATGCAGATATGGTCAAGATGATCTGCTGCAGTTCAAACCAAGCATCAAGAAGAAAGGTGATTTAAGTGACTTTGAATGTGGTATAGTTGTTGGTGCCAGACGGGCTGGTCTGAGTATTTCAGAAACTGCTGATCTACTGGGATTTTCACGCATAACCATCTCTAAGGTATACAGAGAATAGTCAGAAAAAGAGAAAAGTAAGCAGCAGTTCTGTGGGCGCAAATGCCTTGTGGATGCCAGAGGTCAGTGGAGAATGGCCAGGCTGGTTTGAGCTCATAGAAAGGCAACAATAAGTCAAATAACCACTCGTTACAACCGAGGTATGCAGAAGAGCATTTATGAATGCACAACACATCAAACCTTGAGGCAGATGGGCTACAGCAGAAGAGGACCACACCAGGTACCATTCCTGTCAGCTAAGAACAGGAAACTGAGGCTACAATTCACACAGGCTCACCAAAATTGGACAATAAAAGACTGGAAAAAGGTTGTGGGGAACTGATAAGTCTTGAATTCTGCTGCGGACATTCAGATGGTAGGGTCAGAATTTGGTAAAGCAGGGGTCTAAAACTGCCGGCCCACAGGTCATTTACGGCCCGCCCTCTTCCTTCCGGCCCGCATCTGACGTCAATAATTATAATGAGATTCGGCCCACCAAAACATATTTTATTATTCTTATTATCTCTATTATTGTTGTGCAGTCGCGTCTAGCAACTAGTGGTTTTGACCCGCCACCTAGTCGACATTTAAAGTACTGCATTCAGATTAGTTTTACTTTTATTTTACAGTCGAGAGTAACACACGTGTTTCAAATCTGTGTCTGATTTAAACGTTAAAATATATGCCTACGTCTAGTATGAAAACTATGTATATTAGTAAACTGCTAGTTGAATTGAACCTGTTAAAGTAAATATATGTACATACTTTTCTCCTTTTTTGTTGTAGTTTTTACAAAAAAGAATGATATTTAGAAGGACAATTGACAGTGAAGTCACTTAAGTTACGTAACTGCTTTCTGCTGTTCTTGCGCTATTGGGACAATACAATTGTCTGGGACAGAATAATAATTATTATGCCTATTATTTGTAGTATTTTCATAGCATTTTAAACTCCCCCCTCAATATAAAAAGCTCGAGTTTTAACTGCACACACTCTGTGGAAGAATGAGTGAATGTGTGTCTAATGCTCAGCCAAACACACAACAACCACAGATATATTTCAGCAACTGATGTGTGACACGATAAAAGCGGTGATTTGCATCATCACTGGTTACAGTTAATGCTTGAAATAGAAATGTCATGTCTGTTGTCCTAAGATGCATCAATTATGTCAGGTTTCCACTTTTTATCTTGTACTTGATCGTTAAAACGGCCTTCCTATGAATTGTCAGTCACTGAAATGGCCCCCCCGCCAATTTGAGTTTGAGACCCCTGACATAAAAAAATGGATCCGTTCTGCCTTGTATAAATGGTTCAGACTAGTGGTGGTGGTGTGGGGGATTTTTACTTGGCACACTTTGGTCCAATTGGCACCAATTGAGCATCGTGTCAATGCTATAGCCTAACTGACTATTGAATGTACATACAATGTAGTTACAATAATTTCAGTGATTTCAGTGCTTTTTAACCGTCTCTAATTGAGTTTAACAAAATTATTCTAATATATTGTTTTAATAAAATCAATAGTCTATGATCCCTAAAAATGTTTGATTCTCTCTATACATAAAATACGAAAGTTTTGCATGCTGTCAATACCACTTTTTCCCCAATGTGATTACTAATGAGTTCACTGTCATTACTTGCTTCATCTGAGCCAGCCCTGTCCATAAATGTGCTAAAAAGTTCAAAAAAGAAGACAGTACATCCTTCTCTCCTTCTGCATCACCAGTGGCACAATCCCAATCACAGGTCAGACGAGTAGCTGCAGATGGACGCAGTGGCCAGTGGTGATCATCAGCATCTCATTACTTCGGTTACTGATAAGTCCACTAATACCCTCGTTAGTGCCCACTCGCCGGCCCTTCAATCAAACGCAACTGCTCGATATCCATTAGAACCTGCGCTGCCTCCCTACTAACCTGAGCAAATGCAGATTAATGCGCAGGACCGTCTCAGATCAGAGTATGCGTTGGCAGGGGTAAATCGTGAGGGGATCAAGGGGTGGGTTTTTGATCTGCTAAAAGCCCCTCAACAGATAGCAGCAAGGAACGAAGTTGAAGTGTGACGCACTATAAACCTGTGATGGAATCGAAAGACGTCACAGCTGTACCTTGAACCCACTTGTTATAATCTTGTTACTATATAATTACGTGAATCAGACATTAAAGATAGATGCTGAAGATTTGTTTACATGCAAGAACAACCATGTGTCTTATTCTTAAAGGGATAATTCACCCAAAAATGATGGGTTATTAAAGGGATAGTTCACCCAAAAATGAAAGTTGTTCACCTTTCGCTTGTTACAAACTGATTTGAGTTTATTTCTTCCATTTCTTTGAAAATATTCTGGAAAATGCTGTTCTAGCATTCTTCAAAATATCTTCTTTTGGTTTCAGCAGAAGAAAGAAACTCTGATAAAGATGTAGAACCACATGAGGGAGAGTTATTTTCCATTGTTGGGTGAACTATCCCTTTAACTCGCCCTCATATTGTTCTAAAAACATTTGAAAAACATTTCACTATAATTCCAACATTTAAAAATGTGTTAGGTGTCGCATCTCTGATATTGTGAAAATTATAACAGAATGTTTCTCGAACTACATCAAAAAACAAAGCAGAATGTAGTTTTAAAGGTGAAAATCTATTTTAATTGCCTCATACAAGACTCTCAATTTCAAGAAGGCAAAGTCAAACAAGTTTCAAACAAGCAAATCTAATGATTATTTCATCTTCAAACGCGCTCGCTATATCTGTGTGTATTTGTTTCCAGAAGAACTGATTAAAACGCACACCTCTGTGACCTTCCTCTCAGAAGTTGTGCGAAACCATCAAATCAGGTTCAAATTTGCTAGATTGAGAAAGTGTTTTCCGAATTTGTATGCAACAAGCGTCAGACGGTAAATGCACAATCTGTGGGCGGCTCGTAGGCATGGAGTCTGAGGCTCGCAGACTGGTAAACAGGTTTAGTTACCTGAAAGTGAGAAGCTGTACCGCTTTTCAGAGCAGTAGAAACACAGAGCGAGAGCTGAGAGTTAGAGCTGGAACTCTCCAGAGTGGATCAGTGGGAGGAATATAGATAATTCATGAAGAGTCAAGAAGGTTGAACAGGGCAAGTACTGCTCTGTGGTCTAACTCGCACCACTCAGTACAGACCCTTACCAGGAGCGAGTGAACCAGAGAACTGCTTATTGTGTGCATATATTACGATTGTAGCAATAGAAAAGGTCATGCTTGTTGTGATCAACCATAGCTTTATCCTGAAATCTGAAAGTCATTGTGATAATGGGTCTCCTCCACTTAGTGTGCTACATGCAAATGCGTGCATGAAACCAGCATTTCCAGCAAAGAAAGCATGAACAAAATACTAAAAATGCAGTATGTAGTGTCAGTGGCTAGTGTACCTCTTGGGACCAGTGAGAGTTACCTGCACACACTCATCCAGGTCACAGCGCCAATGTAACCCGTCAGTCCTATTTGGCCTGCTCCAAGCAGGATTCAAATCTGAATCCTGTTTCCAACATGGGAGTTGGTCCACAAGGACACTAAAGACTCCAACCTCTAAAGTCACACAGCTAGACCATCTCTTGAGGCCACAGGAGTGAGGTTAACCTACATTGCTCTCACTAATTTGGTTAACCTACCCTGCTCTGAGAGGTTCAGTATTCAAACAAGGATTCCCTTGGGAGGCATGTACACCAACAATTGTGTTTTTTTTTTCAAACTCTTAAGAACTCGAAATGAAGTAGAAATGAAGATATTTTAATAGCTTAACATCCTTTGTAAGAACAAGATATTCGAAGTACAGAAAAGAAACCAAAATCATTGTCAAAACCTTTCATGATACTTTAGTGATTAATCTGTAATCATACATCGTTCCATTGAAAATGTTCTGTGTCAGAAAAATAAAACACACATCTACAATAGGCTTTCATGTTGAGTCTCTGACTCTTATAGCAATGCAAAGTATTACCCATAGTAAACACACACTGTGATGACCTGATAAGGAAGAGAAGATATACTGTAGATGAACAAAGTTCAATTTACTATTGTTCTTGAGTACAAAAGTGTTCTTGAAGCTTTGTATGAGTACAGTTATAAGTCACATGGAATGTGTTGGCAATGTTTTCAGTTCCTTTTCTGGACTTTGGATGTCTCATCACAATTGCAGTCGATGGAGGATGAGGGAGTTCTAGAATTTTATCTAAACTCTTAATTTGTGGTCTAAAAATGAACGATGGCCCCAGGGGGTTAAAATAACACAAGGGCGAATAATTAAAAAAAAAAAAAAATGGGATGAACTGACCTGTTAAGGCCAAGTGATAGAAATGTACCAAAAGAGTTCACACTACCTGGTATCCATTCCTACTATAAACTTCACTTCCATCAGTGTCATGAACCAATGTAACCCCCGAGCTCTATTTGTCCCACTCCGAACAATATCGGAACTAACATTTCTGGCATGTGAGAAGGGCACAAAAAAGGACACTAAGGCAACAGCCTCTAGCATCTGTTGCTATAGTGCAACTCTTATGGCCAAGAGAGCAAGATTTACCTGCACAGTGGTTACTAGCTGACCACAGTTCCATTCACCCCATTTCCGTAAGCATAACTGCAATCTGGGCCATGACTTTAATGTAAGCCCTTTGTTCTTCTCACTCCGCACTCCAAGCAAGTTAAACCAGAGTGAGTTGAATCCACATTTTCAATATAGGAGGAGGCTGAACTAACAAGTACCTGTACACTACAGACCACAGCCTCTAGCATCTGTTACTATGGTGTACCTCCTATAGCCCTGAAAGCAAGGTTTAAGTGCACAGTGCTTACTAGCTGACCTCAGTTAGATTCACTCCATTTTTGTATACCTCACTCTCATCCAGGTCATAGAACTAAGGTATCCAAGCACCTACCCGCTCTGAGTGGGACCCAAAACCGGCAATTGCAGCATGTTAGGTGGGCATTCTGGGAGGTTAAAGATCCCAGCCAGTACTGTAGCATTCGTCACTAAAGTTAGGTGATTAGAGTGAGGTTTACCTGCACAGCACCTACTACTCCTTTTCAGTTCAGTTGTGTTTTAGTGTGAAGCTGCGGGTTGATGAACTAAAGACAGCTTATCCCAAAGACCAAAGACAAATATAGTTAATTTATCTTGCTACATTATAATGTAATAAGTAAGCATAAAGTTTAGCTAAGGCAAAATTTCATATGTATATAGGCTAAAGTAATTGGGAAAAGACAGCTGAATAGTAATTTTATATGTCCCGCTTCTGTGTGCAGTCATGCCTTGTTGTAGCCTGTGTTTGTCATAAAACTAGTGAATTTTAAAAAAGACCATGGTCATATTTGAAGTTTCGGCCACTTGTTTCAAACTTGTGCCTCTCGTTTGATAAATCCAATCAAATAAATTTTGATGAATGTTGTTTGCCAGTAGTCACTGACTTATACAGACATATTCTTTTCCCAGTTATGGATGTCAATTGCTATTTTCTCTTTGGTTCAAAACTAAAAGAAACTTAGAAAGGTTTGCAACCACTTAAAGGGTGACTAAATGATAAGAACCTTTTCATTCTGAGGGATCTTTGCCTCAATAATATAAAAAGGTTTTCATTCATTCATTCATTCATTCATTCATTCATTCATTCATTCATTCTGATGGCTAGACTTCAGCTCTGCACAAGACGTTTGGCCATAGGAGAAATGGTTATGCCCAACTGAGCCTGGTTTCTCTCGAGGTTTTTTAATTCTTCACTTTAAGGGAACTTTGCCACAATAATATATCATATTTTTCATTCTTTCATTTTCTTTTCGGCTTAGTTCTTTTATTAATCTGGGGTCGCCACAGCGAAATGAACCGTCAACTTATCCAGCACATGTTTTATGCAGCAGATGCCCTTTCAGCTGCAACCCATCACTGAGAAACACTCATACACTCACATTTACACACATAGACTACGGGCAATTTAGCTTATTCAATTCACCTGTAGCACGTCTTTGGACTTGTGGGGGAAACAGGAGCACCTGGAGGAAACCCACACAAACACTGAGAGAACATGCAAACTCCACACAGAAATGTCAACTGACCCAACTCGAACCAGTGACCTTCTTGCTGTGAGGCAACAGCGATACTAAATGTGCCACTGCATTTCATGTTGTGTTAAGGTAAATCAATTAAAGCGTACAAGAAGTGCCTTTTTTTTTTCTACCTGAGCTCCTTCAAAATGTCATCCCTGAAGGGATCTCCCCCATTCTACTCACTCCACTCCAAGCAAGATTTGATATTGAGTCCAGAGGAGTGAGGTTTACCCACAGAGCTTTCACTAGCTGGCCTCCATTACATTCACCCCATTCCGTAAACCTTCCCCCATCAGTGTCACGGCACCGATGCGACCCTTTCATTCTTTTTGCCCCTCTCCAAGCGAGATTTCAACACTCATTTCCGGCACGGGAGGTGAATGCAATAACAAGGCCACTAAAAAAAACACAGCCTCCAGCATCTGTCCCTATAGTGCACCTTTTAAGGCCAAGGGAGTGAAGTTTATCTGTAGAGCTCTCGCTAGCTGGCCTCCATTACTTCCGCTTTATTTCTTAAATCTCACTCCCATCCGGGTCATGGCATAAACATAACCCCTCTGTTCTACTTGCCCCACTCTGAGCAAGATCTGAACCCACATATCCGGGTATGGTTAGGTTAGTGCACTAGAAAGGACACTAAAGACGACAGCCTACAGCATCCAATGCATAGTTTGAGGCTTGAAGAGTGATGTTTACCTGATACAATACCATAGCTGGACTCTGCTGCATGTACAATATGAAACAATCCATGAAATTACCAGTGAATGAGACCCATTGTTTTCCAATGAGATACTCTCTCCTTGAAAAAGAAAGAAGGTTTTGTTACACCTCCGTAGAAGAGCTAGGACAGTTTCACTAGATTCCCAGCAATGTGTCATGGTAGCAAAAAAAAAACAAAGTGGCAGTTAACAGCAAATCCCATCACAGGCAGCACAGAGAACATGAATCGATTGTCCGTTTCAGGGATTCACTGCTCCTTACATTCAAACTGTCACAATATTTTTCTTTTTCTCTTAGCTATAGGGCACACTTCCAAATGCTACAAAAGCATTTTCAGAAACAGCATTTCCACAATATCCCTCGACTGTAAAACGGCTATTTTATTTCAGAATTAGAGCAGCGTAGCCTCAACGCGAGCCGACGCTAGATTTATATCCCTTCTCAGCTCTAGTCATTGTGCTCGGTGAAACTAATCCACTCTGGCTTTCATTACAAAATGACAGAGCGCTACTAATTAATATTTGATAGCAAAGTTATTCATATTTAATATTGTAATGTAATTAATAATAACATAATGAATATTTCAGGGTTAAGTTGTAGGCTCGTATTTAATGAAGCGTTGGAGAATAATACTGAGCTCACACGCTTATTTACATGGATGCATTATTGCTTAATTTGTGTTGAAAAGAAAAAAGGAGAGATAATGATATGGGTTTAAACCCAAAATGGAGTCATGCCTTTATGTAGGCCAGATCTGTGCTGGTACAGTAAATGTCCCTTTAATTTCCTCCCCTCCCCCTTAAATAAATATGTTCCAAAAGCCTAGAATGAGCAGTTATTCTGGCTTTAATGCTGAAATCAGCTTCACAGTACGCTGGACATCAGCATAAAGGAGACATGCGTCAAATCAACTGGTGTTTGTTTGAGCAAAACATAATTTCTTAATATATAAATAATAAAAAAAGCCTCTGTAATAAAAGAAACAGAGAAACAACCACGGTCTGGCTGATGCCTTTCCAGTTCACACACACTATCTATCAAGTGTTGTCATGCCCCCTTAAGGCAAACAAATGCCCACAGACACTTTCCTTCTGTGAATAAATAATCAATTCCGTTCTCTTGTATTCAAACTGGCACTCCCAGTGATCTTGTTCTTTAGCTCGGATTGCTAAATATGAATCACACATTATCCATTCTCTTTTTGCTACAAACACACATAATCCCATCAGAGATAAGAGCACATTATGGTAAGAAAAGACATCATACAGCGGCGCTATTAATTTGTGCCGAGTACATTCATCCCAAAGCACTCCAAAGAAAAGAATGATGTCCATTGTGATTAGCCGTCACAACACGCTTCAGCCAAAAGAGGGGGAACAAAACCATGTGCGAGATAAAATCTAACTGACACATGCTGTAATAAAACTGACAATGCTTTAAGAAAACACATCCACATCACTCTTTGTTCGGCAACGGCTACAATTTGTGCTTTTCTGCCCCTCGCTGTTAAGAGTGCTTTTATATAAAAAAATATCACTCATTCAAATGGAAGGCAGCTAGCATTTAGTTAGAAACATATATGAGCAATCAGTATATTATTTATTTAGAGCTAAATAATTAAGAAGGACAGTGTGGTGGTTTCAGGGCAAGACCTACATCATTTATTTGTGGTCAAAGCTAATAGCTCATTGCAAAAACTATTTGTGAAAGAAACCTGCAATAGATGTTGTCACCTTGGGATGCAATGTTATTTCTCAGCAAGGTTTTGAATGAATATACAACTACACAATGTTCTCTTTGTAGCTGCTGTTCTAGTTCATCTTCTCCTCTATCTCGGAGTAGATATACAGATAATACTATAGATTGTGCTTTCTCCAATTTCTCTGTTCAAATTAAATCACACTTTTAAATACAGTATATGTTTTCTGTTGGGTAATCTAGTAACAAAACACTCAATGGCATGCAGTACATTGAGGCAAGAATCAACTAAACAGTCAAGGTCAAAAGCAACTAAATGTTTGAGGTTCTGAATTCATTTAACTGGTTTAAATGTTATAATTTTCCTTAGATGGTTAAATAGGTTTGCTCTAACATTTGTCAAGACAATGAAGCTGCGTTCGAAATCGCATATTTTCATACTATATAGCAAGGGTGGCCACCCCTGCTCCTGGAGATCTACCATCCTGCAGATGTCAGTTGCAACCCATATTAAACACACCTGCCTGTAATTATCCAGTGCTGTTCGGGTTCTGATTATTGTTTCAGGTGTATTTGATCAGGGTTGGAGCTGAACTCAGCAGGGAGGTAGATCTCCAGGAGCAGGGTTGAGCACCCCTGCTATATAATGTAGTATGCTAAAAACAGAGCAGAGTAGTATGTTTGAATTCATAGAATTCCAAAAACAGTATGTGAGAAGTACCCGGATGACCTACTACTTCAGGCGAGATTCTGAAGTGCGCATCGGATGAACGCTAAGCTACCCCAAGATGCACACGAGAGAATTCATGAATGGGAGTAAAGTGACGCAACTGGCGCAGGTAGGTCACATGATGATGACAAAATGGCAGATGAGTTCAATTCATACTACTGACATTCATACTGTACAGAACATACTTTTCTTACGGCCAAGTACATTTGAATTCAAATGCAGTACCTACCAGGGTCAATTGCTAAACATTGCTAAACTGGGGCACGTGCCCCAGTAAAAATCCCCAGAGAATGCCCCAGTAAATTCTTTGAGACATGACTTTATATGCAAGTGTATTTATTGAGAGTTGTAATCCCAGAATAAAGACGTTACTCTCTATGTGCAACTGGTAAAAGCAATGTAGTTTAATCAACAAGCAAACTGACGCATCTCTGCGTGTGTACAGAGAAACATACCCACGCGCCTCACACCGGGAGAAGAGCAGCGCGTCAGTGTGAGTCCTGGTTGTGAACAAACATGCCGAAAAAAGTATGTGCTGCTCACGCACCACTCATGCGTAGTGAAACTGACGTAACAACCCTTTGTTACCTATGCGGCACACAGTGAGTTTTACAAGTCAATAAAAAAACTATAGTTTAAATAATATGATGGCGATCTTAATAAGCATGCCTTTTGATAGCTTTTTTTTTTTTAGCACTAAGCAACGGGTCAGAGAGGCAAGACTTGTGCCATGTGTCAATATATATATGTACCACCCCTGGTACCTACTGCGTAATAGGCGATTTCGGACGCAGCCTGAGGGGACTTTCTGACAGAACTGAAAAAGTAAAAGTAATGTTGCTATCACATCAATAAATTACATATAATATAAACTTTCACAATAATAATCACATTTTAGAGCATTTTCAAAAAAAAAATGCAATCTTTTGAAAATAAAACTTTTAAACATTTGGTGCATTTGTCTTCACAGACATCATACATTTTCCTTCGGCTTAGTCCCATTATTTATCAGGGGTTGACACAACAGAATGAACCGCCAACTTATCCAGCATATGTTTTATGCAGCAGATGCCTTTCCAGCTGCAAACCAGCACTGGGAAACAACCATACACACTTGCATTCACACACATACACTAGCTTATTCAATTCACCTATAGCGCATGTCTTTGGACTGTGGGGGAAAACCGTAGCACCCAAAGGAAACCCACGCCAACACGAGGATGACATGCAAAGTCCACACAGAAATGCCAACTAACCCAGCCGAGACTCGAACCAGTGATGTTTTTGCTGTGAGCGTTCACCACTGAGCCACCGTGCCACCCTCTTCAAAGAACTCACAAGAGTAAAAGCATGACAAACTAGCTCTGGCCTCCTCTTTAACTCCTTCACTAACTAAAAAGAGCTCAGTCTTGTTCCAGCAGTTCGCTCTTCATTTGACGAGCATTTCAGCATCAGGTGACGGGGAGCTGCACTGCCAGACCACCGAGACCATGTGAGAGAAGCATGCTGTCATGTACCGTAGCTAACACTTCCGCGCGCGCTCTCTTAGCCCTGCCATGGCCATTTCTACACGTATGCTAATCGTCTCCTCCGACTGGCAGCTGGTGCTCAAGGGGAGTTCGGGCACTGACAAGACAGGAGCCCAGTGTATAATTAAACATCAGACCGGCACGTAATAAAAGCTAAAGGATGAAATGAGTGTAATCTCGGCCTGAGGTTCCTCGATAATCAGCCCACAACCACATGCCTGGCAGAGATGGCAGAAAAAGAGGAAGAGGAAAAAAAAAAACATGCTGATTTGAGTGACCCATTTGAATCACACACCTCCCACTCTTTATTTGATTCATTTTTTAATTAGAGAGACCGAGTGAGGGAGGACTGCGGATCTTAGGTGATGGAGTGAGGCGGTGAAGGAAAGAGAGAGAGAGAGAGAGAGACGAGTGGTGTTCAATCTTATCCAACAGCATGGCTTCCTATCTCGCTGCAACATGGAACTTATCGGAGCTCTGCAAGCCATTCTCATGAGCACTTAACCTTGCGGTCTGCAAAAATAAAAATCCTCAATCAATGCTGGCCCACCAAAGAAGCAGAGTACAGTCTGGACCACCTTTACGTCCTAAGATTTGGAGGTACTGTAAAACCCAACTGTGGAATTAAATGAAAGTGTTTACTCAGACATTTAAAAAGTCCATTGTGCATGATAAAAATAAGCTACTGTACATTAAATCAAACATTTCTTGTAATAAGGTGGTTTTTTTTAATGGAGTACAAGCAGATTTCAAATTCCCAGCATGCTTTGTGTTAGACTGTAGAAGTAGAACGCATTGAAATGAAGTATTTTCTGTGGTTCTGCATAATATTAACATACACTGCACAGCAGAAATTCCAGTGTTAAATATACAGTGTGATGTTGTTCAGTGTTAAAACCGGAGTACATTTTAATCCACGAGTGTGAAAGAGCGTATATTTAAGAGGTTTTTTTTTCAGTATTTAACGTTTAACTCAATATGCAGTGTATTTGCCACTAGTGATGGGAAGTTCAGTTCTTTTACTCAAACTGGTTCTTTCGGACAGTGATTAAACAATTATGTTTTGTTTAAAATTGGAACGTCTTGTTGCATTTTAAAATGCAAAGAGTTTAATGTATTGAAATTATTTCTAAAAGATTAATGAACATTTAATAAATTAAAACAATTTTCAACATATTTGATCACTGTTATGTCATATACACACACAAACACACCAATTGATAATATAGGAAAAAAGGTAATATATTAACACTTTGAAGGGTAACACACACTCCAGTTCGATGTAAGAATAAACTCTTACTGTGTTAAAATGAACTCTGTGAGTAATGTACAAATTTCACACTTTAGAAAGTGTTATTGTAACTCCAATATGGAGGGAGTCATATGTACACCCAAGGAGTTTTAAGTTAAACTCAAATTGAGTTAAATGTACACTAAGTTTTTGCTGTGTGTAAAAAATGTCCATAAATGAACAGTTTTCCATATTTTGTGATTTATGTAAGTTTCATTATTTATCATTTCAATTGTACTATGGGACCTACATCGTTCCTTCAACAACTTTTAATGTTAGAAAGTTTGAAAAAGTTACTTTTAATTACTTTTTTAAATAGTTTGTGACACTTTGTCTGGATTGGTTTTGCAAATTATACTGCAAAAAAACTTATTCTTAAACTTATTAGCACATTTTTGCAGCATAATTTACAAAACAAAACAAAACTGACAGTACTTTTTTTCTGCTGTTTTACAGACTTAATTCGCTGTTAATTGTTTCTTAATCAATATATGGTTTCAAACTACAAGGATTTCAATGAATGTTGTTTTTTTTTTACAACATCATTTAATTTACAACATCAAAGTGAAAGAGATTAACATCCCATAATGCATTAAATACACACACACACACACATGTACACAAACAAATCACAAAATACAGGACCAGCTAATTAACATCCAGTGCTCCGCATATATAAGAACACCCCTCACAAATCTACCTTTTAAATTCATATTTTTAATAGGAAGCTATATAATATTATATTTGTGCATATACATTAGATTAGTCAGTACTGAAGCCAAATCTGGAGCTTGTCTGACAAAATAAGTTAAGTTAACGGTCCATAAACTAGTGCACCCAAATGTATTTGCTATAGAAAAATATTAAATACAAATTTAAAAGTGGAAAAATTAAGAGAAGCAAAAAAAAAAAAAAAGAAACATTTAGTTGAAATTTTATAGGTTGTATTTTTTTTTATTGTATTATCTTTTAATTTCTAAATACGTTTGGTGACTGAAATATTATTTTAATAAATGTGTCTGTTTAATGAATATGTTTTGTTTAAATGCACCAAAATACATTGCCTATATTCACTGAGAAATGAATACAAATATTTTCAAAATGGGGTGTACTCAGTTATGCTAAGCACTGTACATGTATTAAGTGTTGACAGACATACTTTACTTGAGTCTGTAATGTTGTTCTTTTAATGGGATTTCCATGCTAGGGTTTCACTTATGCTGAAATCTGCAGGGTTTCTTTGTGATGACAAGCAAAAATTGAAATAAATTAAATACTTTAAGCCTATTTATCCTGAATGATCAATGACTATAATATGCAAGTGTATAAAAAAATACTTGATAGTTGCATTAACATATGCTATTGTTAACACTTAATTATGCATATTGTACAAATTAATTTATGAAATTTTCAACTCAATTATAATCAGCACCATGACAAGTACAGTACTGTAGTGTTTAATGAGAGACATCTGTGTGCTTAACACTCATCACAAATATGTAAATGTAGCACACAATACAATTGACTAAGTTCTACTAACTTACAAATACAAGTGTGTTCTTAAATGCTTTGAGGCAATATATTTCAACAAATGTTTTGAGTAATATGAACTTATCAGGTTTTACAGTGTGTGCGCTGTCATCCTACAGACAATCATTCTGCTCACCAGCACAAATACTTGATGGCGTTAAATAAAGCACAACACATTAGCGAGAAGCAGAATGGCACGTCACCGTCTGAGACTCCCAGCTGTCTGCATCATGCACAGAGAGCCCTATAGCGCCGTAGATGCGTCAGACTGAAAGCATCACACTCATTTGCCCTTATAGCTTAGAGATCATCACGGGGAGCCCATTTGTTGCGTATGTTTATGCATTTGTGCTGATCAAAAGCTAAGGCAGAACCCAACAAAGGCTGTTTAATTGCAGCTCTTGAAAAATTGATGCCGCTCTTAAGGACTTTTTTGTGTCTGGCCGATACTGGGAAAACACAGGTGTAAAGGCCGCATGAGAGCGCAATGTTTTATTCACATGCCCAAATGACAGGAGGAGGCATGCAGAAACATTGTAAAATTCTAGTGAGGGGCCTTAATTAGCTGAGGCCCTGCCAAATTTTGGACATACAAAGGATGGTGTTTTCCACCTCACTGATGGTGAGGATAGTGTTCAATTAGTGCAGTGAAGCTCATAATGTGACCTTACAGTTAAACTTTTATTTATTCGTTCATTATTTAAATGACAAATTTCTTTAGAAATATAAATATTTATTTTTAAAAGTGCACAAATGTAGCACATTTGGTTTAAAGGAAAGATGACCCAATTTGGTGTTAACAAAAAATAAGCAAAAATTATGTATGATATTAAAATATGTTAAATGAAGTTACATTGTCATATAGAGCAACATATATTCATGTAAAAAAAAGGAAACAACATACCTGTCATGACCTACACTTACTAAATATATTAAAATCTTTCTCTCTTTTTCATTCTTTGATATCTTGTTTTAACACATTTTAATCTGTTTTTCACCTTTTTTTAATTATTTGTTTTTATTTTATTATACTTAAAATTTTATTTCTGTTTATTTAAAGCACATTGAATTGCCACTGTGTATGAAATGTGCTATATAAATAAACTTGCCTTGCCTAAAATTATAATCAATAATGGCGTCACATTGGCGCAGTGAGTAGCACTATCACAGCAATAAGGTCGCTGGTTCGAGCCTCTGCTGGATCAGTTAGCATTTCTGTGTGGAGTTTGCAAGTTCTCCCCGTGTTCACATGGGTTTTCTTCCGGGTGCTCCGGTTTCCATCACAAATCCAAGGACATGTGGTATACAGTAGGTGAATTGGGTAGGCTAAATTGTCTGCAGAGTGTGTGTGAATGAGTGTGTATTCATGTTTCCTAGTGATGGATTGCAGCTGGAAAGGCATCTGCTGCGTAAAACATATGCTGGATAAGTTGGCGGTTCATTCTGCTGTGGTGACACCCAGATTATTCATTTTCTTCTGACCCCATTCATTTTCTTTTGTCAGACTACTGTAACAGTAGTTATGATTGTGATTAGTTGGTTCTAAATAAAAATAAAAACATTTATGTATTAATGTATGGAGAAAACAAATAAATATGAATTAATGAAGGTTGCCGGTTTTATTGTTTAGATGTAAAAGTGTCCATCTAAACAATCTTGTTTTTACTCACATATACTACATTTAAGTTTTAAATTACTGATAGAATAAATATTTATGTTTTGTAATAAAATACAACAATCAAAACTACGTGTTCAAAAATACTTCTTGTTCAAACTGCGTATTTATAATAAGCTGAAACAACACGATTCTTGAGATTTCATTTGGGCAACTTAATTGTTTTATGCTCAATCCACTTAAATTTGTAAAACCTAACAAGTTAACTTAAGTTCTTTGTGTTATCCCAACATAAATCAATTGTACAGAACCTAGCATTTCTTACACTGAATGTCTAAATCAACCTTTTACAACATGTTATTCCACAAAAATGGTTGTTGTAATATACAGTACTACTTGTTCACACACACACACACACACACACACACACACACATTCACACAAATGCACACTTTTGCACAGCTATCTGTATTGGGAATTCCTGTAGACATAATTATTTCTTAACTGTACATATTGTACTTGCTATCCCCCTTCCACAAGTCTACCCCTAAACCCTGTTTCCCTCACAGGAAACAATTAGCATTTTTACATTTGCAAAACACTTCTTTCTGTGCAATGTACAGTATGAGCCATTTTTTCTCATGGGACCAATAAAGAATGTCTTCACAAGGTCAAAATTTACTGATATTGCTATACATGTGGGGACATGCTAAGCACACACACACACACACACACACACACACACACACACACACAAACACAATAACAAACCAACTAAACTAAAAAAAATGGAATAAAAGATCCTAGTTTGAAGAAAACAAAACAAACAAACATTCAGAGTATGTCTTGTTGGCTACGGTGAAGTGCTAGTGGTTGGATGGTTGGACAAGCATATAGTGCCAGGTTGGGCTCCTGAGGTTCACGCTTGCAGTGATCTGTGAACAAGCTGCTTTGGCCTGCTCATGCTATAGCCCTCTCAGGACCGAGAGCTCTCTGCACAGGTCTGGTGCCAGGTCACTCTCCTATCCCGTAATTATCTCCATATCTCCACCTCGCCTATACTGCACATTCCACCTGTAAAACTCACTTTGAGTTTCCCTTCAAAGCGTACGCACAGCAGAAAACTCTCAGAGCCTGTGAAATACAACACCATGCATAAATTAGCATCCAGAGCTGTATTTTTCCTCGGCCTAATTGAACTGTTAAAGACGGAAACTGCGCGAGAGTCAGCAATGCCAACCTTGCCCCTCTTCTTCACGGCAATTATTGCTCCTTCACAAAATGTCAAACGAAAAGGCATCGAGGCAGCAGAATTAATGTTTCCACATGATAAGTAAGCTTAATATTCAGCCGACAATTAGACTACTCACCCTGCCAACCAGAATTGGATCGGGTCCAGAGAACTCCTCCAACACAAACATTTGATTCCAAACCCATCCTCTCTTGGCACGACTGAGGATTCTTTGTCCTTCGCTTGGTCGGTTTCGCGGGATCATGGCTGATGCCGTTTGTAAACTTTGTGACTGATTGTTTAACGGAGCCATGGAAGAGTACGGCACACAAGTAATCCACACGAGCAGGAGAGAAGTCCATAGATCTCGCTGCATCTCCTCTCCTCGTTTGGGCATTTTTGAAAGATTTTCTCTTTGCCGCCTTCCTTTTTTTTTCTTTTTCTTTTTGCTTCCCCTCCAAAAATCAGGGGTTGGCCAGCTGACGGTCAGCTGAATGGTTACTCTTTTGTTCTACGTATCCCCCAGCTTGAGTTCATGTTGCGAGAAGGGGTCACGGATGCACTCTGATCTGTCTCCAGAACGCAGAGCGGGGAGACGTGTGGACGAACGCGACATCCATTAGTTGGTTCATCAATGAAAGAGATCTGCAGGGAAGAGACAAATGCACACTTACAGGAAGTGCATGTAAATAAAACTGACAAGCCTGAGAAGTGAACTCTCAAGGTCAGGTTGATCTGACATCAGAACAGCAAACTAAAAAGTCAGAGCACATCTGTTTGTTTGTTTTTTTTCCTCTCCAATAAATTGGAAAACATTTGGGGAGTACAAACAAGCTGATTACAGTTTCAGATTACAATGTTTGTTGTGTCCATGCTTCCTTCTAATACCAATATATATGAGTATTGATATATAATATCAATTACTTAGAAAGAAAACAAAAGGTTAACTGATGTTTTCATTATTATGAATACTAATAATAAGTTTCAAATTTGATAGAACTACCATCAAAATCTCAGGTCCTGACTGATGGCTCACAGCAATTTCGAGGAACAAAAAGTAGAATAAAAACAGCATAATTTTGACATATGACTGCAGCAGACTATAAATGCAGTAAACTTGAAATGAGAGTGGAGAAGAACAGCAGTATCTCTTCATGCTCGTCAGCTGCTTTCATTCCCCTGAACCAATTGCTTTCAATGTCCTTGACATATTACCACATTACGTATTTGCAAGATATTTCTTTTTTTGAAAAATAATTAAATTCTTACTCATGTATTGAATCATTTATTTGCATTTCTGACATCATGACAGACATGATAACTAAAATGTTTAGAAATGTATTCATGCACTTGATTATCATTCTTTTTATTTTCTTTCTTTTCCTTTTTTTTTTTCCTGGTTGACCATATAACAGTCGTAAGCTGCCTTTCTCTAAACCGGATTACTGAGCTGAATGGTTTCGAGCAGCATCCGCTGGAGAACTCTGTTATCTATTATTTCATATGTTTCCAGGCATCAATAGGCAGCAGAAAGGTGGCTAAGAGGAATTCAGTCTTTTAATCTCCTAATGCACTAGACACGAGACCACTCTTTATTTGTTTTCTTGCGCACAATTCATTTAAATAATTGCCCTGAGGGCTAGTAAGCAAGCCATACATTTGAAACGCGCACAGCTTAGACTTGCTTCCACATGCAGTGCAACTTCGGCGAGCAGTAAGGCTTTATTGCACACTAACACCATACACACACTCGACGAGCTGCGGTGATGCTTGAATCACTGGCGAATTTCAGCACCACCATAAGTGGACAGCTCCGCACAAAAAGTCGCTTACAATTTATAGCCGCTTGGACTATGGCAAACTAAATTACGGTACTTTAGAGGCAGAGATGGATACTCTAGAAGCGGGTTACATCCATGCAAAGCATACATTGCGGCGAGTTGGTTTAAGTTGATTAACGAGGACGTTCTCATGAACTACGTTCTTCTTTAAAGTGAACACACATATCCGATGCACATCATTCCAGCACGACATGCAAAACAAATTAAGAACTACGGGTGTTTATGGTATTGTCTGCAGGCTGTCAATCTGTCTCCCTCTCGGATCAATCACTGTAGCGCAAACAGCATCAAAGAAAACATCCAGTATTTCACTAGAGTAAAAAAACAACAAAAAAAGCACGCGCCTTCTTCCAGACGACAAATACGAAGTAAAACCCTCCTACGCCTGTTAATGAGTCTTTAATACTTACCGTATCTCATCCGGACGTCCGTTCCATGCCATTCACAGAAGACAGAAAACATTAGAGAAGGAAAAAATAAAGACGTGACTTGTTTCGAAATACTGCTGGCACTTGTCGTTTTGTCAGTCTTCTGTCAAGTGAATATGCAAGAGAAAGCAGTAAAGGAAATGAGTTGACAGACGCGGTTGGGAACAATTAGGATCCGTACAGTTTTGTGGCTTAGCGTTGACAAGGTGTCGGTGAGCTCCGGCAAGCCCGCTCGCTGAGTGGAGCAGTGAGGAGAGATGGACGAGAGGTGTTTGGTGGGAAGAGCCTCCCCTCTGCCGCGCTCATTGGGCTGATAAAGAGGCAGGTCCTCAGCCCTGGCAACGAATGCACGCGCCCTACCCTGGGAATACTCAACTTTTATGTCAGTGCGTTGGTGTTGGTATTTTTTCCTACCTTTTCTAAACGCATTCTGCTAACAAAGCATCCGTACGTGTGCCGCGTCTTGACACTTGTGCGACGGTCCTTTGGTATTCCTGCTCGTGATAGGAATGCAATTAGATTTTACACCAGGACGTCTGTGGTACTGTTTCGTAAATAGCAGCATATTTGCAGCCAGTTCTGAAAATTATACAGTTTTCACATGGAATTTGACAATTATATATATTCATCTGGCAAATATATATATAGTCTATGTAAGCAACCAAAATCCAACTTTAAACCAATGCCCTGTAAATGTAAATGCCCTGTCATTTAATTTGGCTTCTAGTTGTTGCAGAACAATACAGTGCGCGCAACAGTTGAACTGAAGTAGACGTGATTTAACTAAAAGCACACTTTCGTGACTAAAACATCAAGCAAACATGACTTGGACATTAGCTACATAGACATGTATAAGCAGAAACCATATTAATCTGTTCCAGGTATGCAAATACGTTCTGCCATCTTGGAATGGTCAATGTATCATCAGTCACAGTAAAAATCAATGAGTCTGCCAAGATGTCACAGCATTGTACAGCCTCTTGTTGTAAAAATAAATAAATAACTAAATAAAAAAACACCAATATGTAAATAGATGTAATAATAATATAAATATGTACAAAAATACAAATAAT